>CM047431.1:8749776-9244102 GCA_026168455.1 Theocolax elegans
GAGAGAGATGAGAGAGGAGAATGAGAGATAGAGAGAGAGAGAATGATATAGATAAGAGAGAGAATGAGAGATAAAGAGATAGAGAGAGAGAGAGAGAGAAAGGGAGAGAGAGAGAGAGAGAATGAAATATAGAGAGAGAGAGAGAGAGATAGAGAGAGAGAGAGAATGAAAGATAGAGAGAAAGAGAGAGAATAAGAGAGAGTGAATGAAAGATAGAGAACATGAAAGATAGAGAGAAAGAGAGATAGAGAGAAAGAGAGAGAATAAGAGAGAGTGAATGAAAGATAGAGAGAAAGAGAGAGAGAATAAGAAAGAGTAAATGGGAGATAGAGAGAAAGAGAGAGAGAATAAGAAAGTGTGAATGGGAGATAGAGAGCGAGAGCGAGAATGAGAGAGAGAGAGAGTGATAGAGTGCGAGAATGGGAGCGAGTAAGATAAAGAGAGAGAATGAGAGATAAAGAGATAGAGAGAGAGAGAGAGGGAGAGAGAGAGAATGAAATATAGAGAGAAAGAGAATAAGAGAGAGAGAATGAAAGATAGAGAGAAAGAGAAAGAGAATAAGAGGGAGAGAAAGAGAGAGAGGGAGAATAAGAGAGAGAGAATGAAAGATAGAGAGAAAGAGAGAGAGAATAAGAGAGAGAGAATATCTGTCTCCCTATCTCTTCCTCTCACTGTCTCTCTCACGCCAAGATAATGTTTGTCGGACGGACGGTCGGACTGACGGACGGACGGACGGACATTATAATTTATTGGTTTTTTTTTTATATCACTTAGTAATTATAATAATAATTTTTTGTCAGTAATATGATGCAGTAACTTATGTTACACATATTTATCATAAAATATATATGTTTTAAGTATTTTTCGCAAGAATAGGGGAGTTTTTACAAAATCGCTCAAAAAGATAACTTTAATATAATGTAGATTATTCAAATCAAATTTAAAAATTGTTTGGATATATAAGTAAGTAGATTACGTATATTTATATAAAACAATATTTTAAATAAACAAGTATGTATTTTGTTAGAAACAAAAGGTTATTTAAGGAATGCCTTTGTTTATAATAATTAAAATAAATATATGGGCTCTGTTACTAAAGGGAAAAATAAATTGGATATAATTATGGATTAAAACGCAAATTGTGAAAGAGTGTGCAAATTACGAATTACGGGAGAAATGGAAGAAACAGGTTTTTATTTATATACCGCTAAAATATTATAAATAATTCTTTACAACTAATACAAAAATTAATTTAATTAAGAAGAAAGTTTTATTACTCTATAAGTACAAAATATTAATGACATATAGAACTCTTGGCGATGACTTAAATAAATTAATTTTAGGAGGTAAAGTTCTATTTAGATCCGTTTAAAATAATCTAAAATTTTAATAGGTTTTTACTAAATACTACAATTAAGTATATGCACTTTACTATTTTTGGTAAGTTAATTGTTCATTACCATACATATGGGGTATTCCACGTGAAGTGGTCCGATCAAAATTTTAAAATGCACCAAATTTTGGGTACACATTGCAAATGTTTTTCAGGATACAGAAAAAAATTTCTAGGTACTGGTATTTATTAGCTCAAAAGTTATTCTAACCTCAAAACGTGAACTTTTTCCAGTTTTTTTCAGCACCAACTGGGTTCATCGCTATTTAACCCAAAATCTATCAACTTTTACTATACAACATTATATGTAACATTCGTTGCTAATTATGTGTAGAATTTATTCTTCTGGATTAGAATTTCTAATCTCAAGGTCAATATTACTTAAACTACATGTCAATATTCAACTTAAAAAAGTGTAAGTGCGCCACAATTGATTTTTTTATCCAAAAGTCTAAAAGAAAGTTTGGAGCAATACATTTCAAATGGTCTGTAGCATTTTTATGGCCTTCAATTCTGTAAAAAGTTATGATAATTTAAAGAAACACCAAATTTTTTAAAAAATTTAAATGGGAAATACCATGTTCATTTTTGTGAATTTTTTGTCCGGGTGTTCTATCTCTTCGAGATTTTTAAATTAAGAAATGTAACCAGGGTAGATAAGTTCTAAAGATTAATTTAAACAAAAGTTGTTTGTAATGTTTTTTCAAAAAAATCAACAGATTTTGAGATAAATGGCTTTAAAAATAGAAATTTTTCTAAAAAATTGAAAAATTTCCACTTTTCATGGTCAAATAACTCTTAAGCAAATTATTTTTAACACTTAAATTTTTTTTGTATGTTCTGGAAGATGTTTCCAGCCTGTTCTCAAATTTTGGAGTGATTTAAAATTTTCATCGTACCACTTGACGTGAAATAGACCATATATATGTATATATATGTATGTATGTATGTGGGTGTGTGTGCGTGCGGCGGAATATTTATATAATATATATATATTTTAAAATTGTTTTTTCAAGAATACATAATATATGTATTTTTTCCGTGCGCAAAAAAAAAGTTGTGAACATAACTTGAAAGAATGTGTATTTGTTTACTCATTCTTGATAAAACTCATAAAATTTTTAAACGTATACTCAATAATAATAACGGATCTCAAATTCAATGTAATGCTTTACATACAGATGCAAAATTGTTTGAAGATGAAATATATATTAAACAAGTATAACATACACTTTTCCAAATATCCATATGATATATACAATGGGTTAAAAATTAAATATATTAATTATTGCATTTTTAAGATAATTCTATTATAAACAGTATAGGCAAAAGAAAATTCAAATTTTAACAGAATAGATTTTCAAAAACTATTAATTTAGGAGCATTTAATTTAAATATTTTTTAAATTAATATTTCAAAATTGTATGGTTATATAAGTGTGTAGATAATTTATATTTATATAACACAATATTTTAAATAAACAAGTATGTATTTATTAGAAACAGAAGGATATTTAAGAAATAAATTTGTTTATAATAATCAAAATAAATATTTGGGCTCTGCATAGTAAAAATGAATTGGATATAATTATGGATTAAAACGCAAATTTTGAAAGAGGGTGCAAATTACGAATCACGGGAGAAATGGAAGAAACAGGTTTATATTTATATAGCGCTAAAATTTTATAAATAATTCTTTAAAACTAATACAAAAATTAATTTAATTAAGAAGAAAGTTTTATTACTCTAAAAGTACAAAATATTAATGACATAGAACTTTTGGCGATGATCGTTCGTCATTAAATAAATTAATTTTAGGAGGTGAATTTCTATTTATAATCGTTTAAAATAATCCAAAATTTTAATAAGTTGTTAACTAAAATACTACAATTTAGTAAGTATATGTACTTTACTATTTTTGGTAAGTTAATTTTTCATTAACATTTATAATTATTAAAATATAAATTTAAGCTTTATAAGAATTCATATAGTTTAAAATTTACAGTTAACATTTAATATGTCTCTATTTTTTTTATTATTTTTATTCTGATTTCATTACACTAAATTTTGGTAAACTTTTATTTATAAAGTATAATAACTATAGCAATACCTCCAAGGTGTTGTGTGAATCTGTTTAATTTTTAAGGTATCCATGGTAGTGAAAAAATAATACAATTTAAAACATTATTTTAAATAAATTATTTACGAAAAACCTTTTTCGAAATTAAAAATAGGGGGTTGGCGCGCGAAGCGCGCAGGGGGGCGAAGCCCCCCTAGTATATATATATAAATATATATATATATATATATATATATATATATATATATATATATATATATATGAGTGGTTCTCTGTGACATCGAAGATGAAAAAAATAAATATTGCTATAACTGTGGGAATATGTTTTAGAGGTATCCAGTAGTTCTCCTGAATTTTTTCAGATTTTTTCTGGGCCATTATTTTAAGTTACAGAGAGTCAAATTTGACATTTTAGCACTTTTTTGCATTATATGCCCATTTTTATGAATTTTTAGCTCCCAGGGGATGCATTTTTCACTAAAAACATAAGTATGATTTTTTTTGTAAAATTTTCCGAACTTTTCATTAAAAATACTTTTAAAGACATAAATGTATGCTGTCACACGCTTGTAAGCCATTTAAACCTTAAATAGTGAAAATCAGCAATTCTGCTCCGGACTCTGGTAACCTAATACTGTCTAAAAGATGTCTTTTTATAGTCAGAAACTGCCTAAAAATTTCCAGAGTGGGTCTAAATCATTAAGATCACTTATATATATATAGAACCACCCATATATATATATATAATAAATCGGTTGGAGGTTAGAAAGTTATGTTGATTTTATACATAGAAAACGTAACCGACGCGGTGGCGGAGTGGCGGAGACGCACCTCAGCCGGTCACGGAAGTTAAGTAGTATTGTGCGCGGTACCCAAGTGGATGGGTGACGCTCTCGGTCGTTTGGCTTTCGTGGCGGGTTAGGTGTTTTTTCACACTTCACAACGTGAGCGGGAGGTGTGAAACATTCGGTTTTGGTGTCAAGGCCTACGCAATGTGACTTTGATACCCAAAAAGAATGTTTCGAATACACCGACCATCTCGGATGATGTTTTCCCTGCTTCACAGGTTTCCCTCATCCACGGGCATAACCCCGGGCGAATGCGAGATGGTGGGGTTTTTAAGGGAGGGATAAAGCACCTACACATAGGTGGTAGGTGGACACCGTTAAAGTCCCCAGGGGGATAAACGGTAGGAAGTGCCAGGAAAAAAGAGAGCACAAAATCAAGAATAAAAAAAAAAAGAATAAATACATAGAAAACGTAACTTCGAATCTTGTCGAAAAGTCCGAGATAATCCACTTTAGTAACACAGACTGTTAAAATTGTAATAAAAAATTGTTAAAGTGGATTATAATCATATTTAAAAGTGACTGTTAAAATTTCAGCGTATTCGATGAAGTGATTCCTGAAATATCCTGTCGTAAGCTCATTATGGAAAGAAATCGGAATACGGAGTCTCATAATTAATTAAAATAGTTATGTGGCATATAAAAAGGCCACAAAATTTTAAATAAAAGTTATTAATAATATAATTAGTTCAGAAAAGTAAGAAATCTTTTTCCATTATTTTAAAAAAATATATTAATTGTTAAAATTGAATATTGTTTTTTTCAATTTTATCCCAGGCTTATACCTTTAAATAATTGTTTTTTAAAAAATTGCAAAACACGAGAGAGCGTTAACGCCCGAGTGATCTCAGATTATTACAATATATAAACTATACAAGGGCATCTTCAAGCGCATTTTTTTATTCTTTTTCATATATACATTTGATTTTAACGATATAACGAATTAGATGATCACATGATCATAGTGTAGCCAATAAAATCAATCTTATTTTTGCTTCACTTTTATCGTCATCTATTTTAAGGTGGTCTAAAGTCAAGTTTTATCCTTCCTACCTTACCAGCCTGAAAGGTCACAGAAAATTAGTTATAATTAAAAAAACACGATAAGGTACGCATAATGAGAAGAACAGTCCTCTTCCTTTATTAATAAAATCTATCACAGTTCAAAAATTAAAGCAAAAGTTTTGATGTTATACGCTCGACTAATTAAAAGACATGTCAAGGTTTTTGGTAAGAGATTTCTCAAAACTAATCAATATTTTTGCTTCAAATTTTAAAGATAGATATATTATTAATAAAGGAAGGAGACTGTTCTTCTAGATTTACATTAATTAACTTTTTTTTTAATTATAATTAATTTTATGTGATTTTCGAGGTCAGTAAGGTAGAGAAGATAAAACTCGGCTTTGGCATCCCGTTAAGAGATATATTTTATAAAAGAATATATGTAATATACTACATATGACAAGTACTCCAGTAAATTTATAATGTACATAATATTAAATATAAATTTTCAATTTATCATTTATATTTAATTATCACATTTACTAACTTTACTATACGGAATTTAAATAATTATTATTGTTTCAATAATTATGTTGCAGGTACTTACAACATAAGTGATACACAAGCTATCTATCACCTAACCTAGCATATGTATATCCTAAGAATATTTTTATTAGAATTATTATAAAGTTTAGAAAATCCAGTAACTACATTTTGTAACGATGACCATACGCATTTCGATTCTCAGAAGTATGGATGCTAATTGAAACAAACTTGCTGAATTTTGCATATATGAGCACGAGTTTATGTAGAAATAAATGATCAGCTATTTAAATAAATATACTTTAATTTAATAATATCGTTTTGTAAATAAATACGTAAAAAACAAATCTTTATTTGATTATTATATGCTACATTAAATGATTAATAAAATAAAATAAAAAAACATGCCATAAATATCTTTGAACAGATAGTGCCTACTTTACTTCAGTATATAAATACATATATTGTGTGTTTATATATTGACCCAGGATTGATTCTCGGCCCCGGCCGATTGATACAAGTACCACTGGGGAAATAAAGAATTCAACAAATGCTTTCTTCTCAAAGACATATCCCGGTTGAAAAAAAAACCAATAAAATCCCATAAAAAAATTTTAATCAGATCTTATAAGTTTTTGCACCAGGAAATTCTTATAAAAACCAGTAAAATGTATGACTTTGTCGGTTTATATAAGAAATATCTAAACCGACGCGGTGGCGGAGTGGTGGAACGCACCTCGGCCCGTCGCGAAAGTTAAGCAGCGCTGAGCGCGGCTAGTACTTAGATAGGAGACCATTCTCGTGCGGCTTTCGTGATCGGTTAGGTGTTTTTTCATATTCCACAACGCGAGCGGGAGGTGTGGAACATTCTGTTTCGGAGTCATGGCCTACACAATGTGACTTTGACACCCAAACAGAATGTTTTGAAGACACCGGGCCATTTCGGGTGAGGTTTTCCCTACTTCACAGGTTTCCCTCTCCCACGGGCAGAACCCCGGGCAAATGCAAGATGGTTGGGGATTAAGAAAAAGGTGGGGAAGAAGCACCCACAAAAGGTGGTGGGTGAACGCCGTTGAAGTGCTCCAGGCGGGGACAAACAGCAGGAAGTGCCAGAAAAATGGCAAAACTAGTAAAAAATGTATATATGTAAGAAATATCTAGTACATTTTGTACTAGTATTCATTAGCATTTTCTCAAGAAAATTAATTTCAAATTCACGTATTAGTTTTAATAAAAATATTGTATCATAATTTATAAGAAAATGCTAGTGGTGTTATTAAAGAATAAAATTAATAACGTTTTATATCAACACTAACTAGCATTTTAAAGCAAGTAATTAAATTTTATTATTCTGCTGGAATTTTACGGAAAATACAATTAAATTTAACGATATTTTTATTGAATTTACCTGCATTTGCAATCAGAAAAAGCTATTTTAATAATCCGAGTTACAAACTTTATCAGTTAATATGCGTTCACACCAATGAAAAATATTTCTTAATTAATAAAATATTACGTATGTCAACTGTAGTATAACTGAATTAATTAATATTTTTATTCGTCTTACAGTCAATAACAAATTAAATATATGGGCAGTCAGATTGCCCATATATTTAATTTGTTATTGACTGTAAGACCGATAAAAATATTAATTAATTCAATATTTCTTAGTAGAAATTAATGGGTATTTTCTACCGAATTTATTATGGAATTAATAAGTATTTTTATTATATTTAGTGACTGAAATAAGCTGGCATTTACAGATATTTTACAATGAATTTTTCATTAGTATTCATGTTCTTTTTGCGCAAACATGGTATTTCGTTTCATTGGTTCTTATTGGCATAAAACAATGAAAAATATAATATTTTCATACCTAATTATTATTATTTTTAATTAATTTATATTAATTTTTATATAGAGTATTATACATTTATTTTACATATAGGTATATTAACACTAACTACAGACATTTGTCGCAAACGCTTAAAAAATTTTCGCTCTAACCGCACATGTACCAAAAGCAAACATTCTAATCACTAAGCTAACATGACGTATACATACGAATGTTTGGAACTTGTATATACAGTTTATCCATGTATTATTATATAATAATTGTTGTTTATTCTTTGATCTATACAAAAGATTAATGTTAGAAAATAATTAACTTTATACTTATCTGTTTTTGTGTTTTAATAATGTTTACCAAAAAAAAATCTTTATTTTTTATACTTTTAATTTCTTAAAAGCATATCAATAATTTTAGAATACTTTTTTCCATACCTTAAAACATAATATATTATTATTTTGTTACTATGTAAAAGGGACTCTACCAATTTAAATTTAAAAATAAATATATAAATAAAACTAATTGTTAAATTTAAACTATTTTTTTTAAATATAATTATAGATAGTTTCTAGATATTTACTAGTTCTATTTTTATTACATTTTTGTACCTAGTTTATACCTATTTAAAAAAGTGTACGCGGAAAAAAAGACAAGTAAAAAATACTAAACACTTAAGTAAAATTTGTAACGGTAAGGTATTGTTTACCTTACTAGTTGACGAATTCGAGCAACACGAGCAAACAGTGTAGTAATGTTTGCATCAGCTCGGGCCGGAGAGATTCGTCTTGGCTCGGTTTGTCGTGGCTACACGGGCGAAATCGGCTTCGCGCGCGCACTTGAATACAGGAGACGTGAAAACGAGATAACCACCTGTGCTTGATAAATCGTTGTGTGCGTATGTGCATTTTAAGTGCAGGCCGATCCTGCATTCGCGGTGTGAGTTTCACTATAGGAAACCGACCTGCAGTCACGCAATCTCGGCATACAGGCGACCGGAAAACTCGTCCTACACCGCAACGGGATAAAGAGAGAGAGAGCGACTGTTCAGCTGATATTTATTTACTAACGATTACAGCAGCTAATAAAGTAAAGGGTACACTTCACGCCATCGTGTTTTAATCGCTAATAATTAGCTAATTTATTGCATTATACCAGTCCCGTTGACTGTGTATATTATTTTAATCCGTGATATTTCCCCCTCTCTCTCCAAGTCTATAAATGGTTTTTGCGATGCAATTAATTTTTTGTCAACTGCGTACTCAGCTCAGCTCGCTGCGTTCGAGACGCTTAGTTGTAAAAATGATATACAGCAGTATACAAATACGTTACAAAAATCGAGAGATATTTTTGTTGATACATGTAACAAGCTTGAGACTATATCACAGGTTATTGTTTCGTGTAATTCGTCGGGAACGGGCGATATTTCGAGGCCAAGCTATGCTAACATTGTTTCCTTTTCTAACGCAGTAGGTTTCACTCATCATGCGCCAACCGATAAGTCTTCAACGTCTAAAGTGAAGTCTTTTGCTGTTAATTCATCTAGCAGAGTGATTATCGGACCATGTGAACACTCCAAAGAAAAATTCGGTTCGTCTAATCTAACTAAGGAGGCACTAAAAAAATGTATAGATCCCGTCAAATTGAAATCGATCCATGTACTCTTAAAAATATCCCGGTACTTGAAGAGGCTGGTCTTGTGATTAAGTCTGCCGTTAGACTGAATCCTCGAGAGATTATTTATGGTATTCCGGTGGATCTACAGGGTAACGATATATCAAAGTGTATAGCCGAGCAAAATTTCGATAATATGTATAGTAATAATTTTAAAGTTGTTTACCTGTATCCTCCTAGGAATAATAATAAGTTTCGCTCATGTATTGTTGAAATGCAACTCGAGTGCAGAGAGGCTTTAGTCAGTCGTAAAAGAGTCAACATCGGTTGGTGTTCGTGCAGGTTGGAAGATTTTATAACTGTTTTACAGTGTTACAAATGTTGCGGCTTTAATCATATCGCGAAGGATTGTCAGGAGAGACTTTGTTGCCAATTTTGTTCGGGTGATCATAATACTGGGATCGTAATTCGAAGCAAGCACTTAGATGCACCAATTGTAATTCAGCAGGCTATCCAAATCATTCCCATGCGGCTAATGATAAGGCCAATTATCCAATACTGCGTAGAAAAATTGTACATAAAGTATCACATATTAATTATGGCTGTTAATATTAATTATACGTGTGGCACGAATTCTTCAATGCGGCAAAATTTGAATATTGGACACTGTAACGCTCTATCAGTATCAGTCCACTTTTCTAGTATAAAAAACGTTGTTACAAAACATGATCTCGATATCTTAGCCGTTAGTGAATCGTGGATGTCATCTTCTTCACTCAAAGCATTTATAGAAATTCCTGATTATACTCTATATCGGACAGATCGAGTAGGTAAAATTGAGGGAGGAGCGGCTCTATATGCTAGAAATAATCTAAAATCGCGTTTATGTGGTTCATCTCCGCAGCCTGCATATTATATTAAGCGTTCAGAATATTTGTTGGTTGAATTAACTCTGTGCGGCCATAATTTGTTATTTATTGTCGTCTATAGTTCTCCTAAAGCAGGTTATTGGGACATGGTTGAGGAGGCTATACTAAATCATAACAATAGTTGTGACAATATTACATGTGGTCTACAACGTTTGCCCTTTGGTGCTACACATCACAGAGTGAGGGACGACTCACACACAGCCATTGATTATGTTTGTGTCAGTGATTTATCTAAAGTTAAAATATTCGAGCAATATAGTTACCCTGATATCTCTGATCACGATGTTTTATTCGTCAGTTTGGCGTATAAGTCGACTTCAAGTTCGAGATTCTCTTTCAGTTCACGTGCATTTATTAAACGGGATTTATCTGCTTTCAACAGAGATTTGGCTTCCATAAATTGGTCTCCACTTTATGATTCATGTAATGTTGAGTCAAAGGTTGACGTTTACGCTAATCGTCTCATTGGCCTTTATGACACACATGCCCCTTTTCATATGGTCACAGTTAAATCCAAACCTTGCCCTTGGATTACTCCAGAAGTAAAGTATTTGATTATGCAACGTAACAAAGCTTGGAGAAAATATAAAAGAACGGGTCATTGCGATAATCACGACTCTTACAGGCTACTACGCAATCGAATTCAGACTATTATGAGAAACTCTATGTCTAATTACAATAAACGTAAGCTTAATGAATGTACTAATAGTTCTCAAATGTGGAAGTTAGTTGATAAAATGGGTGTAAAGAGTTCATGTAATGATTCCAGGTCACTTCTTGTCACGCCTAGTCAACTTAATGAATACTTTGTGGGTGATGGGAAACCAACTGCTAAGCTATTTCAGCTTTGTTATGCCCCGAATTCAATCGACAGTAGATTCTATTTTAAACATGTACAAGTCTCCGAATTAATTAATGCCATTAAATCTGCAAAGTCTAATGCAATGGGTGTGGATGTCATCCCTCTCAAATTCATCAAAGAATGCCTACCCAATCTGATTTCCATTCTTCTGCACATTTTTGATAGTGCTTTTCAATCAGGAATTTTCCCTGTGCAGTGAAAAAGCGCTCTTGTTCGCCCTCTTTCCAAGGTGTCGCAACCGTCGGCTGTAGAGGATTTTCGACCAATGAGTATATTGTGTGCGACCTCAAAGTTGCTCGAGTTCATCGCCTATCAGCAAAATTTAGATCACGTGAAAGACTTCTGGACAACTTACAATCTGGTTTTCGCAAACATTATAGTGTACATACAGCCATGATTAAAGTAGTTGATGACATTAGGAGGAATGTGAATGACGGCTTCGTTGCCTTGTTGATCTCGATAGATTTTAAGCAGGCATTTGACATCGTCAACATTGGTTTGCTTTGTGAAAAGTTAAGATATTACAGCTTCTCTGACTAAGCGATCAAGTGGATATCCTCGTATCTGACTGGTAGGTCACAGTTTGTTGTATCGGCCAATGGAGAGTCTTCTGCTACTCTTCACAGAGTCCAAGACGTACCTCAGGGGTCAATATTGGGACCTATGCTATTTTTGTTATTTATTAATGATTTACCATCGTGTCTAGCAGATTGCTCGTATGATTTATATGCCGACGACTTCATAATTTACGCTCACGGTCATTTCAATGAGCTGTCTGCCGTAACACAAGGAGTCAATTCTAATTTGCAACGAATTGTGCAGTGGGCTGCCAACAATGGACTTGCGATAAATACACGAAAAACAAAGGCTATTTGGTTGGGATGCAGAAATTATAGCTGCCGTCTTAGGGACTTGATTCCTCCAGATATCTTATTTGATGGTGAAAAAATTGATATCTGTCCCTCTCTTCGTATTCTAGGTGTTGTTCTCGACTCCTCACTATCTTGGAGAATGCAATGTACCGGCACCGCCAGAAAATTTCATTGTGCTCTCTCACGTTTAAGAAAAGCCGGCGACTCACTTCCGGATAGCAGGGTTGTGAGATTTATGATTCGTCAAATCATGAATCCAAAATCAACCTTGGAATTGCAGAATTTGTTGTCTTCAAATCACAAATCCTTTTGGTTAAAGGATTTTCTTTAATTATAAATCCAAAATCCTTTTGATTAAAGGATTTTCTTTAGTTATAAATCCAAAATCCTTTTGATGTAAGGATTTTCTTTTATTATAAATCCAAAATCCTTTTGATGTAAGGATTTTCTCCAATTAAAAATTAAAAATCCATCTGATTTGTGAATTGGCCCTATTCATAAATCGAAAATCCATATAATTTTTTTGACTTATTGCATCAATTTTTTTACTTATTGTATTGTGTGTTTTTTTACTTGTGGTATCGAGTAGATTGTGCTCTAGTGACCTGGACGTTAAACACTCGAAAGATTACAGTCACTCAAAATAAAAAAATTGTCTGTATATTAAGAGCAAGACCTATATGTTCTTATTACGGCCCGCTGATTCCGAGTCTAAACTTGATTTGGAGTTATCAGTTTGAGGTCATTTAAAGGTCAAACTTAGAAAAAAGTTTTAAGGAGAGGTCACTAATATTTCTACAATTTTGACAACCACTAATCCTTTATGGGGTTTGACTTTATCGGGTTAAGATGAAGGTCATTAAAGGTCAAGTTTGTAAATTTTGTAGAAAGTACATTTTGTACTTCAAATTCCGATATTGGTTCAGATTAAGATAATTTCATTTGGCGCTATCACGTCAGAATCAAGAGCATTTGAAGGTCAAATTGAGAAGAAACTTTTAAGCGTAAATGACTAAATAATATTTTTATAGTTTTGACAGCCGCTAAATCCGAATCAAATCCGCGTTTAGATCCCATGTGGAAAAATTTTATAAAGTTTATATAAAATTTTTATATAAATTTAGTTCTATAAAAATTTTACAAAATTTTTATAAAAACATTATATATTATGATAAATTACTTTTTTTATGTATTTATGTCACAAATAAAAAACTATTTTCTGGGAAGATATATTTTAATGAAAATCATTTATTTGTATAATAAAGTAACATGAGAAAACAGCACATGGAAAAGAAAAATTTAATAATTATCCATATATAAAAATTTTGTATATATTTTATTTTAATAAAACACTTTGAAAATAAAGTAAATATATTTATCATTAAGTGCATATAATTGTATTTTCCCAAGTGGAAATAATTTATAAATTTTTTATAAAAATTTTATAAAATACATTTTATATAGTTTGTAAAGGTAAGCTACATACTCTTATGCGTATGAAGCTATACCTTATAACGAGCGCGAGTGACGATCGGAAAAGCTCGTAGGTGATCGGGAAAGCCCGCGCGTAAGCCGCGTAAGGACTAATAATGGTCCGACGCGCAAGCTGACTGAGGAGAGTATATGGAGAGTTTATGCGAGTCATCGTAGATAGACACGTCGCCGGTAACGCCTTCCTTGATATTTCGCGGCAAGAGAACAAGTATCGTTATCGCGGATTCTTGCTCGGGTTCCGGGTTTCGCGCCGTGAAGAGTGAGTGACTCGGTGGAGTGAGCGTGCTGGTGTTAATTGCACAGCTCCAGAGACTCCCAGGAACCTGCGGAGACGGCGAAGTTGCCGCGCGCGAGAGCCCGACGGAGAGAGGGGAAACAGGCGAAGTCGAACGCATCGACGGGGAGAATCGAGATTTAAGGTACGTGGTGCACCACTCGCGAGCCGCCGAAGCCGTAAAGACTCTCTCTTTACGGCTATAACATTAAGTTGGGAATCGACGGATCTCGCCCGCGCGCGACGGCGAGGAAGCTAACGGGCGACCGCGTACGCGTGCTAGAAAGAGAGACACCTCGTCGCGAGACCTCACGCGGCCTATATACGGCTTTTGTTAAATCTTTGATCTTTGTTAAACTTTGTTTATATTTCTTTAACTGGAATAAAAATTCATATGTAATCAATATCCGAATACGAGTTTGATTATTGATTACCGGCGTACATCATTCCCGTTATCCCGAATACCGCCCTCTCCGTTTCAGGAGCGGCCGAGGTAAACTTACCGCGAATTTATCCCTTTTATTCGCGGCCTTTTTCAGCTCACGACGTTTTAGCTGTACAAAGACGCGAGATCGGCAAGTGATCTCGCGGTTGTTAACGGACATCGCAACGGTAGGTCGTGCGCGGGGTTCACTGATTTGAATCCGCCGCGCACTCTCGGAGCACCGCCTAGGGAGTATAACTAGGCAGTGCCGTAGCAACCGATCCCTTTACCCCTACCGACGCGAAAGATTGTACCCCGTTACAACTGGCGCCCAACGTAGGGCGCCATTTGTAACGGGGTACGGATTGAATATAAGGAATAAAAAAATCAACGAAGGTATCGGGGCGCGAACCCACAATCCCGGGAGCGCGAGGCAGAAGCCTCACCACTGCGCTACCATTCGCAATTATCCCGGCTAGTCGACTTGGTCCTATCGACGAACGTCGCCGATAATTCAGGGACCTAACCTGCGCCGACACTCGAAATCCGTACCCGTTACAAATGGCGCCCAACTCAAAAACCCACTTGCCAGAAGAGACGAAGAAATTTATCTTCGCCTGGCTGATTCTCGACCAATGTCGGTCACAAACTCCCATCCCCACCACCACAGTCCCGGTGGATTTCCCCGCGAGAACGTCAAAAAAAAGTGCGGAGGTACGACTGTAGGAGAAAAGCCTGTGTCTGCAGTCCGCAGTGTGTATACGTATACGCAGTACACCTCCAAAGTTGGCACTAGACGTAGGGGAGCTTGAGTTTCTGGGATCTCAAGCGTGGTGGTGCAAACGCACGGCTATCCTTAACGAGGCTCCCGGTGCTCAGAAAACGATCTTCTTGACACCGGTCGAGCAGGGACAACCTTCGCCTCTCTAGCCCAGGTGATCGAAGTGATCAAACGTCTCCCCGAGGGCGTAGGTCGCGTTTGGGTGGGGGATATAACGGGTACGGATTTCGAGTGTCGGCGTAGGTTAGGTCCCTGAATTATCGGCGACGTTCGTCTATAGGACCAAGTCGACTAGCCGGGATAATTGCGAATGGTAGCGCAGTGGTGAGGCTTCTGCCTCGCGCTCCCGGGATCGTGGGTTCGCGCCCCGATACCTTCGTTGATTTTTTTATTCCTTATATTCAATCCGTACCCCGTTACAAGTTTTTATAAAAAATTGGTCGTATAAAAATTGTATAAAAAATACACTTTATAAAATTTTTATAAAAAATATATAAAATGTATTTTATAAAATTTTTATAAAAAATTTATAAATTATTTTCACTTGGGAAAATACAATTATATGTACTTAATGATAAATATATTTACTTTATTTTCAAAGTGTTTTATTAAAATAAAATATATACAAAAATTTTATATATGGTTAATTATTAAATTTTCTCATGTTACTTTATTCTACAAATAAATGATTTTCATTAAATTATATCTTCCCAGAAAATAGTTTCTTATTTGTCACATAAATACATAAAAAAAGCAATTTATCATAATATATGTTTTTATAAAAATTTTGTAAAATTTTTATAGAACCAAATTTATATAAAAATTTTATAAAGTGATTTTATAAAAATTTTATATAAACTTTATAAAATTTTTCCACATGGGATCAAAGTTATTTCAAGGACAAATTTACAAATTTGTAAAAAGTAAATTTTTGACTATATATTCTGATTCCATGACCACTGATTTAAATATATTAAAATGTGTTCTTACAGAGATACTTTCTCAAGGTTTGAGGGTTGCTGTATCCGAATATGAAATCAGTTTGATCTAATCGGGTTTAGATTACTAGAATTTTTGAGTTCTTATTCGGACTGTAATATACAAAAACACATTCCACTGTGTTTTAACTAAAAACCAATAACACAATATTTGAACATTAATGTTTAAAATTATGTAGTACCTTTTAGAAGTATATATGACATTTTTATATCTTTAGTAAAAAATATTAAAAAAAAATTATTGAAAGTAACAAATTTTATAATTTAATGAACAATAATATTCATTATTGCCCTCCAATTTTACTTTATCCCCGGAGGGACTAGAATGCGTTTTTGCTCCCTAAAAAGAGGTCAATAAAGTCAACTTTATTGATTTTCAGAGTGAAAAATAAATTACATATTATAATACGTTTATTTTATAGAATATTATACAAAAATTTATAAAAAATATATATAATTCTATAGGATAAACTACATATAAAATTTTATAATAATTATTTAAATAAATTTTATAAAATTTTTATAAAAATTTTATAATATATTTTCACCCAGGGTATAAGTAGAAAAGAGTAATCTTCTGTACCAAGCACTTTTTTATTTGTTAAATTGTGTGCACTTTCATACACTCTCAAACATACTCTTAAACGTGTAAATTTACACACATTCTCACACGCACGCACACACACACACACACACACATATATACCCACTCGAACGCACATTCACACACATTCACTCACACATATATTCACATACTCGCACACATATTCACAAAGTCACACACATTCACACACACATATACATATTTACGCACTCGCGCATACATACGCACACAAAAGCACTTATAAATAAATTTACCGAACGCACAAACAAGCTCATAAATACCCGTATTAATTGTCACACACGCATCCACATTTGTTTTGTTCTGAATTTATTTCACTAAGCACTAGGTACATTTTACATAAGAATTGAAAAGTGTGATATTGCGCCCCGTAAATAGGGAAAGCAAGTAGTATTTTGTGCTCAGTGTAAGGAAAAAGCTTTTAATAACAAAATCGGATTTAAAATTAACAACAATCCAATAGTCCAGGTACCTCGAGAATCATTAATAAATCGTATTACAACTATCAAAGGAATTTTATTCGCTTTTACGAGAAAACATAAAATAAATGAAATTAATGATTCGTATATGAAAAAGGAAAAAAATCATCATGATTCTTTTATTCGAAATACGTAAAATTATAAAATCGTCGGTATTTATGATTGTCATCAAAAAGAAATTACAAAATCAAACGGATTTTTGACTCGTGAAAAACAAACTCGTAAATTCATTAGTATTTGTGAATCTTAGAAAGAAAAACTCCTAAAGTCACCGGTATTTGCGATTCATAAAAATTAAAAATCCAAAAATCATTAGTATTTATGATTTGCAATAAATATAATCAAAAAATCAAAAGGATTTGTGATTGTATGTGACAGAAAATTCTTAAATCACTTGGATCTTATGATTCGATAAAGTTGAGAATCATAAAATCAAGGGAGATTAGGATTCGCAGTAAATGAAAATCCAAAATTAAAATTGATTATGGATTTTTAAGGATTCTATTCCTCGAAATGATTCGAGTACTTACAACCCTGCCGGATAGTGCTAAGCTTACCTTAGTTCAGGCGTTAGTGTTTCCTTATTTGGATTACTGTCCGGGTCTTTTTTCGATCTCTCTAAGAAGTTCGTTTTAAAACTATCGAGATGTAAAAATGCTGTACTTCGTTTTATAACTGGGCGGAAAAAATTTGAACATATTACTCCGGTCTACCATGAATTGAGGATTCTTTCATACACTAAAAGAAGAGATTATCTCTGCTTGTGTTTATTTGCAAAGCCGCTTGCTTTTGGTCAACCCGCACATCTTTTTGACCGATTTAAGTTTCGTGCGATCGATAAATATGGCTCTAAAAGAGGCTCCGAATTCGACTTGAACGTTGAACGCTCCAGCACCGACTGTTTTGCTAACTCTTTTTTAGTTGCCTCATCTAAAATGTGGAACTTACTGCCGGAAGAACTACGGCGACTTTTTGATAAACCATCTTTTAAGGAGATGTAAACCCATTAAAACAGAATCACTATTTATTTTTTCTTAAGCGAACAGTATACTTAATCGAAAAAAAACGCTCTGTAACGGTGTTGTATTTACATTAAAGATAGTCTATGAATTTTTTCAGATTTTTTTATCAATAAATCAACGAGATTTTTGAGCAGCCGTGCAGCATTGTTTTTAGCTATATATTACCGACCAAAAAATGGTTATTTCTGTATAATTCATTTTAAATTAATTATTTTGAAAAAATCGCTCTGTAACGGTATTCTATTTACTTTCAACATTATCTGTAAATTTTTTCAGATTTTTAATTCCATTAGTTTTTTAAATTTTTGGGATTTTAGAGGTAGGTTCCAGTAAGGAACCTGTTTAAGGTTGCTTTATTTAAATACTTTGTTACTGCGTAAAATAAATTGTTTATTCACATATCGACATGAATGGTGATATTTACATATTGTACAAATACTTACTGTTTAACTACATATTTATTTATTAACTTTATATATATATATATATATATTATTTATTAATTTTATGTTGCGGCTATGTAGGACCTCGAGTCCTTTGCTGCTCAATAAAGAACATTCATTCATTGTATCTTAAAGCGTAGACCTCGGCGATAAATAGATATTTTGTTCGTTTTTTATTTTTTATATTTATTTCAATAAATTCATTTTATTACCCAAATTCAATCCGGTGTTCGAGTAATTGAATTTTAACCCACATACGACTCCTTCCGTGATCTTAAGGGCCCGTATATTTTTTAATTGACAAGTGTTCGACGTGATATCCCTATATTGCGGTCAATTTCAGATTTGATTTTTACCTGGTTATCTGAAACCGGACCTCGGTTTTAGACTAACACTTAACAGGTTAAATAGAGTGGACAGGTAACCGCCAACGCAATGCGGAAAAAATACGTTTATTTAAATACGGTAAGTTTAATCGTACCGCTGAGCAGTCGCGATAATAAAATAAACATCCGCGCGGCAATCAAACTGTTACAAATTTACAAAAGTGCAATATCTAAAAGAGGTAAGTAATTATTGTTGATTTACTGAGGTAAAATTTACTAGAAGCTTTAGTAAATTTTATTACATTTATTTAGCTATTATTACTGCAATAGCTTAGTAAATTTTCAAGTTGTAATTTGGAATTAATTTTACACATCAAATTAAAATAATACGGTTTTAATTTTAATTATATGTGAAAAGTATAAAATATTGTATTTGCATTATGTTATGAACATAATGCGACTACAGGTCATAAAGTATTTGTACGCAGCGCCAAAACACATCGATACTTGATTAAGCAGTACTTACATATAAAAGATTCAAAACATTTAAACTTGTGTTTGAAAGTTGTTTTATTCTTTTGTATTAATGTATAATAAATATTACTAAAATCAAATTCAGAATTTTTGCTTCAGTAACTTTAATAAAATTTACTAAACCACTGCAGTGAATATTATTTGAATTCATAATCAAAAAATTTACTGAAGAGATTTAAGTAAATTTTACTTGCTTTTTTCGTATATGTAAGAAAAAATTTTAACGAATTTAAAATTAAATTTCAAGAGATTTTCTGTATCTATTTTTTATAGCTTTCGTATATTTTTGGTCTATTTTTTTACTTTTTAATATAGTATAAATATTTCATACCAATAAAATAGGTATTTAAACGGCATTCATTAAAACGTTCTCTTCAGGTATATATTTCTACTTTTAATGGTGCATCGTTGAGCACTGTTCCTTTTATCTTGTGACGTGGTATTCGCGTACCCGATTAATTTATATAATTAATATTAACCGTTGGGCCGCGTTGCCCAATACCGCGCACACAATTAATTTATTTACTTTCCGAACTGCGGCTGTCGCCAGGAACGCGAGTTCGCTGGGACGAACGGTGTGGAGGATTCGGGCGATCCTCCTTGCCTCGACACGATTTAAATTAATATAACGTCGGGGGGAGCGGGGAGAATAAAATAAACACGCTTAATTAAAAATAAAATAAAAGAAATGTTTATTTCATATAAAATAATTAACAAAATGGCCACTTAGACCGTGTGCCGCGACAATACAGAATACGCGCGGGCGGAAGTCCCGGGAAACCTGTCGGATCGAGATCCTCGCCTGCGACAGGTTTCGCTCCCAGGAACCGCTGTTCGAGTACCGTCGTACCCGAACACACTCCCGATGTACACACACACATGGGAGGGGGGAGGGTCACGATAGTAACTAAAACTCTTACCGGTGACGCTCCTAGGAGATGGCCCAGCCGATCCTCGGCGACTGGTCGACCTCCTTGACAAGGGGACGACCGGTGGTTGAGGTGGTGAAGGCGGCCCTTGCCGCGGCGAGTGAGTCGCGATTCGCGGTATCACTCGCGCACGACCCCGTCCTTGATAACAAACACTCATACAAACCCACACACAAAACTGTACGGACACGCGTTCAGTTCACCCGGGTCTCCGCACCTAGCTCTGCTCCGGAACAACCGTTCACAGAGCTTAATGCAGGAGGGGGTGGGGCGCACTCTCGGCACTCACGAGCAGTACGGAACGTCTAGACGATATAATAATCCGTCCCGATCGACGGATCATTACGCACTGATTAGGCGATCGCCTAATTTCTCGAAAAAGGGATGGGAGTGGGGAAACTCACACACTCTTTCGCGCTCCCATCCCTACGTATAGTCGCGCGCGTAATTGTACACTCGTAGAAAAGTAAACAAGTGTCGTCGGTTGGCCTTGACATACGAAAGGCTCCGACGACTTACAATTCGCGAATTTAAGTACTCTATTCGTCGTGAATAGATTGTGTGACGATTTCCGTCACAATCTATACATGGAGTCATAATTACGTTATACGTGATAGACCAGGTGAAAATATTGAAGATCGGTCAGTTAACGTTTTGAAGGAAAGAAATGCACCTGGTACTACTTGCTCTTAAAAAGCACCTTTATTAAAGAAAAAATATGGTAGGGAGTAACCGTTAATTCAAGGAAAACCACGTCCAATTTGATACATTTAATTTTATTTTGTGCAAATTACACGTATCTTTTCAGGTACTAGTGAGTGAAGCCATGCCTTTACCATGTATGATCTCTGTAGAGCGCAAAATGATATTGTGCGTAGTGCACAATTGTTGGCAATCGATTGAACGAATTGAGCTTTTTCGAGACCTTTGACGTATATTGGCCAGTTGCTCGATGCTGTCGTAAACACCGTACGGAAAATTGCAAACAGTTTCGCTACTTTCACCTTTAGCTTTCTTCTTTAAACCTTGTGCGAAAGTGTACGAACTATCTTTTCTTTCTACGTGCATTATTGTACAAGGTATGTAAATTTCTGCTTGCCCCACTTGCCAATCACCAGTCAGAATCATTTCTCTGTATAGATGTGTGGTGATACAGGTGGTAGTATTGTCGGGTACGAAGTTCATACTACTGTTACTCGGCAAAACCAAGTAAAAATCGTCCGTGTTATCGTAAATTTTGTACACCCTCCATTGTAGGTTAAAAAAAGAAGAAAATGTCGATCTTTGAGGGTCAATCCAAGTTAAATAAGGAATAAAAAAATTTTTTATTCTCAATTTGAAAAATCGTGCAACGTTTCGTCCACTGGTTTGCGGACCTCTTCAGGCACTTCGAAAAAACAAAGTATACGTTTCAAATTTTACTCCATTGTAAGGTAACGTCCAAGTCAGAACCCTGAAGAGGTCCGCAAACCAGTGGACGAAACGTTGCACGATTTTTCAAATTGAGAATAAAAAATTTTTTTATTCCTTATTTAACTTGGATTGACCCTCAAAGATCGACATTTTCTTCTTTTTTTAATCGTCCGTGTTATGTTTCAATGGTCCAACGTCGGAGGCTTTAATCCACTAATTAAATTTTTCAGAATAGCCCAACCGCTTAATAATATATAATAATGATTTCGAGCGACCCTAAATCGTGTTTCTCGAGAACGCTCTGCATACTGGCACCAACAAATTCTTTTCCTCTGTCCGTTTATAGATAAAACGGAGGTCTATAGTTGGCTCTTTTGAGAATTTGTTCAAACGTCGTGGCTTCGGTGCGGGTCGATTTGTTGCGCGAGTAAATAGCAAAACCCATTGTTTTCCGTTTTTAAAGACGTTAATTGACACAAATCTGTTACCCAGACATCGTCAATGTTAGAAACATCGTAGTGCAATCTTGGAAATTTTCTTCGTAGCGGGCGATACCGTGTGTACGCGTCCTGATTGCTCACCCATTCATACAACCATTTATTTTCGGTCTCGCTCATCGATGTACCCTTTGCGTGGACTTGAAGCCGGCGAAGCCTGCCTCGTGAGCAGGATCGTAGCACCGTTTATCGTACATGTTCCTTTAAATATCCAATTTCAACCACTTCTTTCTAGCAACGTTTCTCGCCAAAGATGGCGTGTGTACTGCGCAAGCTATTCTCCGATCAACCGTATTTGAAGACGTTGTATCCTGTAAAACTGGCGCTGATCTTCGTCTGGCTATTTTTGTCGGTTTAGCTATTCTCTTGGCAATTTTTGCCAGTACCGAATTTTCAATAAGATTTGCAGGTATTTCGGAATTGTCGATAAATTTTACAAATTCCAATTTTCCGACCGGTTCGTTGTTGTAGGCGGTATTATTGCTCAACGCGTAGTGTAACAGTTCGTCGATAACTACTCCACTTTGAATAATGATCAGAATGTCTTCCAAAATTGACTCTTCCGTAAGCTGTGTCAAAGCTGTTTCTATCTCGTTAATTGTCCGCACTACGTCCTTTTCCTCGTAACGTTCGTTATCTTTGAAAAAAGAGTATCTTCTCAACGTTTGTAAGTAATGTTTGCATTTTTCGTGTTCATCTATAAATTTTTTGGAGTTAATTATGTCAAACATTTCTGCGTCGAGACACGAGAACTGATCACCAAAAGTCTGCTTGGTATGTTCACTTTCTTTACCCTCACCACCTGGAGAATCGTCTGGGTTACCGTGATGTTGATTTAACAACATTTCAGCCGGCACTAAAACCATCTTGAGACCTCTTTCCATATCAGTTTCCCAAAATCTTTGAAAATACCGTGGTTATGAGGGGCGTCAGTAACAGAGGTAGAAACGAGCTACCGCTCTGGATGATTGCAGCGTTTCTTTCTTTGCCAACCAACGCCCGCAGAGGCATTACATATTAGTTTACGTAGCAAAGCTCTGTGTCTCTTTAAACGGTTTTTCTCGGAATGATTAAGTCGAATGGTACCGTGCAACACGTTGAGAACGCACTATAACGGGTACGGATTTCGAGTGTCGGCGCAGCTTAGGTCCCTGAATTATCGGCGATGATCGTCGATAGAACCAAGTCGACTAGCCGGGATAATTGCGAATGGTAGCGCAGTGGTGAGGCTTCTGCCTCGCGTTTGGGTGGTTTATAAATACACTTTACAAGATTCTTATCAGCTGTGCGTCGAGTTTAAATTCAAATGGATTACCCGTTCTAGAAGTATCTGCAATTTGGTCGAAAAAATTATTAAATCCTATAGTTTAGTATTCTTGGAATCTAGAAATTCACTTCTCAGATTATATTCGAACGATATCTATATTTTATAGCCGACACCAAACAAAGTGATTCAAAATTACTAAAACATAATTTTATCAATTTTTTTCTCAAAAACTATAGATCAATTAATGAAATTCCTAAGAATAAAAAAGTCTTGGAATCACTCAGAGAACACTCCCAAAATTTTTCAGAGATTTTAAGGCAATTTTGTTTTTTATAAAATTTGAAAAATCAAAATTTTGAAAAATTTTAAAAATAAATTCTGAAAAAATTTGAAAGTATTCTTTCAGTGATTTTAAGACTTTGTTGTTGTTAGGAATTTGTTATTAAACCCATAGTTTTCAACAAAAAAAATTGTTAAGTTAAAAACTAAAAATTTTTCTTCCGGTCGCCATTTTGGATCTTACACAAATAATTTTAACACTTATGACGAAGTCAACTTTTAGTTCAGACATCATGGACGCTGGAAATTCACTTTCCGGGGTTCGTTGCGAACGATTTCCATATTTTACAGACTATACAAAAAAAAATTTGACTTGAAATTTCATAATTTTTTCAATTAATTGTTTATAATTATTAGGTCGTTTATTTAATCGAAAAATTAGCAACGGAATCGGAAAGCGGATGCGATTTTGCACAAGAAAATCTTTTTCTCAAATTTTTTTAATACCTACAAGCAGATGAAATCTGTTGCTCAAAAAAGCGACCATCGAGCGTCTTCTTGGGTGCTATTGGGTTATGCGGAATTGAATGATTTTAAATGCGATGAATGCATACAAAAGGAATAATCCTTTCCTGTGAGGCAGGTCATGTATCAATCGTAGACCGTATAATGGTAAATTTTGTACACCCTCCATTGTAGGTTAAGAAAAGAAGGAGATGTCGATCTTTGAGGGTCAAACCAAGTTAAACGAGAAATAAAAAACTCTTATACTCAATTTCAAAAATCGTGCAACGTTTCGTCCGCTGGTTTACAGACCTCTTCAGGCACTGTTTATTAACAATAAAAAACAACAGAATTTACATAAGAATAATATATAAATAAACAAAACTTCCACCACACACTTTACAGCACAAAATAAAAATTAAATACCTTCGTGAAAACGATGTATAAGTTTTAATTCTACTACATTGTAGGATAACGTAAATTCTTCTTATATTGGGCAAACAAAACGTATATTAAAAGATAGAATTAGAGAACACAAAAATATGTATAATATTGATTCTGTTGTCAGCCTACATATGCTACAGAATACTCAAACTTTCAACTTTGACAATGTTTGTGTTTTAGATAAAGAACCCTCATATAAAAAACGCATTATTTCAGAGATGCTACATATTAATATTTGCAAATGTACCATAAATAAGAAGGAATATACTCAAATGCTCAGTAATATTTATAAGATTTTGTAACAATTTGTTTTGCACGGAGTATTGATATATTAATGTCTTATACTCAAAATTAACTATCTGTAATTTTCACACGTATCTATATATAGTCGAGTTGACTGATTTTTAATTAACTTTGACGTTATCCTACAATATAGTAGAATTAAAACCTATACATCGTTTTCACGAAGGTATTTAATTTTTATTTTGTGCTGTAAAGTGTGTGGTTGAAGTTTTATTTATTTATATATTATTCTTGTGTCAATTCTGTTGTTTTTTATTGTTAATAAACAGTGCCTGAAGAGGTCTGTAAACCAGCGGACGTTATGTTAAATTATTTATATACTGTGACGGAAATCGTCACACAGTCTATTCACGACGAATAGAATATTCAAATTCGCTAATTGTAAGTCGCCGGAGCCTTTCGTATGTCAAGGCGAACCGACGACACTTGTTTGTTTCATTTACGAGTGTACAATTACGCGCGCGACAATACGTAGGGATCAGAGCGCGAGAGTGTGTGTTTCCCACTCTCATCCCTTTTTCGGAAAATTAGGCGATCGCCTAATTAGTGTATATCTGTCCGCCGATCGAGGCGGATCAGTATATTTTTACCCGGAAGTACCGGTCGGTGAGTCAAGGGTTCCTACGCCACCAGGTAGTGACGAGACCCTGTGCACGGTTTCGCCGAAGCAGGGTCGAGCACGCGGCTCCGGTCGGGCACAAGTGTATTGTGTGTGCACGAGTGACAGAGTGAATAAGGACGGGGTCGTGCGCAAGTGCAATCGTGGTTCGCAAACGTGCTCGCCGCAATATTAGGCTGCCTTCACCACAGCCAACGTCCGACCTCCGCTGCCCAGGAGGTCGTTGAGGACTGCAGGATCGGCTGGTCCATCCACGGGGCGTCGACCGGTAAGTTAACTTAATACTACCGTGACCCTCCCCTTTCCCGAGTGTATGTGTGTGTGAGACCTCGGGAGTGTGTTCGGGTACGACGGTACTCGAACAGCGGGTCCTGGGAGTTAGAACCTGTCGCAGGCGAGGATCTCGATCCGACAGGTTTCCCGGGACTTCCGCCCGCGCGTATCTAAATTGTCGCGGCACATGGCCTGGATCGCCTTTTGTTAAGAGGGTGCCATACTAGATTATTACCGACCGAGTCAGATGGATACATTATCACACTTAATGAACATATTATGGTTTTATTTGCAAAACGCAAATACAGAAGCACTAGATAATCACATAATGCGCATTTATACGAAGTTTCAAGTCAATATGTGACTTCAAACTTGCAAAATGACTATTTTTTCCGTGCAGAAATTTTTTAGGGTGTCTTTGTTGTTTTGATCTGGATTTTTTGTAGAAAGACATATTACACCATTATCTAGTGCTTCTGTATTTGGGTTTTACATAATATTGACAAAAAATAAATAGTTTACATTATTGACAAAGTTACCTTAGTACCAATCACGCCGCTAGATTCCGCGACGCGCTTAGCCTGTACTTTGTACTGTATACTTAGCGTGGAAGCACATGCGCAAATGGTTGTAACAATATGGCGTTAAATACCATAATTCATATACCGGCTTATATTAATAAAAGACATATAATAAAAGTCGTATTTATGCATTGCAGAATGACGACATTCTTATCTTATTTAATCGGGAAAACAATAAAAAACAATTACGATAAAAAAGCAAAATATTTTTATTTAGAGGCTACGGCTGCATTGCATGCTCCCATCTCTTTACACATCTACCCATCTCTCTCTCTCTCTCTCTCTTTATATATATACAGGGTGTCCTAAAAGTAACGATACACCCAAAAAATATTCCAGGTAAAAGCTTTTTTAATAAAGGTGAAGGTCATTCCTTAAGTAACTTTTTACGACGAATCCAGTGGTGAACTTGGATGTGACCTTCAACTTGTCATTCAAGGTCATTCCAAGGTCAACTTTGTTTTATTAAATGGGAACCCCTATTTTTGACAGCAGCAATCGAAAGAGCGAGAAATTTTACGTCTAAACATGTACTCAGGTCATAGGTCAAGGTGACCTTGAACCTTCTGCTGAAGGTTATTAAGTTTTAGGTATGGATCGGCTCCGATCTGTACTGGGTTGACTTAGGGGTATTAAAAAGGTCAAGGGAATTCTTGTAATAATGGTATCCAATGGTGACCTTAGATATGACCTAGCGTTAGACCTTGAAGGTCATTCGAAGGTTAACTTTTTTTTAATGAAAACGGCTATTTTTCACAACAACAATCAAAAGAGCGGGAAATTTCACTCGAACCTGCTATGGATTAACTCCAATCTGTAAGTTTGATCCTTCAAGGTCATTGCGAGGTCATTTTTTTTACATTTAGCGTTACCCAGGAACAACGACGTGGACGTAGTAAAATCTGTTCCCTTTGGGGTGTTTGATTTACATGAGTCCCCTCGTCTCTCACGATCGGGATGCTTTATTTACATGAATTGATCAGGTTCTTAATTGTAATTATTAACATATCGCATAAATCTCTATGTTATGAACTCACATCTCACTAATCTTAAACTTTCAACCCTCAAAAAAAAAACTAATACTTTATCAACTAATAACTATATAAACTAATACTTAAACAAGTTTTAAATTTCCAATTATTTTATCTTTAAAAAATCTAGTGTACATGTAAAATTGTGGTATAGCCTTAGCTAAAAATATCAGATTATCACTATCATTTTTTAGACGAGTATCTCCGTTGTGATTTTTATGTTTTTCATTCTGATTGATTTTTTACGGGACTTTAAACAGACATAATTGCAGATATTGGACAGATGAAAATCCTTGTAGTAAAAGTCGTAAACTCCTCGTAGTTAAAGTCCCGTCTAGTTGAAAAGTTGCTTCATCTGTAAAGTCGGAGGAGGTCGGCGGAATTTCCGCACAATAGCCTTAAAGCAATTCAGGTATTTTACGACCTTCTCTCCTTGGCCTTGCGTGCGGCGTTGTAGATCCTCGAACAAATATTGATCTCGCAACTCCTGACCGTATTAATTCAAAAATTCATTTTCGAAGTCATACCAGTTACGTAAAGAATGTTGGACGGCCCTATACCAAAATAGGGCTGTCTTCTTAAACACGCAAGGCAATGCGCTCAGAATACGCCGGTC
Source organism: Theocolax elegans (assembly GCA_026168455.1). NCBI lineage: Eukaryota > Metazoa > Arthropoda > Insecta > Hymenoptera > Cerocephalidae > Theocolax > Theocolax elegans. The sequence continues at coordinate 8,777,921 of CM047431.1, forward strand.
AGAGTACTGGTCGTCATTCCTGAAGTCTTGTAAACTATCTAGGAATTCTTCGGCATCGTCGTTGGTCTCCCCATCAACGATAGACCCCAGTCTCTGAGGGCTCTTGCACAACCAGGCCGATCCTTTCTATCTCTCATTGGTGGCTGGTTGTATTCCAAAGGGACTAATGCACCCATGTCCTCACTTTGGTTATTCCTATCACGCCGGTGGACATCTCGACTCGGCGATGGTACTCTACTACGTCTATCAGGGGGGCGTTCCTTGCGATATCTTCTCGCATAGTAAGCGGTTGCATCCTCCCTATTTGCAACGTAATATTCGTCCGAATCTAAGTTGCTAAGATTAGAATCGGTTTGAGTACCTTGATCGCGTCTAGCGACAGCTCGCTCGTGCTCGACAGGATCATTATTCGTTTCGCGGGATCTGTTGTAACCATTGTCACACTGTGTGGAGGCTTCCCTCCTAGTGTAAGTACTTTGGTTACGATCGGACGTTCGAGACTTACTATTCCCTTCATTCGGTAACCGTCTAGAAGTGGACGTTTCACTCCTGTGATAGCGCTCACCTTCCGAAAACCATTCATCATCTGCTTCTTCTGGTGCTGGCGCATATCTCTGTGAGGAGGTCCTGTTGTTATGCTTGTCATAACTAACCTTCCTCTGACATGTACCATATTGATCACGACTTTATGAACGATAATCCGGAGCTTCCCTCCGATTATCAGTCGACTGCCTGCGATCGTTGGAAGGGAGTTCATAATCCCTGCTCGTCTGTTGTCGCGACTTATCTGACTGAATCTCCGAAATGCGCTTCTTAATAGTTCCAGAACTACTAAATTGGTTGGGAGTGGACCGACCATGTGGATCGGAGTTCAGTCCAAAATTGTTACGACGAATGGCGCCCCGTTCCACTGGATTGTGGTTACCAACCAACGAGTTACGTTGATCCCGGTGTGACGTATGTGGTGATTTTATAGCATGCGTCTCACCTAGACCAGTATGTGTGGCGGTCGACACCGTCACTTGTCTCGAAGGTGGTGCGTTAGCCGTCGGAATCGCCGCTTCAGTGTTAATGCCAGCTGCATTATCAGAAAGCGGTCTCGATTCACCCGTCGGCGTGGGCACTCTACTGTGTGTAGTCACATTTCCCTCTTCTTCCTGAATGGGGGTTATGTGCTCACTTGTTGGTCTATCGTCTGACAACTCAGACTCTATAGACCTGTCGGTACCAGAAGGTATCACACTACCTCTTCTGGAACGCTTTTGGTGCTTCTGCCAGAACTGTAGACAAGCTAAAGGCTTGGTCGCTGGTTGGGCAGAAGTATCCTCGTCGTAATTGGGATACCAAGGCACGTCAATTTGAGGATCATAACACTTAACCCTATGTCTCAGAAGGCGCTCTCTACACTCAAACTCTTCGCTATTTGCATTGAGGTGCAAACGATCGAGCTGGGCGTAGATCTCCTCCAAAGGAAGTGATCTGATGTCCTTTTTAATGTGCCTCGCGTCCCGCGAGTCACTCAGTATTTTGCACATACGCGTCTCGTAACTGCCCATCGTAATCTTTTTGATAAGGCATAGACGGCGTTGTGCACCTGGGGATTTCTTCTCAGTTGGCACACCAATTGCGTTCCCGTATGCCCTGTAAAGTTTGGACAACTGAGGAGATAGCTCAGAGTCCAGATTCAATTATAGAGTACAAAACTACTATATTTGAAAAGGCATACCTTACATAAAGAGAAAAGAATCACAAAAAAAATTCCGATCCGAGTTTGGCAAACCAATTAAATAATAAAAATCTAAATAAACAACAAGGAAAATTAATGTAAATTAATATAATTTTTATAAACAAGCTATATAAAAAAAAATTGTTTGCCACAAGATCCGAAATCTTAATTGAATCTGTATTCGGATCAAAAGAAAAAATTTTTGTTGTCGATCTTCTCTTTAAACCTAAGTAAAATTGCAAAAGATACTTGGACCAATCCAAGACCGAATTAATTTGACAAACAAATTAATTTGGTAACAATTTAAAAATAAATTGCTATCGATTGCAACTTACAAACAAAAATAATAATAAAAAAAAATATTTTAATTCGCTGACACGAGAAAGTAAATATTGAAGGAAAAAAAAATCTGGAAGCCACAAATATAATTATTTTGACAAACAAAATAATTATAATTATTTTGACAAACAAAATAATTATAATTTTACACAAAATGTAGATTTCATACAAAAAAAAATTTGTACACGGAGAATCCTTTCAATCGAAATTTTCAGTGTACGGTTCCACTGAATTCGAGACGACGTTCATTGAATAACAGCGTGCCTTCACTGTTATTCCGGGTGAGACGATCACGGGAAAATCCAGTGATCGGCTGGCAGCGCGAAATTAGCATGACTTTCCACCGAAAAAGTAGGTGATTACTACAGAAAAATCGAGTACACGGTCATATGAAATTTAAATGCGATGTGTACACATGAAACGCAGGTGGCGTCACCTTCGATGTCAGTGTTATCACTTCAGTTTTCGATAATGTCTGTTTTCGGTAACCTATTATATCGGTTAAAAGGATTCTCCGTGTAAAGAGTAGCTTCGAAGAAAGAAAAAAAAAATTTTAAATTTGACTTAAAACACACAACTAAAAAAAAATTTAACTTTATTGTTAACCTCCAACAAAAAATTTTCATTTATTTTTAAAAGAAATTAATTATTTTATTTATTATTAATTTTATATATATTATATTATACAAAAATCAATAATATAAATATGCAATTAATTTGACAAACAAATTAATTGCAATTTATTTCTTAATTTGGAGGAAAAGCAAAAAAAAATTAAGAGAATAAGTCAAAAAAATTTTCCCGTCAGCAGAATTAATGATTAAGTGACAAACACTTAATCAAAATAATATTAATAATAACAATAAAAATAAATGTAACACCGATATCACGATGTGTCTCAGCACTAATGCGAGCCAAAATCGCGACGGTAATACAAAAAGATTAATCAACTTTGACTTATCTGACTAACAGACAATGTCGAAATTGATTATAACAATATTAATAATTATTAGCACACTACAAATAAAAAAGAAATATTGTATAATTCCAAAATTATCAGCTGACTAACAGCGTGATAATATCATTGAAAAATCAATTAAAAGTATATATATATATATATTATACTTTTATATTATACTGTTGTATATATATTACAACAACAAATTATTAATAATAATAATGATGATAATAAAATTAATAATTATAAGCAATAAAAAATATTATTGGTCGTCTCGAACTGATACAAAATCAGTGAGCCGAACTCAAAAATATTTACACATTCACACAAATTGTTAAACTCGCTTTTAAAGCGAGTCAACAAAATTCATGCAATTAAATTAAAAATGAAATTACGGTCGCGCAGAGGGGGAAATTTTCCTTCTTGCGTAGCAACGAAGGATATCCGCGCGGTATATGCCGTATAGTGTATATGTTCTCTCTCTCGCTCTCTCTCTCGCTCTCTCTCAATCGCGTTATACTTACGCCGCGCGAGTCTAACGTCGGCTAGTTGAGATTTTCTCTCTCTCTCCCACTAGCGGACTCGTGCTCACTCAGCACTATCGAACTCCGCGACGCAATGTTTCTCTCTCTCACGCACTGGTTCACTCTCACTCTCTCTCTCTCTCTCAACCACAATATAAGGCTAGGGATATCCGCGCGTCCATACTCTAACGCGAACTCGAAATTTCAAATTTCTCTCTCTCTCTCTCTCTCTCTCTCTCTCTCTCTCTCTCTCTCTCTCTCTCTCTCACTCACACACACGATTTAATCATAATGGCATGCATCCATGCCATTATAAACCTATATGCTCTTTCTCTCTCTCTCTCTCTCTCTCTCTCTCTGGTGGGTATACGGACGTTCTCAAAATCAGCTCATACTCGTTTCGTGTTACTCGTATTCACATATACTTCTACAAGTTTTCAGCCAGGAGGAGGGGTTCCCTGGAGTGGCGGATTTAATCTGATATAATACCAGGTATTGTTTATCGCCCGGGAATCCTTATTTTCTCCTCCAAAAAGTTGGCCACTGGAAGAGGTTAGGTTGCCTTTTTCGCACAAATTGGCGGTTCAGCGGCGGCGATTTCGCGCAGGAGATCAGCGCCTCTACTGGCTCTCACCTGTATTAAGGGGTCGGCCGCGATTACCTCTCCCTCAACTCTCAAGGCTCTTTACAACTCTGTCTTGGAAGGATGCAGCCAGCTACGCGCACCACTTGTTTCGTCTGCGGTAGAAGGATTATTAAAAAAGATCACGCGGAGGTATGTCCGGGGAATTTCATCCACACAAATTGTTTTATAGTTCTACCCGACTCGAGCGAACCGCGCTGTTGCCGACTCGCGAAGAAACCTGCTTTGTCCGTGTCGCATGAGGGGGCAGCACTTCCCGGGACGGTTTCTCCCGATGCTGAGCTCGCGGCAAGCGCCGCGCACACGACTACGACCCCCACCACGGGGACGGCCAAACGCTTAGCCTCGCCCACTTCGCCGCCGTGTGCGCAGGTTGCTAAGCAACCTCGCGGCGCTGCGCCCACTGACAGCTGCTCCGGCCTACCCGCGCAACCGACTGGTGCCGTCGACATGGCCGCTCTTTTCTCGGACTTCGCGAGCCGGTTAGAAGCGAATTTTGAGCGCACGGTCTCACGCATCGAGTCTTCAGTGCAGGGATTGACCAGCGAGATCCGAGACCTCAACTCCCGGGATTTTCAATTAGAGGCGGCGACCGAAGAGAAATTCTCCCGCGTCTCGGACCGTCTGAGAGCGTTGGAAGCGGCGAATGAGTCGATCCGGGGCTTGATTGGGGACGTGCGTAGCAGCAAATCGATTTCAGCGACACCTAAAATTTCATCCTCGTCGGACACCTGCAAACTTTTATTGGTTGGTGTCCCTGTAGATTCGGCTTCTTCGGACGGAGAGGTAGTGGACAAGGTCCTTAATGCTATTAACCTCCCTCGCGTATGCTCGCAAGTAGTTGATATGCGTCCCTGGCTTGTCCGGAACAGGCCAGGAAGTCAAGATCCGGGACCAACGACGTCGACAGCTCGTACTCTCAGTTCTAAGAGTATTGTTTTCCGGGTTTCCTCCCCATCAACCAGGGACTTAGTCCTCGAAAGGGCGCGCCTTCTCAAAGGCTTAACTACCGATTCGCTCTTTGGTTCGGGGGGGAGCTCGTCAATCTTTATCCGTGCACTGTGGCCCAAGGAGCTGCACACTCTATTTAGTAAGGCATTGCGTCGTTCCGTAGTCCTAGGCTTTGCGAGACCTATTGTAAAGGACTACACGGTTTTTATGCGCAGAGTTAAGGGAGAGCAGCTTATCCCAATTTATTCAGAAGCAGATTTAAGTGAACTTACGGTTAATAATTTTTCTCCTCCGAAATGAAGGTTGTCCGGCCAGACGTCACTACATTCCCACAATTCCTTCTCCATTTTTCATGTTAATATAAATCGTTTGAAAACTTATTTTGCATCCATTGAATCATTAGTCCTTCCATCAAATCATGATATCATTGCCTTATCTGAAACCTTTCTCACGGAACATGATTCCTCCAACATGTTGGGCCTTCCTGACTACACCTTGCACAGACTTGATCGGGCTGGTAAGGAGGGGGGAGGGGTGGCGGCTTATTTCAGGAATAATCTTGATGTTAGGCTTTTGGCCCACTCCGACCCCGTCTTTTCCAACACTCCAGAGTTTATGATTTTCCGCGTTAGTAACAATACCGGCTCGCTGTTGTTCTGTGTGCTGTACAGGAGACCCTCAGCGGCCTACCCGTCTAAATTTTTTGATATTTTGACAAATTTTTTACATACTTGCGACCAGGTAGTCATCACCGGCGATTTTAATATTAACATGTGTATTAAAGATGGGGCGTCCGCCATGTTGGATTCTTACTTAAATTCATTAAACCTTTTCCTCATTAGATCTGACCCTACTCATCATACGCACTCATCTCATACATGGTTGGATCTATTTATTACACGTAATCCTGCGCCAGCTTACTCTTATTCTAAGTCGTCAGTTCCCTTTGCAGCAGGACACGACTTTATTGTTCTTAATTTGGAGTTTACCAAACCATTGCCGGCTGTGAAGAGGATGTACTCGCGGAACCTGGTTCAGATCGATCCACCGGAGGCTGCTGCCCTTTTCACCAATACATTTTGTCATCTTTCATCTATTCCTAGTACTTCCACTGTATTGTCCACGTCATCAGCTTCTCATCCTTCATCGACGTCGTCTGGCCGTTCCCCTCCTTATTATTTTTCTTTGCAGGATACGCAAATATCATCATCTTCATCCTTTACTCCCATCAGCATTCTACTTTCAAACCTCGTCACAGCCATCCTTCATACTTTTGATTCTCTCGCTCCCGCTAAGCTCATCACCATTAAAAACGTCAACAAATCCTGGATTACGCCACTCATTAAACAAAGAATTAAGTCTCGCAATATGGCGTTTAAGAGATTCTTGACCACTGGCCTGAGCTCGGACTATCAATGCTACAAGGAACTGCGTAATCTTGTTAGAAATAACATAGATTCCAGTAAATTTCTGCATTTTAATAATAAGATAGAATCTGCTTCTAACTCGTCTGGCTTCTGGAAAGAGCTCAGGAACATGGGTCTCACGTCTAATTCATCTCAATCACCTCTCAACATTTTTTCACTTGATCAGCTCAATATCCATTATGCATCTGTTTCTTATTCACCCCTTCCTTTCTCATTTGATCAACTTCAGTCCCTCATCTCGTCACCAGACATCCTGCCCTTGTCCTATCCGTCAATTTCATTCAACTTCGTCCCTATCACCTCACAGAAAGTACTTTCTATTATATCCAGGGCCACCTTTAAGGCTACAGGACATGATGGTATTTCGGTTCCGATGCTGAAACTTTTAGCTACACAATTGGCGCCTTGTTTGGCCGAGTTATTTAATTTATCACTCTCTACCGGAACCTTCCCTAAGCCTTGGTCTAGGTCTCTTCTTTTCCCGTTAGCAAAGTCGAACAAGGTAATCTCGCCGTCTGACACTAGGCCCATCGCAAAGCTCTGTGAAGTCTCTAAAATTCTTGAAAAGATAGTTCACGAACAATTTACAGAGTACCTTAACTGCAATAATCTAATTATTGAGAGGCAAGCAGGCTTCCGCCGGGGGCATAGTACTCAGTCGGCTTTAATCGGGGTCCTGGATGATATTAGGAGAGCCATAGACAAGCGTAAGATCACCATTCTTGTTTTGTTCGACTTTTCAAAAGCCTTTGATTCGGTTCCACATGATTTGCTGATTCACAAATTACGCTCCCTGGGTTGCTCGGATACGGTTATTACCTGGTTTTACCACTATCTGGTAGGTCGCTCCCAAGCGGTAGTAGATGAACTGGGGAGGAGCTCGGCCTGGCTCGACACGTCTAGGGGGGTTCCTCAGGGCAGTGTCCTGGGTCCATTGTTATTCTCTATTTTTATAAATGATCTTCCACGTGTTTTAAGTCATTCAGACTACATGATCTTCGCAGATGACACCCAGATCTATCACTCGTTTTACCCAACCGAACTCGCTCAGGGTGTATAGAGAATTTCGGAGGATGCAAATGCGGTTAACGACTGGGCGAGGTCGAATGGACTGAATTTAAATGTGGGGAAAACAAAGGTGATGGTTTTGGATAGTCAGGCTTATATTTCGCGCATTGACTTGGACTCTGCCCCGAGGGTTACAATAGGGAATAGTTTTCTTGAATATGAGACGGAAGTCAAGTCTCTAGGCGTTTGGATTTCGCCTACCCTGGATTGGTCTCGCCAGGTCGCGTCAGTGTCACAAATGGTTCATGGAGTTCTTCACTCTTTAAAATTTTTTAGCGAGCGCTCTCACGTCGAAACAGGAAGAGGCTGGTCGAGGCTTTAATCTTCCCGCATTTTGATTACGCATGTGCGGTTTTTCATGACCTGGATGCTACCAGGAACTTAAAGCTGCAAAGGCTATTGCGTGGCCGGGTTTCGGGTTTACCGGGGGAAGCTGTAGGGGAGGAAGGGAAAGGACGGGAAGGGAACGGTATGCTCGCACGCATCTTCCGCGGTACACGGCGATACCGCCAGCAGAGAGAGGCATTCAAACACCAAACCTTTTACGGAGAATCCGGGACGCTTGGTCGGGAAGCTGCTACTCACTCTCTCTTTCTCTCTCTCTCTCTCTCTCTCTCTCTCTCTTTCGCACTCTCTCTATGCTCAGTCGCACTCGCTCATTTCGCTCGCTGCTAATCAATGTCGTCGGATTGACCGTCCGTAGAGCTCTAGCTCTAGCTCTCGGCGTGCTCGAGAGCCGCGTTCGTACCGCGCGCCTGCGTCGAGTCGAGTACCGCTGTGTTCAGGCTGTAGCGGTGCAAGTCGGCTGTATGGTGTATGGTGACCTGGTGCTATTTACGTCTCGGAGATGCGGTATAACTTCCTTCCACGTAACTAGTAACTCGTTCCTTCTTGCGTTCTTCAACTAATTTTTACGGTGTGAGTTTCAGGTACGAAACTCACGCGCCGCCGCTTCGCTGCTCGGGGCCGACTCACCCCTCTCTCCTCGACGACGTCAAACTCGGTTGCTGATTTCTGCTCCGTCTACGGCTCCAGGTAACTACTTCGTCGTAAGGGTTACGCCATTATGCGTATTTGTATATCCGCTTATTTAAGAGGTCTGTTGTACACGTTGTTTGTGTACAGCATCGTAACCTCAATGTGTCCTATGCTGCTCCTTGTACAGCTGCAGTGATTATATACAGCTGTACATATATTTCCTTTATCATTGTCTTCTGCCTATTGCCGCGTATCCTCTTCCTGGTTCATTACCCTCTTAATGCGTATTTGCTCTCATTAAATAACTGGTTTACAGCTGTATTTTGGTTGGCGTTGGAGGTTATCCTTCTTCCTGCCTGGATCTGCCTCTTCGCCTTGACTGCTGTCCTGTGAGGCTACGGAGGGTCCTGGAGACTTCCTGGTGATTGCATCCCTTAGAATCCTGCCTGCAGTGTCCGACCCGGAGGAGCCCACCTGATATTCTCTGAGCTCGCCCAAGGTCCTCATCGCCAGGGCCACCTTAGTATTTGTGTGCCGTGCTTGGGAAAGGGGTTTTAGTATGTGAGGGTAGGTAGGATTTAGCTGATGTGCGGGTAAGTAGCTAGGGAAAGGTATATGGGTAGGTAGGTGTAGCCAGGGACTCGTGTAGCTTGTACGGGTAGGTAGGTGTTCGCCAGGGGTTCGGTAGCTGTCATTTGACATGTGCAAAGCACATTGTCACAACCGTAATTATGAGAGGGTGTGTTTATAGGTTAGGTTAGGTTACTGTTTTTTCTCTTTGATTATTGCATTGATTATCTTCTATTTGTATGAATGATTAGTTCATGTACAAAAAATTTTTTAGGTACTTCCAGGTTAATGTCAAAGTGAAGTGATGGAAATTCGTTTGGTATTTCTTAATACAAGTAACCTCCTGTTACTAATAAATAGCTACGACACGCATGAAATCTAACTGCTTGTTACAGTAGCCATAGGATCTCTACCTGTTGGTTGGTTACTGTCCTTATTTACGTCCACTAATCATCTACCAAACCCAAGTACTTCAATTAATGCACTGGCTTTTGTCTATATTAGTAATTAAGCAGTCCATATACGAGAAATTTCAGGTACTCCATGCATACACATAATAAAGGTTATGTTTGATTGCATACATATTACTGTCTCTGGAAATAATACCCAACGCCAAACCATTATCCAGATCTTATTCTCTACCTAAAGAAGTGCAATCAAATTATGTGTGAAGGATGTAGGACTATCTTGTGAGTAAAAAATTAACTGATTGACCGTAATTATGAGAGTTGCGTTTGTAGATTAAGTTACTGTTCTTACTCTTCAATTAATGCATCGGTTTTCTTTTATATGTGTATAATGTTCATAGGATATAGGTTAGAATAATACATGAATTGTTTCTCTGTAAATAACAAAGAATTTTATTATTTTATACAAAATATAATTACATAGTTAATAAATAATGTTTATTTACCTGTAAATAACAAAGAAACAACATTCAATGTTATTATTCACAAGGTTGACTTTTCTTTTGTCGTTCAAATTTTACCTGTCGGTATATTAAAAGATTTGATTTACCGACCTACACGCGCGCAATTCAAATAGACTAAGGATTTTCCTTACATCTCCCCTCCTGGAGACATTTTTGGTACAAAAATTTGGTATAACTAATAATAATTACAAAATAATATAGACTATTATATACCACTTAGTAGTTACCACCTTTGAGTTAAGGAGATGGAGTTAATTTTGAAATATGGAATAAATTTGATTCTAACTTTTTGTGTCCTGTATTAACTTCATACATTGAGTTTGATATCTTCTTTAAAATCTTGTATGGCCCGATTCTTAGCATATCCAATTTCTTTCGGTTCATTCGGTTACCATTTTCAATGTATACTAAATCTCCTAACATAAATTCGTGTTCTTTTCTATTTTTGTCATATAATTTCTTATTATATTCATGGTATTTTATACTGTTTTTAAATGCAGTTTCTCTATCGTTTTCCAGTTGATTATAATCTCTATTCTTTTTTAGTTCATTTGGTAGTGCTGATGTATCTTCACCATTTAATAAATATTTCGGACTAAATTTTGTTACCGTGTGCTCGGTCTCATTGTATTGGTTTATGCAATTTCTTGCTATAGTTGTCCATCCACACTTCTTTTTTTCTTCGTTTATCGCACATCTTATTTTATTTACTAAAGTTTGGTTAAATCTTTCGTTTAGACCGTTCGAAAATGGTGCATTAATTCCTGTAAAGATCATTGTAACCCCTTTTTCTTCTAAGAAATTTTTGAATTCTTTAGAATTTATACCTGGATATTGATCTGTTAGAAGTATTTGAATATTATGGTCTCGTAGTACATTTTCTGTTAATTTAACCCTTTAACGTCAAAATTGCAGTTTTCGGTAGTACTAACTTTGACTGTGTATCTCTCTATGAAAGCGTTGGAATTTTCTTACGAAAATTCATACCCGACTATTTTAGAGGGTGCTCTTTCGGAATCCGTTGAGAAAATTTTGAAATTTTTCCATTTTCCATTAAAATTTTCCATTTTAAGTCAAAAAACCGTGATTTTTTTGACATCATTTTTTTCTTAATCAAAATTTTCGACTTGATTAGGTATTGCAATGCAGCTAGAACCACTATAGACCGTGCATTTTTTATATAACCTTTCGACTGGTACCCATAGATTTTCGAAATTCAACATGGCGGATTCAAAATGGCGGCTTTCTCCCGGAAAATTCGTCAAAAAGTTCAGGAATTTTTTACACAATGATGATGGACTTTAGGAAAAACTGTTATTGAATAAAAAGTTCTTAGAATTGATCAAAGAATACGGTAGAATTTTTTCAGATTTTTTTGACAATTATAAAAATTTATCAAATTTTCAAAATTTTCACAAATTTTCAAAATTGTCAAAAAATTCTGAAAAAATTCTACCGTATTCTTTGATCAATTCTAAGAACTTTTTATTCAGTAACATTTTTTCCTAAAGTTCATCATTATTACGTAAACAATTCCTGAACTTTTTTACGTAGAAAAATTCAATTATAATTACATATACTTTTTTCATGCTTACACATTAAAAATCAAACATCTTTAGCCATTGTTTTTGTTCTTATTCAATGTTGCCCGATTCTTACCACGTGGAGGTAGATGTTTCTAAAAGAATCTTCTTTTTTTTTTTTTCTTTCTCTTGTTTTTTATATTTTTTTTTTGTTTTTTTATATTTTTTGGCATGTTATTATTATTTTTAAACTATTGCGTTTGTAAGCATGTTTTACAAACGTAAACGTTACATTTTTTACAGAATTTATTTGTCCTTTTTAGGCAGCTATTGCCTGAACAATATTTTTGTTTATCATCTGTTACAATTTCATGGCATTCCGTTGAACTTTTATTAGATTTGTCTAAATACTCCCTTGCAATGTACATAGCAACCTCTTTTGTACTTTTTTTTCGTTCTCCACTATTCGCTGTGTTATATAAGATGGTTGCGTTAGTAATTGACGATTGTATCAGTCTTACTAAAGGAGGCCACGTCCATTTTTTTGAACGTACGATTGGCATAACGGTACTGGCCCGTTGATCATGAGCATCTACACCACCCATGAATTTATTATACAACTTGAATGCAAATGGAAAAGGTACAGGTATTTTTTTTTTATCTTCTTTGCTATATCTTTCAACAGAAGAAAGCGGAGTTATTCCAGCTGCTGTAGAAAGTATCGACACTTGTTTAGAGTCGACGACAGTTATAAAATTTACTCCACTTGTTTTATCATATTTAACAGCAGATGTTCCCCTAACAGCATTTTTATCTATATTGTTAGATTCTCTGATGCGGTCTTTTCGAACTGTTCCAGTCGCTTTTATACCCAATCTTTTCAAATGAACTAATAAATCCGGCGAGCAGAATAAATTATCAAAGTAAACATGATATTGATATAATTTTCGATTTGAAACACTCTCTAATAAATGTTGAAGCATAAGCATAACCACTCGACTACCCTGAGAGCAGTTTGGTAAAATAGTATAGTGTGAATTTTTGCCACAATAGATATCAGAGTGGAACAAAAAACCATCCGAACTGCACAATGCCCACATTTTGATCCCAAATCTTATTGGTTTTGTTTTGATAAATTGTTTTAGTGAGCTTCGACCGAAAAATTTTATCATCATTTCATCAATACTCAATGCAGTAGCAAAATAACCGTATTTTTTACAATTTTTGTTAAACATATCAAGAATTTTCCTAAGCCTCCAGACTTTATCATTGCTGTTTTCGTCACCTGGTTTCCAAGTTTTAAGATTTCTTTTAATTTTTTCGAATTCTGCTCTTCCCATTACGGCACAAATTACTTCTGAGCGAAGAAGGGGGTCAGTTGACCAATAGTCCCTTTGGGACGATCGTCCATTAAAAGTTGTAAATATAATAATTCCTAGAAATACATCTAATCTTTCTTTTGTTAGTTCGTATCCATTTGAGATAGTAGCATCAATAATATATTGTTTTAAATCAGTTGAGAAATAATCTTCGAATAATTCCGTAAAAGAAAGTGATAGTATCTTATTTTTTACTTTATCACTAAGTAAAATCTCATTTGATAAGTTACTATCATAAAGGTACTCGCCATTCACCCAGTTATAATTATGATCCTGCTCTAACTTTTTTTGAGTGGAATCATAACTATTTAGTACTTTTTCAAATGAAGTAGAATACAAAGAACTAATCATTTCACTTTCATCATCATCATCAATCATTTCATTGTCATCATCATCTATATCATTATCATCAGAATCATCAGATCCTGAATCGTTCGCATTTGGTAATACTATCGCATCAATATAATCATCATTTTCGGATATTTCTATATTTTCGTCAAAATCATTATGATTTTTATTTCTACATTTTTTTTTTGGCGTCATAGATTTTTGATTACTTTTTCTCCTACTCATGTTAAAAATTGAATGAAAAAATGAAGTTAAAAAAATAAAATGCTCACAAGTAATGATCCTATAGAAACTCTATGATAATACGAGCATACACAATGCTACTAGAAAATTTTTATTACACAAAGTAGTTCAGATAAGGTAGGAAAAAATTACACATAAAATTTAAAAAACAAATAAGAAGCATTAAAAGTTGATCCATAAGAAAAGTGAAGAAGGATAAAATCAGTAACGTAGTATGGAAGTAATAAGAAAAAATGTAAAAAATAATGGAAAGCGTGGAAAATATAGAACTATGTATATAGACGACCAAATAAATTTACGGATCAAATTTTACAATATGTATTGCGCAAACAGAAAAAAATTTTAAATTATATTTATAAAAGATTTTACTAGGTTTACTATACTTATAAATATGAATATATCAATATTTTTTAATGCGTAAGCATAAAAAAAGTATACGTAATTATAATTGAACTTTTCTACATAAAAAAGTTCAGGAATTTTTTACGTAATAATGATGAACTTTAGGAAAAAATGTTACCGAATAAAAAGTTCTTAGAATTGATCAAAGAATACGGTAGAATTTTTTCAGAATTTTTTGACAATTTTGAAAATTTGTGAAAATTTTGAAAATTTGATAAATTTTTATATTTGTCAAAAAAATCTGAAAAAATTCTAGCATATTCTTTGATCAATTCTAAGAACTTTTTATTGAGTAACATTTTTTCCTAAAGTCCATCATCATTGTGTAAAAAATTCCTGAACTTTTTGACGAATTTTCCGGGAGAAAGCCGCCATTTTGAATCCGCCATGTTGAATTTCGAAAATCTATGGGTACCAGTCGAAAGGTTATATAAAAAATGCACGGTCTATAGTGGTTCTAGCTGCATTGCAATACCTAATCAAGTCGAAAATTTTGATTAAGAAAAAAATGATGTCAAAAAAATCACGTTTTTTTGACTTAAAATGGAAAATTTTAATGGAAAATGGAAAAATTTCAAAATTTTCTCAACGGATTCCGAAAGAGCACCCTCTAAAATAGTCGGGTATGAATTTTCGTAAGAAAATTCCAACGTTTACATAGAGAGATACACAGTCAAAGTTAGTACTACCGAAAACTGCAATTTTGACGTTAAAGGGTTAATAAAATCATTTCCATTTTGTGTTTTTGATGTCAATATGCAAGCATATCTTGTAAAGTGATCTACTAAGAGATGTAAATATTTTTTTGTAGATCTTAAGCCACCGAATCCACCTATTGTATCGATAGAGACTATTTCAAAAGGTTTTTTTGCAGGGCCAAGGTGTGACATTAACCCAATTTTGTCTTGCCTTCTTGACTTATTTTGTATACATACTTCGCAACATCTACAGGCTTTCTTTATATTTTCAGATATATTTGTTGCTGTTTAATACGGCAGTATCTTATTTTTCATTTGGTTTATTCCAATATGACAAAATTTCTTATGCGTGTCTTTTATTAATTGTTTACTAAATTCTTCTGATAAGAAAATTTTATCTTTGTTTTTTTTGGTAGAATTAACGATTGCTTTAACGAGTCAATTTGATTGTCTAATTGCACAACGTTTCGGAGACATATTTGTCTCCATCTTCAGGTGCTAAACTTTATTAATAATAATTACTAATATTGAATACATAATGGTCAACAACAAAAAGATTTTTACCTTAACATTACACAATGCGTTTATCAACTTGTCATTAATTCACCCTGTCATTTAGTGTTTACTCCATATCTTCGCGTGATGTTTTGATAAAATCCTTCGTTGTCAAGACGGTCAATGAACCCCATATTTGCCGGAGTCATGTTGATGTACGTAGAGGATACAAACAATCCACTCCTCTGTATATTATATTGTATTTCACACTCGTGAGTTGTATTTTTTTGGTAGAATTAACGATTGCTTTAACGAGTCAATTTGATTGTCTAATTGCACAACGTTTCGGAGACATATTTGTCTCCATCTTCAGGTGCTAAACTTTATTAATAATAATTACTAATATTGAATACATAATGGTCAACAACAAAAAGATTTTTACCTTAACATTACACAATGCGTTTATCAACTTGTCATTAATTCACCCTGTCATTTAGTGTTTACTCCATATCTTCGCGTGATGTTTTGATAAAATCCTTCGTTGTCAAGACGGTCAATGAACCCCATATTTGCCGGAGTCATGTTGATGTACGTAGAGGATACAAACAATCCACTCCTCTGTATATTATATTGTATTTCACACTCGTGAGTTGTATTTTTTTGGTAGAATTAACGATTGCTTTAACGAGTCAATTTGATTGTCTAATTGCACAACGTTTCGGAGACATATTTGTCTCCATCTTCAGGTGCTAAACTTTATTAATAATAATTACTAATATTGAATACATAATGGTCAACAACAAAAAGATTTTTACCTTAACATTACACAATGCGTTTATCAACTTGTCATTAATTCACCCTGTCATTTAGTGTTTACTCCATATCTTCGCGTGATGTTATCTGTATAATATACGATATGTATATATAAGATATGTTATATGTATAATATTCAGAGGAGTGGATTGTTTGTATCCTCTACGTACATCAACATGACTCCGGCAAATATGGGGTTCATTGACCGTCTTGACAACGAAGGATTTAGCAAAACATCACGCGAAGATATGGAGTAAACACTAAATGACAGGGTGAATTAATGACAAGTTGATAAACGCATTGTGTAATGTTAAGGTAAAAATCTTTTTGTTGTTGACCATTATGTATTCAATATTAGTAATTATTATTAATAAAGTTTAGCACCTGAAGATGGAGACAAATATGTCTCCGAAACGTTGTGCAATTAGACAATCAAATTGACTCGTTAAAGCAATCGTTAATTCTACCAAAAAATACAACTCACGAGTGTAAAATACAATATAATATACAGAGGAGTGGATTGTTTGTATCCTCTACGTACATCAACATGACTCCGGCAAATATGGGGTTCATTGACCGTCTTGACAACGAAGGATTTTATCAAAACATCACGCGAAGATATGGAGTAAACACTAAATGACAGGGTGAATTAATGACAAGTTGATAAACGCATTGTGTAATGTTAAGGTAAAAATCTTTTTGTTGTTGACCATTATGTATTCAATATTAGTAATTATTATTAATAAAGTTTAGCACCTGAAGATGGAGACAAATATGTCTCCGAAACGTTGTGCAATTAGACAATCAAATTGACTTGTTAAAGCAATCGTTAATTCTACCAAAAAATACAACTCACGAGTGTGAAATACAATATTTTATCTTTGTTTCTTGATTTTTTATAATACAAATTATTTTTATACTTTAGTTTGTCTTTGTTGGATTCTATCTCTTTATTTTTCTTTTGATTCTCTAAAATATCTTCTAAACTAATTAAGTTTACAATCTTCAATTTATCCTCTTCGTCTTCTTCAGACTCTAATACTGGATTTCTGCGTAAGCAGTCTGCTTCTAAATTATCTTTACCTGGACGGTATATTATTTCGAAATCAAACTGTGATAAATAATAGGTAAGATCGCCTAGCTCTTCATCTGTTCTCGCTTTTATATTCATTTTTTCTGATGGTTTATGATCTGAAAATACTTTAAAATGTTTGCCTATAAGGCAATGTTGCCAATACTTTACTGTTTCTTTTATTGCTATACATTCTAAGTAAATTGCTTTTTTTCTTTTTTGTGATTCATTCAGTTTTTTTGAAAAGTATGTTACTGGTTTTTCAGTTATTGGATTCTCGTTTAATTGTGGTTGTTTTAATATTGCACCTATACCTTTTAAACTTGCATCTGTGTATATGTGTATTGGTAAGTCTGGATCAAATATAGTTAATACTGGTTGAGTGCAAAGGAAATTTTTCATGTATTCGAAGGCTTCTTGACATTCTTTTGACCAAACAAATTTTTGATTTTTTCTTAATAGGTTATGCAGCGGTTCTAAAATTAGAGACGTTTTTGGTACATATTCGTTATAAAAGTTGATTTTTCCTAGAAATTGTCGAACATTTTTCTTATTTTCTGGGACCGGAAAGTTTCTTATGGAAATTAAATTATCTTTTATCGGAGAAATTGAGTTATGTTTAATTATATGTCCTAAGTATTGCACAGAGTCCAGTGCAAATGTGCACTTTGACAGTTTCAATCGGAATCCTTCCTTCATAATTGCATCTAATAGTTTTGATAGATGGTCTACATGTTCTTTGAAAGATTTTGAAAATATTAATATATCATCTATGTAATTGACTGTAAAATTTGATAAATTATTTTTTCTTATTATATTGCTTAAAATTCTTTGGAAGATAGCTGGTGATGTTTTTAAACCAAATGGTAAACAGGTCCATTGAAAATGACCTTCTTGGGTCACAAAGCCTGTTTTTCTTCTGTCTTCAATTCGTAAAGGGATAGACCAAAATGCTGAATTTATATCTAGTTTTGAAAAAAAACTGCAATTTCTTGTCTTTATTACTAGGTCTTCAATCAGTGGAAACGGTTGTGATTGAGGAATTATGATTTTATTTAAATCTCTAAAATCTATGCATAATCTAGATTTTTTATTTTTTCTTAATAGGTTATGCAGCGGTTCTAAAATTAGAGACGTTTTTGGTACATATTCGTTATAAAAGTTGATTTTTCCTAGAAATTGTCGAACATTTTTCTTATTTTCTGGGACCGGAAAGTTTCTTATGGAAATTAAATTATCTTTTATCGGAGAAATTGAGTTATGTTTAATTATATGTCCTAAGTATTGCACAGAGTCCAGTGCAAATGTGCACTTTGAAAGATTTTGAAAATACTTAAATATCATCTATGTATTGACCTGTAAAATTTGATAAATTTATTTTTTCTTATTATATTGCTTAAAATTCTTTGGAAGATAGCTGGTGATGTTTTTAAACCAAATGGTAAACAGGTCCATTGAAAATGACCTTCTTGGGTCACAAAGCCTGTTTTCTTCTGTCTTCAATTCGTAAAGGGATAGACCAAAATGCTGAATTTATATCTAGTTTTGAAAAAAAACTGCAATTTCTTGTCTTTATTACTAGGTCTTCAATCAGTGGAAACGGTGTGATTGAGGAATTATGATTTTATTTAAATCTCTAAAATCTATGCATAATCTAGATTTTTTATTTTCATCTCTTTTATAAGCTAACGTTACTGGAGCAGCAAATGGGCTGTATGATTCTTCTATTAGGTTTCTTTTAAGTAATTGTGAAATTTGTTCTTCTATTTATTTTTTATCTTCGATTGTACATTTATATGGTCTTTTACTACAGTATTTATCTATTGTCAAATCTATTCTAGCTTCGTAATCTTTTACAGTACCTATATCATATTTATCTTTTGCAAATATATTTTTATATTTGTCTATTAGGTTCTTTATTACTTTTTCTTCATCACGTTTTAAGTGGTTTGTTGAAACGTTGAAGGTGCTTATTTCAATGTGTTCATTAAAATTGATTTGATACTCATTTATTATATCATTAGATTCGGAATGTTTTTGTTCTATCTCTAATTTTTCATTTTGTATCAGTCTGAATTTCTTTATACAATCTAATCCTATTAGAAAGTCATGTTTGAAATTTTTATTGTTTATTATGAACACATTCATGTGATCCTCTATATTTAGAATCTTTATTTTTATTTTTATTAATCCATCTGTTTTATACACACCATTAATTGTTCTCAAATTTGTTTTTTCTTTTTTTATATCATTATTTGTAGATTTTAAATTTAGTAATTTTGAATTTATTAATGTAACATTTGATCCTGGATCATAGATAGCAGATATTTTTAAAATATCATTTAATTTTTAATAAAAAGTGTCTTCTATTGATCGTCACGAACCAATGGTGTTTACAGATGTTTATTTAAGTTACAAAAATATGCCGACGTTTCGGACGTTTTTACGCCGTCCCTTTTCAAGGCTAAAAAAAATTAATAATTTACAAAATATATAGATTAATACCCAATAGTGAAATATTTACATCGATGTCACAAACAAATCATAACTCACCAAATTCTAACAAAACTCAAAAAAACCACATATCACTCGTGTAAATCTCGCAAAAGCCACTCTTCATTATTACATATACATTCTATAAAAATTCAACGCATCACGTTTAATTCTCGAATTAAAAACAATAATTTTCAGTAATACCATTAAAAAAAATACAATTTAAAAACCTTTTTGCTAATTTTCACCACCCACGCTGTCGTCTCCAGAACACATTGTTTAAAAAATATATATATATATCTATATACATAGGACCTCCCCGAAGGGAGTCCTAAGTCACAATTAAACTTCATAAAGTCTCCAGACTCGTGCCCAACCTACCATCAGTTATTAAGATTGACGGGGCGTGCCACTTCTCCGCGGCGCATGTTCGCCTGATACGCAGGAGCTCTCGACTCGACTTAGCCTCGTAATACAAAATGTTCCCCTCTTTCGTTGGTTGGATTTATTGATGTATGGGGCGAATATACGTATGTATATATGTATGTTGTGTATATGTACATGTATGTATATGTGTGTGTATGTATGTGTATGCTGTAAAATGTATTGATGGAAGGTTGGGCACGAGTCTGGAGACTTTATGAAGTTTAATTGTGACTTAGGACTCCCTTCGGGGAGGTCCTATGTATATAGATATATATATATATTTTTTAAACAATGTGTTCTGGAGACGACAGCGTGGGTGGTGAAAATTAGCAAAAAGGTTTTTAAATTGTATTTTTTTTAATGGTATTACTGAAAATTATTGTTTTTAATTCGAGAATTAAACGTGATGCGTTGAATTTTTATAGAATGTATATGTAATAATGAAGAGTGGCTTTTGCGAGATTTACACGAGTGATATGTGGTTTTTTTGAGTTTTGTTAGAATTTGGTGAGTTATGATTTGTTTGTGACATCGATGTAAATATTTCACTATTGGGTATTAATCTATATATTTTGTAAATTATTAATTTTTTTTAGCCTTGAAAAGGGACGGCGTAAAAACGTCCGAAACGTCGGCATATTTTTGTAACTTAAATAAACATCTGTAAACACCATTGGTTCGTGACGATCAATAGAAGACACTTTTTATTAAACATTACTTGAACGAACGATAGATTCATTTAAACAATATCATTTAATTTTATTGGGAGTTCAATCAATGGTGGTATTATTAGTTTTTTGGATTTTCATCACTTAGTTCTACGTCTAAAGTTAAATTATTTACTTGTTTGACTTTATTAATTCTATTTTCTTGATCTTTAAACCAGCATTCAGTTTCAGAATGAAAACGTGTTCCTTTTTCTTTTTCTTTACATATTTTGCAAGGTGTTTTTTCACTTTTCTCTTTTGTGTTTGGTTTATTCTTTTTCATATCTAAATTTTTTTTGTACATTAAATGTTCTAATTTACTTATTTCATTACGTAGGTCTTCAGTTTTTGTTAATTTTTCTCTATCAATTTTATCAATTATATAATTTGGCAGACCTATAGCAATCAGATCTATCAACGTTTCATTGTCAATAGTTTTTCTTACTAGCAATAAAATTTTTTCTTTTTTTATAGAGTATTCTAACAATGAACCTGTCTGATATTTAAATGCTAATGCATATTTTATTTGAGACCATCCTTTACTGGCAAATGTATTACAAAAATTTTGTTCCACTCTTCCCAATTTGCTTCAATTGTAAGCTTGAGAAGTGTACACCTATACCAATCTGCGGCCCCCTTTTCCATAAAAGATTTTAAAATTTCAATTTTTTTGTTATCAATGTTTAAATCAAACCGTTCACATTCTTTTTCAAATTCAATCATCCATTGATTCGCATTCGAATTTTTACCATCAAATTTTTCAATTGTAAATTCTTTAGCTAATTTTCCAATGTTTATTTTTTCCGATTTTTCTTCGCTTTTTTCAAATAATTTCTGTAATAGTTGTACTAATGGTATTTCTGCTGCATTCGCTGTCACGTCACTAGTATTTTTGTTTTCAATCAATTCTTCTAAATATTCATCGTTAAATTGTACATTTCCTTCTTTATCAAAATAAGTATTTTTTAATTCTTTAGTTAAAGTAATCCATACTTGTCTCATTTGGTGTCTTTGTTTTAATGCTTTCTTTAACTTATTAAACGTAGGCGTTTTAGCGAGCTCCTCGTGGTAGATTGCATTCATGTAATCGTGTGGAATTTTATACACACGACCGTCTGGCGTGGTGAGTCTGGTTACACATAATATGTTGGATTTTCCATCCGAGGCTTCTAGCAACGTAAACTTAAATTGCAACTTGTCCATTGTGATTTTCAACGAGAATGTTGTTTTATAATATTCATAGGTTATAGGTTAGAATAATACATGAATTGTTTCTCTGTAAATAACAAAGAATTTTATTATTTTATACAAAATATAATTACATACTTAATAAATAATGTTTATTTACCTGTAAATAACAAAGAAACAACATTCAATGTTATTATTCACAAGGTTGTCTTTAGATTACTTTTATAAAGTTTTATTCATTGTTTTCGGTATATCTTTATTAACCGCACTAATTGACACGTGCCAATTCTTATCTGCAAATTTTACCTGTCGGTATATTAAAAGATTTGATTTACCGACCTACACGCGCGCAATTCAAATAGACTAAGGATTTTCCTTACATGTGTAAATGAGTAGTTCATGTAAAAAAACTTTTTAGGTACTTCCAGGTTAATGTCAAAGTGTAATCCCTAAAATTTGTACATCCCTGTCAGTGGTCGGATCAGGATTGAAGTTTAGTACAACATTCATAGAATCTTCCACTAAGTTCAGACTGCGATGACAATGAATCCTTTA
This sequence comes from Theocolax elegans, assembly GCA_026168455.1. Lineage (NCBI taxonomy): Eukaryota > Metazoa > Arthropoda > Insecta > Hymenoptera > Cerocephalidae > Theocolax > Theocolax elegans. Next base: position 8,800,378 of record CM047431.1, read on the forward strand.
TTTATCTGCTGCCCACTAACCAACTAGTCCTGCATCTAACTACTGTTTGCGATGCCCATGTCAACACCACCTAGCGCTTAGCTACGATGCCAATATAAATTTTTATTAAGAAGATTTGGGTAAAATAAGATAATTCACATAATGATTGCATTGAACAGCATATCAGATGCAGAAAACGAAGGCATGAAATGTGTAGTAATACTGTCAAAAACGTTTTACTAAAAGAAGTTAGTGAAAAAAATTCTTCGCAAAAATTTGAACTTAAAAAAATTTCCTGCATCGTAAGTGTTTTTAAAAAGCAACCAACGATTGTATGAAAAATGTGTAGCAGTAGTTGTCAAATTGATTATTGTAAAAATATTTAGCAATAGTTGTTTAATTGATTATTGTAATAATTCTGGTTTCAAAATTCCTGCATTGTGTGCGTATCTAAATGCAGAAAACGATTGCATGGAAAATGTGTAGTAGTAGTTGCCAAAATGATTATTGTAAAATTATTTGGTAATAATTCGTGCATCGTCTGCCTAACAAAATGCAGAAAACGATCGCATAAAATTATGTACAGCAATAGTTGCTAAATTGATTTTTGTAATAATTTTGGTTTCAAAATTCCTGCATCATCTGCGTATCAAAATGCAGAAAACGATTGCGCGGAAAATGTAGTAATAAATGTCAAATTATGTTTGTAAAAATTAAGTTGTAAACTTCCTGCATCATCTGCGTATCAAATTGCAGAATACGATTGCATGAAAAGTGTATAGCAATTGTTGTCAAAAAGATTATTGTAAAAATTCTGATTAAAATATTCCTGCATCGTCTGCATATTTCGTGTTCAATAATGCAATCTACAAAGATTATTTGCGAATGAATATGATAGCTGGAATGTACTATTGGCGCCATCTACTGTGAGGTTATAGATTAATATAATTTTTCAAAGGATGATGGCGCTACTAGTACATTACAGCTTACTACATTACCGACGCTTCGTCCATAGTTTTTTACTATGGCACACCCTTAATTACAAAGTAAAATAAATGTTTTTTTTATTTTTATTTTAATTCATGAGTAATTATTGTTACAGATCGCCCGAATCTTCCACACCGTGCGTCCCAGCGAATTCGTTATCTGGCGACAGCCAGCATCTTCGCGACAACAAAATTAATCGTGTGCGCGGTATTGGGCAACGCGGCCCAACGGATATTTTTAATTAAATAAATTAATTAATTTTACCGGGTGCGCGAATACCACGTCACAGTACAGATATAAATACTATCTTTATTAACATTTATTTATAACAAAACATATTCAAAACTGTAATTAACAATTTAGATTATTTTATTGTAAATATTGTGAATTTTGAATATTAAAAAAATATTTGATTATAACAAATTTTTTAAGTAAAAAATACCATAGTTTATAATATTGTTAAAGAGCAATGTAAAATAAAAACGAAAAAATTTAGCAAATCAATTTGAATAGCAAATTAGAGTTTAATTCATATAGTTATAATTGATAAATATGACAAATAGCGCATTATAATTTTTAATAATTAAATTGATTTTTAAAAATGTTTATATGCGTAATTTTAATAATATAAATAAGTAATAAAAATGAATAATAACACTTGAATATTTAGTTATAATTAGTAAGTATACAATGTAGTTTCTTTCCGTAAATTAATTTTTAAAATGTGATTAAAAGTAAGTATAAATGCATTTTTAAATATTTTCTTTTAGATATTTATTTCTAACAAATTGTTAGAAAAATATTTAAGTTAATGTTATAATATTATGTAAAAATTTAAATAATGCGATAGTTTATTTTGTAATTGAATAGATAGTTTTGATATTTAGATTAAGTGAAATAGTTAATTACAATTAAAATTCGAAATTAATTTTGCAAAAATTGTAAATGAGCAGTATACACTTTTTCTGTTGTTCTTCTTATGTTTTTGGGTATCAAGCTCTAAAATTTAAAAGAGCTGTTGCGCGAAGGTCAAGTACTATAACATGATTGAAGATGTTCGGAAGAAGCCCAAAAAGTTTCTCAGTTTAAGCACCGAAACCAAATATTCCATACCTCCCACTCACATTGTGCCCCACAAGAATGGGTCACCGATCAAGTACCAACTGCAGTACTGCTTAACTTTCGTGATAGGTCGAGGTGCGTCTCTGCCACTCCTTGTATCGCATTGGTATACCTTTAAATATATACTGTCTAATTAATTGTTAATAATTTGAGTTAAAGTGAGGATATGGGGATACTTTTTTCTTAGAAATCATGAGTAAGTTAGATAAAGCGCTTCTTATAGGGTTAAAGTGTATAAACGTTACAATATTGATTAATAAAATCAAATCTGAATACAAGAACATTTGAATTTTATTTTTATTTTCATACAAGGATTTGTAATTAGTCAATATTTTCCACATAATCATCCATAGAACGAAAATGCATTTGATGCCATCACTCGTTGGTGCAGTAATAGTTCAATCAACCAGAATAGTCATTATTATCATAGAGTGCTTGATCATATAATTCCCCTTTCACAAGTCGACCGCCAAAGTACCGACCATTCAAAGAATCTCTTGCTCTTTCAGCCTCTGAAAAATTTTAATATACTTTAAAATATGCCATAAAAGATAATAACTTATAGAAAGTAAAGAAAGAAGATGGAAACCCCTTGAGATTTTTTGAGAATATTTAAAATATATAAATCAGAACATATTTTTTTGTAATTTTTTCCGTTTATTTTGAATGCATAGAATTTTTAGTGTAATTCTAAGAAAAGGTCTATCATATTATTATTGCACATTCGAATTTTACGGAAAATCATGTTATTTAATGCTCTTAGATGAAGTAGGCCAGAAAAATTGAAAATTGCGGATATTTGATTATTTGATCTTTATCGATTAAATTAGTGTTTCATTTGTAATATTTGTAGTTTCTTTAAATACATTATTAAAAATTTACAATCCAATGTCAAAAACAGGTTAGTATTAGATACAAGTTTAAAATTTTTAAATTTATCCTATTTCTTCTTAGAAAATTGAAAATTTGCAGAAAAATTACATCTGAATCTAAACGATTAACTGTATACTTTTCGAACACTGCGGAAAATTCGGCTTTTCGCACATTTAATAAAAAATACGTGATCAAAATCGAGCTTTCCACTTGTACTATAAAAAAATAACATACGATAGAAATCTACTTTCGCATACTAGTATCGAATGTACAATATTATATATTTGGAAATTACACATATAGTTGCTATATTAAATAATTTAAAAACTATATATATTTTGGGTCCATAAATTACATTTTTTAGTACACCAGAAGTACACACAAATTTTGCAGAGCATTAATCTGACAGCGTTCGCGTATTAAAGTACTTCAATCCACGTAGAAAATGCCAAGAAGTTGCTTAGATGTTATATCTTAAAAATAACCCACTTAAATTTCCTATCATAAGTAGAGACTAAAATGAATATTTCCGATAGTCAATAGATTTAATATTTACACAGAAATCAAGTATATCTTTTGTGATGGTGTCATCATCGAGGGGCACCTAAAAATGGGATTTAAATATTGACCTGGTCGTGCGGTGGTCCCTCGCGAAGCGTTGGGGGGGGGGGGACTTGTCGTCCTCGCGCACGGCGTAGACACGCGAGTATACGTACGCGCACTCCCTATACACGCGCACAACACCCGCGGAATGGTTTATCGCCGTCCCCGTCGGTGGGGATCGCGCGCACGCGGTGAACCGGTCGCGACGCACGTTGTTTACGTGCCGGTTCGAACTCAGTTGCGTCCATCTTGAATCGATCGAGATTCAAGCGCGCGCATAGTAACTAGGAGGTCCGCGCTTTTATCGACATAGGGATTTATATATCGATACGTAGGGAGTTTTGGAACACGTGTAGTGGGGCTCGATCGGGTATATACATTATACGTGTATAATATATAGAAGTAAATAAGAGATTCAAATCTCGCGCCAATGAGATTTTGGTGACATTACTAAATATTTTATAGTAAGGTCGATGTGTCGTGTATGGAATTACTGTATAAAATAGTATTATGACAGTAATTCCGTAATACACGTATATTTACTATAATAGTTGGGACAATGATAACTTATGCAAATGAGTTGTCATATTTGATATTAGTAAGGACTATACGGTAGCGGGGGGGGGGCACCTGTGACATGTAATTACATGGAGGTAAGTCAAATAATGACTTATCTCCCGCAGGTGGCACGAGAGAGATAAGGAAACGGGACAACAAGTGAGAAAAGGATAGAGTGTTTAAATTTTCGGTTACGGAGGGTAGTTTCCGGAAAAGAAGTTAGTCTAGTATCGATAGTGAGTGAGAGGAAATATATTGACAGAGAGTGTTCCATTTAGCAGCCATCGAAATTATCTATTTCCATACTAATTAATTGTGAATTAATTGATTTTTCTAGAGAATTGATAAGAAGAGAATTTAGTATATCGCAAGATATTATTATTATTACTATTTGGAATCAATTTAATAGATTTATCTACGGATTGGTAAGCAATCAAATTAGTATTGTGGTGTCCGATATATCTAGTAAATTACTGTTGGTCAAACGTGGTCGTGGTTATTCGGGAGTGATTTTCAATCGTTGGGTTCGTGAGGTTTGTTTAATAATTACGTCGCGTTACGTTGGGTTTTTCGCGCGTTATTATTGGATAATAATCTCCAAAAATCTCTCGTGGTAGTGGTGACAGTGGATTTCGTAAGGAATCCGCTTATTAATTTATTAACGCCAATTAAAAATTACTGTAGGTTACAGTGGAAACCGGTCCACTGTAAAATCGACGGAATCTCCTCTGAGAGAGTCGGCCGTGCAATAATTAATATTTTCGGCGTTTCCACCGGGAAACGGTTAATGGTTTTAACTGAGGATTTGGTAACGTCGCACTTTTGTCGAAACTAAATACGCTTTCACTTGATATGGCTTTAAATTAATATTATTTCCTCGATTTATTTAGTTTTGCGTGCAAATCTTTTGTTGTAGCACTGAGAGGCTTTTTTCAGCCCATACATCGATTTCTTGAGTTTGCAAACTTTGTTTTCTTTGGCTGGAATTTATAGATCATGTGAAATTAATACCGAGATTGCCATACAGAAACGCAGTTTTAATATTGAATTGTTCCATTTCTAAATCCTTCTGTGCTGCCAGGGCCAGTAATATCCTCGATCCAGTAATATCGATTCGTACTTCACGACTGGAGCAAAGATTTTATTATAGTCAATGTCTTGACGTTGTCTGAATCTACTTGACGTAGTTGAAAACCAACTTCGTATCTAGCAACTTCACAGGTGTGATATCGTGAATTTTGCGTTTCTTGTTTAAAGAATTATGTTTGGGGGACGAATTACAGAAGAGTTGCGATTCCATGCTCTCATGGATATCCGTATAATTTGGCTCTTGCTGAGTGAAATCTTTCTCGATTTGTATATCCAACAATTCTGTGGATTTCTCGGACTGATTATTGTCGCAAAATGAGTCTAATTTTTCAAATTATTAAAAATGACATCCTTTGATACAATTAGCTTAGGGTCGTATAATCGATAGTTTTCTGAATCATGCTGATACCTTATAAAAATAAGCATTTTCGCCTTAAGTTGTAATTTACAAAAAGAGAACTAACTCTGCAGGAAGCGAATCTTTACCAAATTATAAAATACTTTTTCTACTATAAAAATATGAAGAAGGCCCGCCTTATAGATTCAAATGTCCTTTTTTTATCATGAATATAAGCAAATAACAAAACTTCTCGCCGAATGAACTCTTGACTTCGATCGCTCGGAAACAAATAGAGATATGCTTCCTAACTTAAATCCAAACTATACGATAATATTGAAAGTTGAAATAAGGTGACCACGCCACAATTGAATTTTGCATGTAAAAGTTTTGAAAGTACCTTTAAGTAATAGTTTCTTAATCTTTAGAGGGCCGGGATGACGCTAATAGGGAATATATGTTTTTTTTGTTAATTAAGCACACCTAAGTGGATATTTAAGAGTTATTTAAGTCCCGGAATTGATTCTGTTATCAGAATAAAAATTCAAAACGGCTGGTGTCTTTTTGGAAACTTTACACCTAAATATCTCAAGAACCGCGTCCCAAATTCCGGCACTGTAAAGGTCATTGTTTAAAGGAATTTATTGGCGTACAATTTGGCAAAAAGTTATTTAAAATCAAAGAGTTGTCAAAAAATCAAAAAATAACATTTGTCATATAATTCAAATGTTAATATAGTAAACTTTTGTTCATCTTGTAATAAATCTTATAAATCATGTTATTTACTATTTTTTAAGATTTTCTATTGAAGAAGTTGATAAAAAGTTTAATTTAAAAACAAGTAATAGAAACTTTTAAGCCTCACAATTAAAAACAATTAAAATTTTACATGAAACTGTATTAACGGTTAGTCAGCTGTCAAATGTATAGTTTTAGCGATATAATAAATTTAAATTGAGATATCTAATTAGAAACCCTGGGAAATATCAATTGCTGATATGAGCCAACACAGAAAAATAAGGTTATAACCAACATATTTTGATGACAGGTTCTCATAGTTTCCATAAATCCATTATATTACTAAAATTATACATATTGATTAATAGAAAAGTTAAAGGACTATGATAGTGTAATGTATAAAATAAACAAGTGTGCATTTCTATTTGCCAGTTGACCAACAGTTAACATAGCTTCAATTGCTTTTAATTGTAAGGCTTAAAGGTTTCTATTATCTAATTTTAAATTAAACTTTTTGTTAACTTCTTTAATAAAACCTTAAAAAACTAGTAAATGACAGGGTCTATAAATAGATTTAAGAAAAGTTTAGTAAAAAAAAAAAAAAAAAATTTTGGTAGTTTCCACGTACACCTTTTTACAGGTTTTTACGTATCCCCTACACCTTTATTATTCCATTTCATTCCATTTCCAATTTTTACCCCCTCTTTACCCCACCTTCTCGCATTCGCCCGGGGTTATACCCGTGGAGAGAGGGAAAACCTGTGACCAAACCCGTTGGGATAAATGCCATTTAGGAAAACCTCCTCCGAGAAGGGCGGTGTATTCGAGAACAATTCTGTTTGGGTGGCAAGGTCACATTGCGTAGACTTTAACACCGAAACCGAATGCCTCACACCTCCCGCTCACGTTGTGGAATGTGAAAACATGGACACCTAACCGATCATTTAAGCTAAGCCCGAGAACGGTCACCCATCCAAGTGCCAACCGCGCTCGGTGCTGCTTAACTTTCATGACCGGCCGAGGTGCGTTTCCGCCACTCCGCCACCGTGTCGGTTAAGAAAAGTTTAGTATATTAAAATTAAATTTTGATTTTTTGACAAAATTTTTTAATTTGAACGGGGTGTCAAAATCACATAAAAATAGTTATAATTAAAAATCAATTGATATAAATTTAAAAGAATAGTCCCCTTCGTTTATTCATAATCGACCTGTCTTTAAAATTTGAAGCAAAAATATAGATTAGTTTTCAAGAAAACCCTTACCAAAAATCTTGACACGCCTTTTTTATTAAACGAGCTTATAACCTCAAAACTGCAAGAAATAATATTAAATTGTGGTAAAGAATTTCTCGAAAAACAATCAATATTTTTACTTCGAATTTTAAAGATAGATAGATTATTATTAAAGGAAGGGGACTGTTCTCCTAGATTTACATAAATTGATTTCCTTTTTTAATTATAACTAATTTTATGTGACTTTTGAACCTGGTAAGGTAGGGAGGATAATACTTGACTTTAGAATCCCCTTAAATAACTTATTACCAAATTGCAGGTCAAAAAATGTTTTGAATCATTAAACAGCTATTTTTGGAAAAAATTATAATTTGTCATTGTTTAAAGTCAAATAACTCTTGCAGATTTGGGAAACATCTCCAACCTTTATAAAAAATTTAGTGCATTTTAAAATTTGGCCAGACCAGTTGATGTAAAATTATTCATATGTTGCATAAGTATTTATCCGTAGCTCTTCGTGCATTAAAGTTTAAATACGTTTAAAAAATATTTATGCGCTATTAATAGAAATTCTATCATTTATTTTTGTATATGTTTTGTTTTATATTTATTATGTGAGAATCCCTGGTAACTCAATTGGAAACTAGATAAGGAGCTTGAAGAGATGATGGATGATGTGTAAGCGTGTCACGATAACGGCTGGATACTTCGGAATAAAGAAGACATTTGCATACGTGGTCCGGAGTTATTACTAGCCACGATTTCACGCAGAGTTTACAGACTACGTTAAACGACGTCAAGTGGACCAGCAATGTTCAAGGTTGAGCAATGTGCTTCATTAGGGGTGATAGGCCCAATCGGACAGACCATGGCAGGTGGTAGCAGGAGATATCACCGGTTCATTTCCATGCTCTAGCCGAAGATACAAATGCATTGTAATTTTCGAGGATCGATTCACGCGCTGGATCAAAGTTATCCCAGTCCATAAAGCTAACGTGAAAACGATAGTAGGAAAGGATACTTTCCTTCCTAAAGTATCCTTCAGGAAAGGATACTTTAGGACAACGGAACAGACTTTGAAAATAAATTCGTGTACGAGTACCTCGAAGAAAGTGGGGTCTATCATACGACGACAACCCCTTACCACACGCAGTCCACTTGTCTTCGTATACACACCAAACCAAGACGACGTGGAAGAAGCAAGGCCGACCAACGTGATAAAGAAATCAGTGACCCCAACTTTCTGGTAAACCTGATAAAGCGAAATTCATTCGCTCTCTTTTCCTTTCCTTTGTAAGGTCACGGATGAGAATGCGGTGCGCAACCGGCAGTTGGAATATAGCATGCGACAAGTGGGAACGGGCGCAAATACAGATAAAATTTTTGTAAGTATTTTAAGACGCCCGATTCAATTAGGCTATTGTGGGCGTTAGTGTGTGGGAGCGGAGTTTTTCCCTTTACACGATCCAGCAGTGCCCAACCGCATGCGCGTCTTTCACTTTTAGTAAATATTGTAAAGGTAACCTAAATACTCTTAAACGTATGAAGTTATACCTTCTAACGAGCGCGAATGCCGATTGGAAAAACTCGTATTATTGAGAAAGCCTCCGGGCAAGCCGCATAAGGGCTAATAATTTTTTTTTATTATTTGAACGTCGCTATTTTTATGCTACCAAATCAGTGCTAATCAGCGACGGAGGTCATACAATGTCTTGGTGAAGAAAGCACTTGTTGAAAATACATTCCTCAGTGGTGCTTGTATCAATCGGCCGGGGCCAGGAATCGAACCTGGGACCTCCAGATTACGAGCCCGACACCCTACCGACCGAACCATCGCAGGCCTCAAGGGCTAATAATGGTCCGATGTGCAAGCTTGCTGAAGAGGGACAAGTGAGGAATACGTGACGAAATAGAAAATCCTCAATAAGGACTAACGCACGGGTTCTAGAATTCGCGCTGCGGAGGGTACCATGCGATCTCGTGGAAGTGAGCGTTCTTATGTAGTGCACAGCTCCAGCAACTCAGGAACCCTACAAGGAAGACGAAGTCGCCACGCACGAGAGAGCGTGACAAAGGGGAAATTGATATGTTACTAATCGGCGCATCTTGCGCGCGCGAAACGACGAGGAGATCGCATCCGCGTGTGAGAGAGAAAGCGTGAGTAACCTCCGGTGGTTACACTTCGTCCTGGACCTCACGCAGCCTTTTCTTTTTTTTTTGTTATTTATTCTATAATGTTCTTTATTTTCTCTATTATTTTATTAAGCAATAAATAAAATTTATCGATACTTAGTTAATTTTGTACGAGTTTGATTATTAATTACCATCGTTTATTATTCCCTTTATCCCAAATACCGCCCTCTCCGTTTTAGAAGCGGTCGAGATAGGTTCACTGTGAATTTATCCCTTTTTATTCGCGGTCCTTTTTAAGCACACAACGTCTGCAGCTGAATGTGTACACGATTCTAACCTTAAATATTCGCCATATTGGGTCTACGCTCTGATATCTGATATCAGATTCGTAATCAGCGATCCCAAAAACCTCATTATGCTTTTTGCTAAGTAATCTGCAATTCTAACCTAAAATAGTCGCCATACCGGACCCGCTATTTTGAATTTCTGAAATCTGATATCATGATTCGTAATCAGCGAGTCCAAAAACGTACAGGATCACTTTCAAATCAATCGCAAAATGAGCCAAATATATGAGCCTAAAAATATCCAAGTAAAATACGCATTGTGCGATATTTTTGGTTAGATCCGCCATTTTGGAAGGATTAACATTTACTGAGGTTAGAAAAAAAATTTCTACCATAAGCTGTGACCATTACATCTACCATTTTTAGCAGATTGAACCGGATTTAAGAGTTTTTACGTTTCGAAAAAAATGATTAAATGAAACAAATTTCAAATTTCTTGCACTCTTTTTCTTTAATGCCACTATATTTTTTCTGGGCCGTGGAAACCAAATTTTGACCACAGGAATCGAAAGAGCGCACCCAAAAGCATAAAGAAACATGGTTTAGGTTCAATCAATCGAACATTTTCAGGCGTTAATGGGTTAATGCGTGCGTGAGATTCGTTTGGGGCAGTATCTGTAGGAGTCATGTTACTCCCTACAGATTACGCCTAGAATGGTTGTCTGTCGGATCGAGGAAGTCCTACTTTGTAGGATCGCTAGCCTTTTCTATGATACCACGCATTCTGTCCTCTACCCTCATCAACGTCCGTTCGTCTTCGCGCTTCCCTCCCGAACCCTTGACATATCACCCTCCCCGCACAGAATCATTGCATAATTTATTCCACATCATGCTGCTTGCAAAATTATTAATTCCCTTGCCCCACATCATTGGGAGCGCATGATCGTTAATGATTTCTGTTTTTATCGATTTTTTGTATTCTTTCTTTATATTATATATTTTATTTTATTTTATTTTACTCATCTACTTATTTATTTATTTACTTATTATTTATCTATTTATTTATATATTTAGTTATTTATTTACTTTGTTATAGTCTGTTTTAGTTACCTTTTATTTATATAATCTACTTTCCTGCGCTCTTTAGTTCTCTAACACTCTGACTAGACCGAGGTATTGCACACGTTCACCTTATTCATTCATTTATTCATTCATCAAATATTTATTTATTGTAACCCATTACTCACTCCATTCCATTTATTTTATGTACTTTGTTTTGTTTATGTACCGTCTCCGATATTATCACTCACTACTCATCCATTTCACAACTTGCAACCTCACTTTCTCAACACACTCTCGCAGACATTGTAACTTTCCTGACACCTCACGTAACCACCATACACGTTCAAAAAGCCTTAAACCGCGCTACCTCGTGGGCCGTCGGCTCTTGCCAGCATCTTTGATGCGTCCTTGCAGGCGGGTCTTTTTCTGTCTCAGTGGAAACAGGCTCTGTTCTATCCGCTGGCTAAAATCAGCACGTATAGTAATATCTCGGACATTAGACTAATCGCTCGGCTGTGTGAGGTATCGAAGCTGCTGGAACGAATCATTCACTCCCAACTTTCAGCATTTCTCGAGAAGCACGAGCTGCTTTCTCCCAGGCAGACTGGATTCCGCCGGACCACAGCACGTAGACGGCATTGTTAGGGGTGGTGGAGAATGTACGGAGGGCGATAGATCAACGCAAAGTCACGCTTTTTGTACTATTTAATTTTTCTACAGCGTTTGATACTGTCCCCCACGGTGTACTCCTTCGTAAGCTCCAGGCGGCCGACTTTAGTGACGCAGTTACTGAGTGGTTTTTCTCTTACCTGAAGGATTGCACGCAGGCGGTTGAGGGGGATGAGGGGCGACTGTCCAGGTGGTCATCCACTAGTGCAGGAGTCCCTTAAGGAAGTGTGCTGGGTCCCCTGCTATTTTCTACATTGATAAATGACCTGTTTGCGGTTTTGTGGTACTCAAATTATATGATTTTCGCTGATGACACCCAAATTTATCATTCTTTTTTTTCGATGACGGAGTTTGACCTGGCTGTTGAGAGAGTGTCTCGGGATGCGAGCGCGATCGCGGATTGGGCAGCCAGAATGGCTTGGCATTAAATGTGTGCAAGACATAGGTGATGCTATTAGGTAGTCAACAATATTTATCTCGTTTTGACCTTGATACCATTCCAAGGGTAAATGTAAACGGCTCATTGCTGCCGTACGAGACCTCGATTAAATCTATGGGCTTGTGGGTTACGCCAACTCTCTACTGGGCGAGGTACGTAATGTCCATTTCTCAAAGAGTCCATGGTATCTTACACACGCTGCATTTTTATAAGCGTGCCTTCTCTCGTAAGTCGCGTAAAGCCGTGGTCGAGAGTTTGGTATGGCCGCACTTGGACTATGCTTGTGCTATTTTTAACGATGTAGATCAAACGAAAAATCTGAGGCTTTAGAGGCTACAAAACGCATGTATACGCTTTGTTTGGAGCTATATCGTTAGACAGACTCATGTCACGCCGTTTAGGTTAGAACTGGGCTGGTTCTCGGTCGAGTCTAGACGGGTATACCTCATTGGATCGTTGTCCTTTAATATCATAGCTCGTTCGACTCCGTCCTACCTTGCACCGAATTTTGTCCTATCCAGTTCCTGCTCTGAGGTCTGCTCTTCCGCTCGGTTTCATCCTAAGCCCTTAACATATCATCCCCCCACACTGGGGCTCTAAACTCCTCTTTCACCATTACCGCAACAAAACTCCTAAACAATTTCCACGATTTAGATTTCAATTCAGCGCATTATTGTCAGTTTCAAGCCCGTCTACTTCACTGTCACTCATGTTTCACAATTATTCAAATAATAAGATTATCGACATTGTGTAATATTAAATTCTATCCGATTCAAAAGTACGAAAAACGGTTTTGTTTTTACCACTCATCAACTAAACGCTCATCATTATTTGCTTCTACACTATGGAACTCATGTCATATATCCCTTCCTCTCCTTTATTCTCATTCTCTACTCTGTCAGCCAAGGGAGTGTAACTTACAATTCACAGGATGTTCTCTACATCAGTGGGTATTGATGGTATTTCGACCAAAATGCTAACATTACTTGAACCACAATTAACCTTTCCTCTTGTAGACTTATTTAGCAATATACTTTCTAATGGATATTTTCCTGACTGTTGGAAGAGGGTTGTATTGTTTCCATTGGTGAAGAAGAGCAGGATGGAGACGTGTTCTGATACGAGACCGATTGCAACACTCTGTGAGCTTTCTAAGATATTAGAACGGTGAGTGCATGATCAGTTTTCTGATTATCTTGAAAGTAACCATATTTTAACTGATAAACAAGCATGGTTCCGCAGGGGACACAATATCCAGACGGATCTCTTAGAGGTTCTGGATAACGCTAGAAAGGTTATTAACTCTCCGACAATCACAGTACCACACGATAAACTTATTGAAAAGCTGAGTGACATTGGTTACTCTAATAGTCTGTTGAACTAGTTCTATCGATATTTTATGGGCCGCACACAGGCTGTTATGAACGAGACTGGTGAACTGTCGGACTGGATCGAAGTTAATACGCGAGTGCCTCAGAGCAGTGTTCTCGGTTCCATTTTGTTCTCGATATTTATAAATGATTTGCCTAAAGCACGAAAGTTTAGTAATTGCATGTCATTTGCCGACGATGCCCAGGTCTATTACTCGTTCTTTCTGGTAGATTTTGAACTTGGAGTGCAGCGCGTCAAGTGCAGGATTCAAATACAGTCGCCGGATAGGTGGTAAAACGGGGATTAAGCTAGACGTGAAAAAGACAAAAGTTATGATCTGGGGCAGTCAGGCCTTTGTCTCACGTTTCGACCTGGACACTGCCCGGAGAGTTAGGTTATGCATGGATTATTTGAATTATGAAAATGAAGTTAAATCGTTTGGAATCTTGATTTCTCCTACCCTCGACTGGTCGAGACAAGTGTTATCAGTCTCAAAGCATGAACATGGGATTCTACACTCACTGCGCTACTATAGAAAAACTTTATCATTAAAGCTTAGAAAGAACTTAGTTGAAGCGCTCATTTTTGCCCATTTCGATTACGCGTGTGCGGTGTACAACGATCATTATTAAACTTGATACCAGTGGCATTAATCCTCGCACCTCCTCCCGTCATCCGCCCAAATCATTCATCTACCATCCACCTCGCACAGAAACATGAAATAAGTCATTTGTCATTACTTCATCTCGTATCATTTAATTTGTTAGTACGAAATATTTCCAAAATACCTAATAGTTTTAATACATCTATTTATTATTTATATTTATTAAATTGCGTGTTAATTTAATTGCAAACACACTCCTTAGGCTCTTAGAAAGCGACTCGCCAAGGCAATGTGATTTCCCCACACAGACTATTGTTCATTAGTCATAGCATGCTTCGCAGGAGATTAGAAATCGACTACAGATTTTACAAAATACTTTTGTCCGTTACGTTTATGGTACTAACATTTGCATCTAATACTATTTTTCATTTTTATGAATGATTTACCTGATGTTCTTGAATACTCCAACTGCATGCTGTATGCCGATGACGCCCAGGTGTAAGACTGTCCCGAAAGTTAGAGTTGGTTTTGAATTTTTGAAATATGAAAATGAGGTTAAGTCATTGGGCAAGAAAAATTTGGTAGAAGCTTTAATTATGCTACACTTTGATTATGCTTGCGCAGTCTACCATGATATTGATCAAATTAGGAATCTTAAGCTTCAGCGCTCGCTTGATTCTTGTGTGAGATTCATTTGGGGCAATCTTCCTAGGAAAGAACGCATTTCGCCGTCTAGGCTGGGTCTGAAATGGCTGTCTGTTGCATCGGGACGCTTAGTAATCTTTGGTTCCCTCCTAAAACTCTCACCTATCTTTCCCCTCGCACCGAGACTTTTAATCTTTTTACATTAATCAACTTCATTTTACCTCGTTTGATTATTCCTCCTTTACTTCATTTAAGCAGTTCTCTCTCTCTCTCTCTCTCTCTCTCTCTCTCTCTCTCTCTCTCTCTCTCTCTAATGAATATATAATAGAATAGAAAAATAATATATAAATAATATACAATAATATTATATAAAATATACAAGATGACTTGCTTCGGTCGGTCGATAGAAATCTTACTCAAATTTTATGGAATTAATGAATATATTTCGTATTTTAATGTAAAGCTTAGTTATATACATTACTTTTACTATTCTATATATTACAGTTTTATACTGTGTTGTAATTGGTTATTTGTTGATATTATTGTGCGAACCCTCGATGATTTGACTTGATTTATATACATTTTCCTTTTCCTTGGCAAATAAGCTCAGTTTCGTAAACTTTATTATATGCCTTATAGTGAAGCTAATAACTAAGTTGTAAGTGGTCATTGATACAGCAAGATGCATGTTTTGATATTTTGCATTGCTATCACATATAGATACAAATTATACACTATCGCATTAAAGTGTCTTAGAGTGAGTAATGCGAGTTTATACATTGTTTTGCAATTTAGTTTTAGGTAAAAATGTGCAGAAATTGTGGCGCTTCATATGAAATGCATCATAAAGAGTATGATGAAAAATTAATGACAAGTAAAAAGAGAAATGGTAAAATGAAGGTAAATAAAGAGAAAGAAAAATTCGATGTATGCTAATAAATTTCTTTTCCTATAATTTTATAAACATAAATTAATTAAAATATTTTTAAGTGAACTCATAAATTGCGATAATATAACCTTTTTAAAAATTAAGTATAAGATTAGATTTAAACATTAGTGTAACTTAAAGATAAATTAATTTCATGACAAAAAAATGTTTTATTATTCTCAAAGCATATGTAAATTATAGTAAAAAGTTCTAAATATATAAATAAAATTCATTTTGAAAAACATTATTTTAAAGCTGAAAGCACTCACCAGTCATTTGTGAGAATTCAACAAATATTTTGACAATAATTTCAGGATCGTCATCATCTTCAGATTGGCGTTCGTTATAAATAATTACACGTTCTACAACACCGAATTTTGAACATTCATCTTGGATCTCTTCCTGCAAACTCTGATCGACATCTTCAGGAGCAACCATATTTCGTAATATAACAATACGAGACTCAACCTTTCGCATTAATTTTTGCATAACTAAATGTCGTGCACTTTGACCTTTAATTGACATATTTTCCTGCTGTTGTAGAGTTTGCGGCTCGGCTTCTTCAAGTAATTTTTTTTGCAACTCTTCCTGTTGTTTTTGGTGAGCAGCTTGTTCTTGTGCTCGTCGTAATACATCTGAACTAATAGATGACGGTGCGGCATTGATTGCAGGTATCTAAAATAATTGCTTATTATAATTTCATTATACCTATTATATTAATATTTTATATTAATAAACTTTATTTTTATATTATAATAAATTTTATTTACTAATTTTCCTCTGTAAGTGACAAATACATTTATATACAACGGAACGAAGCATTTGCCCAAAACATTAACATTATTAGTAATACTTGGCAGAACTATCGATTGATTTAACGAGCTACTTTATAATTTTTGCGCAACGTTTCGGAAACATTTTTGTTTCCTTCTTCAGATGCAGACCTTAGTTAAATAAAAAATTTCACAAAAATTAATTAACAATCATCTTTGATAATAATTGTAGTATATAAATACACACACACACACACACACACACACACACTCACGCACGCACGCACGCACACACGAAAAAGCAAATATTCGGGGCGAACCAAAACCAGATAGGGAAAGGCACCCTGAAATTAAACCAATTATGGATAGTGAGGTTAAAAAACACTACCCCAAGCGGCCACGAAAGTCTTGTCAAATCCCGCCACTGATTCCGATCAGGTGAAAGCCCCGATGATCAGTGCTGGTCCCACGGATTATGGGGGGAACCAAACTCACATCATTAAAACGGTAAGTACTGCGAAGGTTGGTCACTCGGCCTCTGTAGCATTAAATGCTACGTGTTACCTGCTCTCGACTGGGATGTCGAGTGACGTTGACAGAGCTTTCCTCCGTCTGCGTGAAAAAATAGAAACTTTGGTGGGTTTGTTCTTAATAAGAACAACATCCACAAAGAGCTAAAGACAATCACAAGAGCAACAAGCAGGGCCCTTAGTGAATACTCTGTGCTCGACAGCGCCGAAAATTATAATGGCAGATGCGCGTAAGGATGGAATGTGCCAAACATCGCACTTCGCACTGAAGAGCGTCAAAGGAGGCCGGTGAAGAGGGAAAGAAAGAAGGGGTCGAAGCAGCCCACTAACAAAAATGAACAAAAACCAGACAAAGGTCACTACTTGGGCTACGATAGTGCGCAAGGGCAAGAAGAGGATTAGCGGAATACGCAGCTTAAGCAGGCCAAGGATGTCGGAGGGCCGCCAAAGGTATCGAAAAAACATAAAGCGGTCGTGAAACCAGCTTGTCCCGACGCCATTAAGATCAAAGTGTTAGGAGGGCGAGCTTACGCCGATATCCTTCGGCAAATACGGGCCGCATCAAACTTCAAGCTGCTGGGAGAAAGAATCTCCCGTATCCGGCGTACCAGAGGAAAAGATCTGTTCATTGAGCTTGGAAGACCTGGCGTAGGAACCCTAGATCTAGAGGCAGCGGTCTCGTCCACACTATGTGGAATAGCAGAGGTCCAGATGCTGACGCACAAAGAGTCCATTACTATAAAGGTAATATCTGCGGTGATCAGGCCAAATATGGTACATTCTGGGAATTTAAAGCTTAGAAGGCCATATGGAGGCACTCAGACCAGCGTCCTTCTTCCCGCGTCTGCAGCAAAAAAGCGACTACAGAATGGGAAACTTCGAATAGGTTGGGTCAACTGCAGGATTCGGTTCTGCGAGGCGGTCTCGCACTGTTACCGATGCCACGAGGGGGGGGGGGGGGGGGTCGTCGTCTATAATACATCTAATCTTCATCGATTCTAGATTGATAAAGGGAGAGTTTACCTGGAAAATTAGTGATCGCTACACGGGGAGCGACCATCAAGCACTCGTGTACCAGCTCCAAACAACGACTAACAGGACAACAGGTCGGAACAAAAGCTTTCAATATAAGAGATGGCTACCGTCTACCTTCGACCAGGAAATGTTCCTCTGCTCCATAGCAGAAGTTGCTGCCAAAAGAACACCGGAAGAACGAGCTGAGGAACTCACACGTGCCATGACAGCGGCTTATGATGTCTTTATGGCCGGGAAATCCATCCCCCGTGGCCGTCCACCTGTTTACTCGTGGAATGAGTACATCGCAAAAATACACCGTGAGTGTCTATGGAAACGGCAACTGCACCAAAGAGCACAGAACAAGCCACGGTACCAAGAACTAACCACGGCCTACGAGGAAAAGCGGAAAGAACTAAAAGCAGCAATTAAAGCGGCTGAACGCAATTGCTGGCGCGAGTTTTGCGAGGAAGTGGACCGCGATCCCTGAGGTAAGCCGTACAAAATGGTGATAAATAAGATCAAATCCAGGGGCGCCTCAACGCCATCGTGTCCACATTTTCTTGACAGAGCGATGCGCCACCTATTCCCACAACATCAGGAACGAGCAGCCGAGACAGATCTAATGGGGACCGACAGTGCAGTCGTGCCGCCAGGCATAACCAGGCATAGCCAGAATACTTGGTCTGGCCATTAAGAACGCTGCGCTGAATGTGCAACAAATTTTTGCGAATACATTTAGTGCATGTTTTCAATTAGGATGCTTCCCAGCAAGGTGGAAGGTACAGAGGCTGGTGCTTCTCCCAAAGGGGAGCCGACCACCGGAGAACTCTTCCTCGTACCGGCCACTCTGTTTGTTGCATATAGCTGGGAAGCTATTCGAACGGGTCATTTGTGCCAGGCTACGAGCAGCCATTGCAGAGGCAGGCGATGTGTCCAACAATCAGTTTGGTTTTCGGAAAGGGCGCTCAACTATTGACGCTGTAAGTCGAGTTGTGGAGCTGGCCACCAATGCCATCGGTGGTACTAGGAATTATAGGCGCATGTGTGCTATCATCGCACTGGATATCCGCAATGCCTTCAGCTCGGCTCGGTGGGACAGCATTATGTTGTCCTTGGAACAAGTGAAGGTGCCGCTCTAGCTACGCAAAGTGATCTCGAGCTACCTCACAGAACGGATCCTCCTCTATGACACCGAGGATGGCGCGCACTCCTATAACATCACTGGAAGCGTGCCACAGGGTTCGGTCTTGGGACCTCTTCTTTGGAACGTCGTTTATGACGGACTGCTTAGGCAGCAGCTTCCAGAGGGAGTTTCGATGGTGGCTTTTGCGGACGATGTGGCTTCGGTCGTCGTTGCAAGGAGCATCGATGAGATAGAGCATCTTGGAGATGTCTCTATCGCGGTAGTTAGCTGTATGGTAGAGCACCCATGGGCTGTGTCTGGCGGCCGAAAAGACCGATTCGCAAGAAGGTTGGAATGTCGTAACTAGTTACGCAGCATCCATTGTGGGGCGGTTAAACCACATCAGAAAAGAAGAAGAGCGTGCTAGTGGCGATATTAATAGCCATGAAGGGCAGTCATGAAGGACCAAACGTGGCATGACTACTCCTCTTGAAGGGGGGGGGGGGGATCAGTCGAGAGGAGGAGCCCTTGCAAGACCAATGGCAGGGTTGTTATTTACTGGACATGAGCCACGCTGACCGAGTCCCACACTCCGTCCGTTAAGAGTATTTTTACCTCCTTCTAAAAAAAAAAAACACAAATCTATACCTGTTCTACAATATTATGTGATAGTATTTATTAGTGGATTTGTCAAACAGAGTATATAGCATTGATCTGTAATTAATATAATGACAATTACTTATAGCAACAAAGCCGAACAATATTTATAAAATACTCAGAGATAAAACATAACTTATCAAAAGGACACTTGCATCTCCCTTCATTTTCATGTACTATGTACTTAATTATCATATTAACACTAATAAATCATAAATAGATAAGTAAAAATAAAAATAAAAGAGTAATTAACCATAAGTAATCAAGCACTAAAACACTTAATAAACCCGTATAAGGAATTATACGGTCACAAAATAAATTTGTATAAGGAACGCCACGAATTTTACAACTGTCAAAACAAAGTGATTCAAATAAATAAACAAGCTACTAAGATATAATACTGATTGGTAAGATAGATCTCTGTAAATTTAAACTTAACACAGTAAAATTTAAATTTCAAAATTTGAATATTAGAAGAGAGATAGTCAAATACTCTTTTTAGTAGAATTTATTTTTGTTTAAATCCATGTAATAATGTTGTGTACACTGATTGTGACTGTTGATTTGGAGATTATAGCTATTTTATTGTCAACATATCGGTAATAAATCAAAGGTTTAAAAGTCATTTTTTTCGAGCTAATAAATTTTATTGCCAATGTTTCGACTGTCTTACACCTTTATAATATCATCATTAGGGCTCTAATAAGTAATAATTAAACACATTTACACAATATGACAGCTTCCTATTTAACGTAAAAACGAATTTAAATCATGTATAACATTTCTAAAAATTCTCTCTTTTTATCATTATTTTCTCTATCTAAAATTTTTACATTGTTAAAATATAGATTATGCGATATATCAATTGTATGCTGAAATAAAACAGATCTGTAATCTGAAGTTTTTACGCCATACTGAAATTTGTTTAAGCGTTTTCTTAAGCATCTACTTGTTTGTCCAATATAAATCGCATCACTAACGGAACATTCGATTCAATAAATAACCACAGATTACTCTAGTTTTTCAGTCTTATCTTTGCCCAAAATTTGAAAATATGTGTTAAACTATTACTTGGTGCGATACAAAACCTCCTTAAAACGGAATTTAAATTGCTTAATAAATTTTTAATATAAGGTAAACACACTTAAGTCAAAATTTTTTTGTTGGTCTGATTACGATTAACAATATTATTATCGTTAAAAATGGTGCATAGTTTCTTTTTTTAATATGTACACCGATGAATTTGTCCGGAAAGTTATTATTTTTTAAGAAACTCTTTATAAGATAATTCAAAGTACTTCTACACTATTTGTTAATAACTTTGTAAACTATAATGATACATAAATAGGTACAGAATGTGTCATCAACACACGTTTAATAATAAATTTAAGATACTTAAAGTTAAATAAATAAATAAATAAATCAGTAATCAAACGATTTTTATATTTTAAATCTCGCGCGTAAATTGCTAATCAAACTCATCGTCAAAAATTGGTGCGCGTTGGGAGAGGTGTGCGACTCGACCCACGTACCGCGGTCTACAAACTACTTAACTGCGTAATTAAGGCGAGGCCGGCTTACACTTTGTTTTCGCTATATCTAAACATATTATGAATTGATATAATCCTAATCTGTTTGCGAATTTTATTTTATTTTAATATAGGAAATTATTAAATAAGTAAAGCAAATACTCGGCTAAATATTATAAACGGGTTTTCCTTTTTCATTAGTCCACATTACTTGGATATTCATTAAAATAATGATATTATTCAATTTATCGAGTATAAGGAATGAAATAAATTAATTCATTTTTGTTGTTCAATTATTAACCAGGAATTAATATAACAGTAACATAAAATTAAAAAACTGTTACATAGATAATATATATCATGCGCGTGGATAAATAGCGATAAATCAAGGATCATAGATTGCGCAGTAGATTATCTTTAAAATTAATAGATAATAAATTAATGACCAATTAATAGCCCTTATAAGGGATAGCGCAAACATGAGAAAGGATTTGGGAACGGAAGAAAGGAACGGCGTTTTTATGATAAAGTAAACGAGACTAAGTAAATTTATAAAAAATAAAAAAAACTTTGGTTACCATAGCAAACAAAAGGAATGTGACAGATATTATTAACAAACTCGATTACAATCTTAAAGTTAAATCAATCCTAATGGATGACATTTATTATAAAAAAAATTAACAAAGATTGCAACCTCAATTTTGCTCGTTTTACAATTTGATCAGTTAATTATTGATCCACTCCCAAATTGATACATGCATTACGTGATTTTAAAATTATTTATGCATTTATCGAGGCGAAGTGCTCGACGACGGTGATGAACGCCCGGAAGGACCTCAAGCAAATCTTCATGAGCGTGGGTTCGTTGGGTTACGAAAATTGAAAGAAAATTAAAATACAATATTAAAAATTCGTAGATCTTATTTCCTTTAATTTTTTAATGTTTTATTTATTACGACCCACATAAGGAGAGGACACTTCAGGGAAGTACAACTCGAAAGAGCAATACAAAAATTACATTTTTGTTAGCCAATAGCATCTTTTATTTTTATTTATTATTCTACAACGTAAGATTTATAATAAAACTCGTTACGCTCGCGGGTGACTCGATCGCAAAAAGTTACGTGACGGTACAAGATTTCTGCAATCACGGATCAATCCCGTGATCACTCGGGGCTTGCAAAAATATACTTATTTATTCTATAATTTTTTTCGACCGATGCGGAAGCCCGATCAGTGTACGTTGCCTAAATCTGAAAATGAGTATTTGCAAGCCATGGGGTCCACAAACGGAAAAGAGTAAAAACTCTTTTCAATCCATAAAATATAAAACAGGGGCGCGATTCCTGGGCAAACCAGGAATTACTTGGGGCTTGTCGCCTGTTGACTACTCGGCCCCTCAGCCATACTCTTAAAATATTTTTTCTTTCGTCTACTTCAACGGCTTCGAACGGGTAGATCGAACTCGAAGAATATTCGAAGTAGAGAAAGATCTTGAATACAAATCTGAATCTCAATTTGAATACAAATACCCTTCTCATGCTTGTGCTAGCCCTTATAAGGACTGATTATCTGTTAATTTTAAAGATAATCTACTGCGCAATCGATAATCCCTAATAATTAAACTACAAAAACCAATGAATTAATTTACTTGATTCCTTATACTTAATAATTTGTTTAATATCGTTATTTAAATGAATATTCGCGTAATCTGAAATAACAAAAAAGAAGACCCGTTTACAATATTTAATCGAATATTTACTTCGCTAATTTAATAATTTCTTATGTTAACATAAAAGAAAATGTGAGAAAAATAATCATTCGGACATTTGGAACATCTTAAGATTATATAAATTCATAACACGTTATATAAACTAAAAAAACATATTTTGTTATAGTGAAAATAAAGCATAAGCCGGCGTCGCCTTAATTACGCAGTTACGTAACTTGTAAAACGCGATACGTGGGGCAAGACGCGCGTCTTTTCCAACTGGTTGGCGCGGCGACGGGATAGCGTTCGAGTACCGCGCATAAATTTTCGGCGATGAGTTTGATTAACATATTTACGCGCGCGATTTAAAACGTAAAAATCTTTTGCTTATTATTATTATTTATCGGTTTATTTATTTACCAAAGCGATAACTGATTAGGTTGCAATATCCATTCAATAAACTTAAAATGTGCACTAAAGTATTTTTAGAAAAATGGAAAACTAAAGGTGTCTAACACTGAATGTTTTAATAATATAAAAGTAAATGTAGATAATACTACTATAGCTACAGTCTATAGACTTAATAATACATAAGAAAGATCTCCCAGCCCGGATAATAGTGTCTAATATTAACAGTTCTTTAAGTCAGTTCTACAAATATTTATCAATTTTTTGAGAACGTTTCAACCAAAGTCTAAACATTTCATCAAGAATAGATTAAAACTCAAACATTTAATTACTATCATTAATATACTAAATAATTTCAGTCTTATTTCAATGACAATTTGTAATCCGATTTAATTTTCTAACGTATAAAGAAAAAATGGATGTTTTTAGAACAGTACACCGTGCTTACAAGGAGGGGTTCCACCTTCCGGGAAACAGATTTTGTTGCAACTTTGAAAGCTGTTTTCTAGTACTCAAATTGGAAAGAATTCATATGAAATTCAATCTCATAGGCTGTTTCACAGAAGTTATACGCAGTTATCGAAAAATCGTGAAAAAATATCTTTAAGCTTAATCGCCAATATCTCGGAAAGAAATGGACGTGGTTGCTCAATCTCAAATTCGTTAAATAGTTGAGATCAAGTATATATAGTTTAAAAAAGAAGCTCAAATATCTCAATTTGGACAAAAGTTATGGAAAAAATAAGAATTAGATAAAATTTTAACGAAAATTTTAATATTAATACTTGCTAGACATTTTAGGCAAATACTTCGTCTAATTCTTATTTTTTCCATAACCTTTGTCCAAATTGAGATATTTGAGCTTCTTTTTTCTTAAACTATATCTACTTGATCTCAACTATTTAATGGATATCAGTTTGAGTATGTGCATCCATTTCTTTCTGAGTTATTAGCGATTAAGCTTAAACATATTTTTTTCACAATTTTTCGTTAACTGCGAATAACTTTCGTTAAACAGTCTATGAGACTGAATTTTATATGAATTCTTTCCTTTGGTTACAAGAAATCAGCTCTCGAAGTTGCAACAAAATACGTTTTCCGGAAGATAGAACCCCCCCTTGTTATTAGTATTCACGAACTTTTAGACGGAATAAATGGAGGAGCTGGATGCAAGAACACGCCGAGCGCGGCGAATGGATAGAGGAGGCGGAGAGAAATTAAGAAATTGACGTCACCGTGACCAAATTTTTTAATTTGCCGAATTTGATTTAAAAAAATACTGTCGTATGCAGAATTAAAAGACGCAACTTTTTTCTATTTAATGTTTTTCTGTACGATGTGCAGATCAGATGAAAAAAATTAAGAACTGGAAATTTAGAAAACGGATTTTTAATTCATTTTTCAAAATTGAATCGCAGTAACTTTGACAAATCTTAATGAAATTCCCTGATTTTTCGTACAGATACTTAATATAGTCTAACGATAAATATGAACCTGTAAAAAATTGTACTTTAAACAAATTTTATACAACAATTGAACTTAAATAACAAGCTTTTAATACGGTTTCAGTATTCAGTAGCCGAAAAATTTCGCAGATAGAGCAATATAAACAACGAAATCGTAAACAAATAAACATCGACTTCGTCGCCGTAATGGTCATCTGCTTCGCGGCTTAAATCAGTGGCCGTCTTTGTTATTTACTGTAAATCGCATTGTAATATTGTATCAAACTACAACATAAAAATGGTTTAAATAATAACTGCTTTTTGATGCTATAAAATATCTTTATTTTTATGTAATTATTTAGTTAAGTATTTAGTTATTTTGCTTTAAATCGCTCTATTATTTTTTATCCAAATAAGCTGAAATTTTTAAGAAATTATCTTCAAATATAAACGAACATATCTCTCGCTGGAAGTTTGCGAAGTCTAAGACTTTACAACACACTTTCGGCTACTGAATATTGAAACCGTATTAAAAGCTTGTTATTTACGTTAAGTTCAATTGTTGTATAAAATTTGTTAAAAGTAGAATTTTTTACATGGTTTATATTTATCGTTAGACTATATTAAGTATCTGTACGAAAAATTAGGGAATTTCATTAAGATTTGTCAAAGTTACAGCGATTCAATTTTGAAAAATGAATTAAAAATCCGTTTTCTAAATTTTCAGTTCTTAATTTTTTTCATCTGATCTGTACATCGTACAGAAAAACATTAAATAGAAAAAAGTTGCGTCTTTTAATTCTGCATACGACAGTATTTTTTTAAATTAAATTCGGCAGATTAAAAAATTTGGTCACGGTGACGTCAATTTCTTAATTTCTCTCCGCCTCCTCTATCCATTCGCCGCGCTCGGCGTGTTCTTGCATCCAGCTCCTCAATTTGTTGTTCAACTCTACGTATTTTAAATTTAATGGACAATTTTTTAAATAATATCTCGGCAGCCTAATGGGAGGAAGTTGTAGTCCTGTATTTACAGAGATAATGTTAGAAGATCTTGAGATAATTTTTTAAAGAAATTAAAAAATGATGCCCTTTTTATAAAAGATACGCAGATGACTGTTTTTTGGTTGCAAAAACTAAAAGTATTCAACCTATTGTACATACTTTTTATAATTGCAATCCTCATTTACAATTTACATTTGAACCTAAGACGCACAAAAGTATTAGCTTTTTAGACATCAAAATAATTAGAAATGACAAAAATTTTTCTATAACTGATTGGTTCAGAAAAGATACATTTTCCGGTAGATTCATACATTTTACTCACATAGAGCATATAAACAACGAAATCGTAAACAAATAAACATCGACTTCGTCGCCGTAATGGTCATCTGCTTCGCGGCTTAAATCAGTGGCCGTCTTTGTTATTTACTGTAAATCGCATTGTAATATTGTATCAAACTACAACATAAAAATGGTTTAAATAATAACTGCTTTTTGATGCTATAAAATATCTTTATTTTTATGTAATTTAGTTAAGTATTTTTTATTTTTTTTTTTTTTTTATTCTTGATTTTGTGCCCTCTTTTTTCCTGGCACTTCCTATATTTAGTTATTTGCTTTAAATCGCTCTATTATTTTTTATCCAAATAAGCTGAAATTTTTAAGAAATTATCTTCAAATATAAACGAACATATCTCTCGCTGGAAGTTTGCGAAGTCTAAGACTTTACAACACACTTTCGGCTACTGAATATTGAAACCGTATTAAAAGCTTGTTATTTACGTTAAGTTCAATTGTTGTATAAAATTTGTTAAAAGTAGAATTTTTTACATGGTTTATATTTATCGTTAGACTATATTAAGTATCTGTACGAAAAATTAGGGAATTTCATTAAGATTTGTCAAAGTTACAGCGATTCAATTTTGAAAAATGAATTAAAAATCCGTTTTCTAAATTTTCAGTTCTTAATTTTTTTCATCTGATCTGTACATCGTACAGAAAAACATTAAATAGAAAAAAGTTGCGTCTTTTAATTCTGCATACGACAGTATTTTTTTAAATTAAATTCGGCAGATTAAAAATTTGGTCACGGTGACGTCAATTTCTTAATTTCTCTCCGCCTCCTCTATCCATTCGCCGCGCTCGGCGTGTTCTTGCATCCAGCTCCTCAATTTGTTGTTCAACTCTACGTATTTTAAATTTAATGGACAATTTTTTAAATAATATCTCGGCAGCCTAATGGGAGGAAGTTGTAGTCCTGTATTTACAGAGATAATGTTAGAAGATCTTGAGATAATTTTTTAAAGAAATTAAAAAATGATGCCCTTTTTATAAAAGATACGCAGATGACTGTTTTTTGGTTGCAAAAACTAAAAGTATTCAACCTATTGTACATACTTTTTATAATTGCAATCCTCATTTACAATTTACATTTGAACCTAAGACGCACAAAAGTATTAGCTTTTTAGACATCAAAATAATTAGAAATGACAAAAATTTTTCTATAACTGATTGGTTCAGAAAAGATACATTTTCCGGTAGATTCATACATTTTACTCACATTAAGGGGGTCTCATACTCAATTTTTACCGACCGAGCCAATAGAGTGATAGTATGGTTGAAAATTACTTCAATCTAGATAAATATAAAGAATTTCAACAAACTAGAAGATAGGTGCCCTTTATTTTATAGCTATATATTACTGTACAAAGATTCAATGTATTATATTTAGGCATTAAAGAGAAAACCTTGTATGAAAATCCCTATCTGCGGCGTCTACACAATGAAATTTTTGTACAAGGTTTTCTCTTACACGCATCAATAAAATAACTTGAAACTTTGTATAGAGGTAAATAATTATTAAATAAAGGGCATCTAACTGTTTGTTTTGCATAGTTTTGCAAAACTAGAAGTAGTTTTATTACCACTATTAAAAGAATATTTTACGCTAGATGGCAGTGCGCACGGATCATGGCAAGCTAGAGCATGCTTTTGCTGCAGCCACTACCGACATCACGCATGCGCGTTTGATTCAGACTCGAGATATATAGCCGAGCAAAATAATTTGATTAAATTCCTATAAAAATCTTAAATGCGTATATCAACTCATTAGATATCTCATATTATGACCAGTTGAATCTTTGACATGGCAAATTGAACGGTCATTTGAAACGACAAACTGCGCTGTAATGTAAAAGTACGATACATATAATATAAAAGAAAACCGTAACATGGAACCTGCGAGTCTATCTACAGACCCAAGGGAGCGGATCAAAAATCGAGTGGCGAGCCGTGCTCCGCTCCCGTGGGTTCTGCTATTGTTGTACTTGGGTGTAATGCCGTTTTCACCGCTAGAAAATCGAAGAATCGATGGAATTGTAGACACTTCGTGATGTTTTCCATAAAATTCTTAAACACTTATATCATACCTTTTATGAATTTTTGGCCTAAAGAATTCATATTCACGCTAGGCGTATGCGTTGTTATTAAGAAACAGTTACACCATTATCTCTCTCTCTCTCTTCGTCGTACTTCGTTTACGCGCAGACATTCTGCGCGCGCATCCGCTGACCAGCAGTTAATCTAAAAGAGCGGTGTAACAACTGTAGCCACAGCGATGCCGCGCTTTTTTCGGCCTGTTTGCTAAGCAACCGGTAGGCTAGACGCGTTTGAACATGTTTGTTTTCAATATCTGATCGACCAAGAGTCACCCCTGAACAGTGTGTGTGTGTACGCTGCGGCCGTCTGTCTATATATACATAGTGTTATGGATATTACATCTGCTCATCCGTAATTCGAAACAGAATTGCAACATAATCAAATTTTGGGTACAGTGTAAAGTTGTGCAAATGAGTGACAGTGAGAAGTTTAAGTGGATTGGTCTGATCTTCAAACATTCACCGAATACACAGGAAAAATATAGTCGTCATTTGAAGGTTATTAGCGTAAGAATCTGCTGCTGCTCCTGTAATAGGTAGACTACACATGTAACATACAATTTTACTGCTACTAATATTGATGTTACTGCTATCACAAGTGCTAACGAAACAATTTGTAAAAAGTGTTTTTTATAAAGTACTGCGTGCTTTGTGTTTAGGGGTTATGTTATATAGTATATATTGTTATTGTTTGTCCTTATATAGCCACCATGTGCAGAGATATTGAATCAAGATTTATTGCTAATGGTATACTTAGAGGTTTGGCTATTTCTTCCTGTCTCGGATCCACAGCGTCTGCAAGTCCAAAGTTTATTCCTTTCCATGTGTATGCTGCTACGGCCACTGTTGTTATTGCGATTAAGTTCAATTGTCGATTAACTACAACTTTAAGTATAGTCATCTTTTTCTGCTGATAATCATCCAGGGAACTGTAGTTGTTCATCCAGGATCTACTGTACTACAAATGTAAAACTTCTCATGAAGGGTCTGTATCAACTACTAGAATCTCCTGCTATACTTATGATACTATAGCTATAAATGCTACCAGTTTCTTCTATAGTTTGTTTATAATTACCACTTCTGTTACAGGTACTTATTCTAATGCTTCTTTATTTCCAGGGTGTGCTTTAGCATGGCCTTCATCAGTTTCTTCTACATGTTCAGCGTTTACTACTGCTGTTTTTTCTAGGACTTACTGCAACATTTGACTGGCTACTGTTGTCAAATAATATGAAAGTGTTTTTCTGATTACGATAAGACTACATGTGCAGGTATAGGATCTAATACTTCTTACACCGTTGACAGTACTAGAACTCTCGTTGCAACTGCAACTGTTTTTGAAGCTATTCTTTGTAGCACTATTGCTGCGTTTATATCTTCTAATCATGCCTTTTTTTCAGAGTCCGCTGTAGCTGCGCGTTCAAGCTCATCTTATGTTGGTGCTTCTTACGTTATATAATTAGATACCTTCAACTGTTAGTACTATATATACAGCTGCTTCGCCTTTTATGCATATGAACGTCAACCAATGATTGCTGATATTACTGGTATTTATTCATTTTAATGCTATTGCTTGAGCATAGCATTATAACGCAAAGTTTTTTACCAATAAATACATTTTAATATTAAGTAATTCTTGTAAATTGTATGCAAAATGTGTTGATTTACAAAAATAAATTTAATACGAAAAAGTTACAGCATATACAGATAATTGCAGATAACTTTCAAAGGAAAATGCAAATTTCTGAACAATTCAACAAATTTAAATGATTATAATTATGTTACGTTATTGATGTTTCCAAAAATAATTATTAATGTAATGTAAATATTAATATTTTGTCAAACAGATATAAATAATTCAATTCTTAAAATACTTTTTAAGTTTGAACCAGCGCTAGGCAAGTATTCGTTCTCAGCTTCTTGCGTAGCTCTGACTTGAACAAGACGTATTAAATGTTTAATTGTTATTTCTATAAAATTATATAATATGGTGCTTATTGATATTTTATAAAATTTTGTATAAAATTCCAGGTTATACAGGATCATCTACATCTGTCAAACATATGGCTTCTACTACTGCTGCGTACCAAAAATGTACTACTACTACTACTACTTGTACTGCTACTATATGACGTACAGTATACGGTTGCTGGTACGAATACACATTTGCATATAAATAAAATATGCAAAATGTGTATAAGCAGAATACACACGTTCATATATTTATTTTTGCATATATGCGAAATATGATAAATTCTTTAATTGCGTAAAGGAAAATGCATATATGGCAAAATATGCAAAATTCTTTAATTACGCATAGCCGTAATGTGTAAAATGTTCTATTTATATAGGGACGAAATACGCAGATTTATATATTTATTTTTGCATATATGTAAAATATGCAAAATTTTTAATTGCAAATAGGGGAAATATACAAATATATATTTAATTTACTTGCATATATAGCGAAATATGCAAAATCTTATATTTTGTAGGGACAAAAATTTATTTATTTATTTTTGCTTGTACCCGAAATATGCTAAAATCTTTAATTGCGCATAAGGAAAATAAACAAATATATATTTTATTAACTTGCATATATGTCAAAATATGAAAAGTGCTACTTGTATGTTGGTAAAAAAGGGAAATTTACATTTTATTTATTATCATACATATGCATGATGTATCATCAATTATAGGTAAAATGCGCTAAATATGGATATACAAGCAATTGAAGTAATAGATGCCTTTTGTAAGACGATGTTATTAACTAGATTAACATTGCATTAACGTTTCAAGAATCGAGAAATCTATAGGCAGTCATGGCATACATATTTTTTGTTTTATTTATTATTTTAACGTCGCTCTTTTTATGCTCCCATATTGGTGCTAATCAGTGATGGAGGTCATACGACGTTTATGTTAAGAAAGCACTTGTTGAAAATACATTCCCCAGTGGTGCTTGCATCAATCGGCCGGGGTCGGGAATCGAACTTGGGACTTCCAGATTACGAGCCCGACGCCCTAACCGACCGAGCCATCGCAGGCCTTGGCATACATATAACCGAAATGCGCATATAATACGTATAAACTAAATAGATATAAAATCCGTAAACGAAACATAAGTATACAATTAATATGTATATATATATAAATACATATATGTGATGGCATAGTAATAATAAATAGAATGCGGATTGATGAAATACGGATTATAATAGATATAATAGAAAATACGTATAAGTCAAATACGTTATTTTTTAATTTTTACATTGAAAAAAAAACAGTCACACTGTTTTATATTACGTTGCTCTGGACATCAATGGTGCCATCTACGATTACTTCGATTATGACTTTCCACAGATGGCGCTCTTGATGAAAGTTACTATTTTTTACATAACCTGCATTACCGGCGGTTAGAACGGTAAAATCGCAGAATTGAGTATGAGATCCCCTTAATTGTCGCCCATTTCTAGTTTCATAATAAAAACATTGATCTTATAAAGAGTTTCTTAAAAAATAATAGCAATCCGGACAGATTCATCGGTATATTAAAAAAGCTATGCACCATTTTTAACGATAATAATATTGTTAATCGTAATCTGACCAACAAAAAAATTTTGACTCAAATGTGTTTACCTTATATTAAAAATTTATCAAGCAATTTAAATTCTGTTTTAAGGAGGTTTTGTATCGCACCAAGTAATAGTTTAACACATATATTTTCAAATTTTGGGCAAAGATAAGAGTGAAAAACTAGAGTAATCTGTGGTTCTTTATTGAATCGAATGTTCCGATAGTGATGCGATTTATATCGGACAAACAAGTAGATGCTTAAGAAAACGCTTAAACAAACTTCAGTATGGCGTAAAAACTACAGATTACAGATCTGTTTTCTTTCAGCATACAATTGATATATCGCATAATCTATATTTTAACAATGTAAAAATTTTAGATAGAGAAAATAATGATAAAAAGAGAGAATTTTTAGAAATGTTATACATGATTTAAATTCGTTTTTACGTTAAATAGGAAGCTGTCATATTGTGTAAATGTGTTTAATTAATACTTATTAGAGCCCTAATGATGACAGTATAAAGGTGTAAGACAGTCGAAACATTGGCAATAAAATTTATTAGCTCGAAAAATATGACTTTTAAACCTTTGATTTATTACCGATATGTTGACAATAAAATAGCTATAATCCCCAAATCAACAGTCACAATCAGTGTACACAACATTATTACATGGATTTAAACAAAAATAAATTCTACTAAAAAGAGTATTTGACTATCTCTCTTCTAATATTCAAATTTTGAAATTTAAATTTTACTGTGTTAAGTTTAAATTTACAGAGATCTATCTTACCAATCAGTATTATATCTTAGTAGCTTGTTTATTTATTTGAATCACTTTGTTTTGACAGTTGTAAAATTCGTGGCGTTCCTTATACAAATTTATTTTGTGACCGTATAATTCCTTATACGGGTTTATTAAGTGTTTTAGTGCTTGATTACTTATGGTTAATTACTCTTTTATTTTTATTTTTACTTATCTATTTATGATTTATTAGTGTTAATATGATAATTAAGTACATAGTACATGAAAATGAAGGGAGATGCAAGTGTCCTTTTGATAAGTTAAGTTTTATCTCTGAGTATTTTATGAATATTGTTCGGCTTTGTTGCTATAAGTAATTGTCATCATATTAATTACAGATCAATGCTATATACTCTGTTTGACAAATCCACTAATAAATACTATCACATAATATTGTAGAACAGTTATAGATTTATATTATTTAAAATATATATATTCTTAAATTATTGTCAAGTGTGATTGCTAAGTAACTAATTTTTATGAAATCTATTATTTAATAAAGGACTGCACCTGAAGAGGGAAATAAAAATATTTCCGAATCGTTGTGCATAAATTATAAATTGATTCGTTAAACTAATCGATAATTCTGTCAAGAAATATACCATAATACGACTGATTATAAATATTATATTAATATTTTCTGACTCGTAAATATTCTATCTTATATTTCAAACTAAGGTTTCTCGATCTTGGTGAATAAACCATACATTTAATTAGATGGCGACGTTTCGATGACTTTTCGTCATCCTCTTCAGGCTATACCTTTATTTACAAAAACGAATACATTTGATTAATTAACAATAATTATTAATTTAATTTTTTAGCCTATTGATTTATAATATTTTATTTACTACTTGTCATTGAAATTTGTATTTAAGATAACATTTTTTTTTAAAAAGATGACGAAAAGTCATCGAAACGTCGCCATCTAATAAATGTATGGTTTATTTACCAAGATCGAGAAACCTTAGTTTGAAATAAAATTTGCGTGGATAACAAAATATACGTCTATATTCTATCTTATACTAACATAGTAAGGTATCGTGGTGCCATATTGTGTTATTACCGACCGAGTAAGATACTTACATTATTGCATTTAATGAACCTATTATGGTTTTTTTTGCAAATCGCAAATACAAAAGCACTAAATAATAATATAATACGTATTTGTACAAAGTTTGAAGTCAATATGTAAAGGACACCCTAAAAAAAAGTTGCACGGAAAAAGTTGTCATTTCTCCGTACTTAAATTTTTTAAGGTGTCCTTCATATATTGACTTGAAACTATAGAAAGACATATTATACCATTATCTAGTGCTTTTCTGGTTGGATTTTCCATAATATAGACAAAAAATAAATAGTTTATATTACTGATTCTTGGTACTAATTTCGTCGCTAGTGTGCGCTTAATCTGTACTTTGTGTTGTATATTTAGAGTGGAAGCACTTGCGCAAATGGTTGTTGCAAAATGGCGCTAAATACCATAATTAATACACTGAGCGTATGTCAATAAACATATTTATAATAAATATCGTGTTTATGTATTGTATATAGACTAATTTGTTTAGTTATTTAGTCGGGGAAACAAAGACGCGGGACGTTGGATGGGGAAACAATGGAAAACAAAGACGATCGAAAAAGAAAAATATATTGATGTAGAGACTTTGGCTGTTGACTCGCATGCTCACGTTCTCTCTCTCTCTCTCTCTCTCTCTCTCTCTCTCTGCAGGTGACTTCTGGAGTATCTCAAGGCTCAACACCAGGACCTATATTATTCCTAATTTATATAAATTCAATTACAAAAGTATTAAGATATACCGTACTGTCACGTCCAGACTTGCACCAATTACTATAAAAAATATTACAAGAAGGCAAATGGTTAATAAACCATTCGCGTTCCTTTCGCTCTTGTTTGACTAGGACTAGCCTTACGTCTCCGGGAGTAGCGAGCGAAGTTATTTTGAGAGTAGAGATGCAGGATATAATGCGGGATAAATAAAATAATATATGTTTTATTTTGTATTAATCATGCATTATTTATTTAAATATAATATGCTGTTTTTCTTTAAATGAACACGTGCAACTAAATTATTACAGCTTTTTAATGGGCAAAAATACATAAATTCACACTATTTTATTTACAATTGCATACATTTATTTAAGTCAAATAAAGATCTTAATTTTGATTAAATAAACAAGTGTGCGGCGAACACGTTAGCACATTACAGAATAAAATATTCGCAAGGTTATTTTATTATAAACATTAATAATCAATAATTGAAATAAGAGTCATTATAAATAAATGCAGATAAAATAAAAAAATTGTTGTCGTTTAAAACATGAATTATAGTTAATAAATTGCAAATCAAACCGTGGATATTTCAAATCAAATGCAATGTAACGAATAATTATTATAAATAAATTGTAATATATAATAATAATTGTTTTAAAAGAAAACGGTTGGTTCAGCAATCGAAATAACATAAAATATCAGGTTTGCCTTTACGAATAATACAAGCGTATAGATAGCCGAAAAGAATATACCTTAAGTACCCAAATATATAGATATATATGTGTATATATATATATATATATGTGTATATTCGGTGAGGAACGAAGGTCCGCCTTGAACGTGGGTAGCGGTGTCAGATTGCCGGATAATGTCCTGCTAGACCTGCGGGCGTCGACGTTAGATGTGTATGCTGTTGGAGCCCGATGATTTCCAGATGTCGAAGTCGTAGTTCCTCGACTATGGCTTGTAGATGTCAATGATACGTCTCGATTCCTCTCGTGATTTTTAATGCGTATTACTTTAAAGTTCAAGTAGCAGAGCCACGCCCTCGGATAAAAATCAAAGAGTTGACTAGCAGAGCTTCGCCTTGCGAAAGCTTTAGATGAAAAATTAGGAGTGCCTGTGTCTGTTCTGGGTCCTCTTTATATACCCTAAAAATCTATGCATCTGTCCTTGTCTTACACTTTGCCTTATATGGAAATTGTGTAAGTAGTTCTCGATTTTTCTGTGCTTGCACCCGATTGGACCGTTAGATGTGCGTAATTAAAAATTATCGAATCCCGTGCATTTTCTGTATCGCTTCGTAGTTAATTCGGAGAATTTGCTGTCCCCCTTTTTATTACTGCGACGTTACCCAAAGAACGGCTTAATTTATTACTTCCTTCTAATGCTCGAATTTTCTAGTCGATGTTTCCCATTGCCGGCTCTTCTCCGAGCATTGATTATATAGTGCAATACAAAAAAACTCTTGCGTAACCCTTCGTTTCGATCTCACTATCGGCGATCCCGCTTATATGCGTATTGGCTTTGAATAATATCTTCAACTCCACTTATCAGTCTCTTTTTCGTTTGAAACACTCGTAAAATAATCTGTTCCTTAGCTCTATTTTATATTACTGCATTTACTTAGAATCATTCTTTATCAACCTTATTTTGTTCGTCTTCTGCGCCGTATTTTTATTCTAAACTACGCAGTACTTTTTACGAAAAATAATAATATAATTTTCGTCGGGACGCGACAGTACCTATGCTCTTTGCTGATGATTTCAAGATTTATTTGCAATTTAAAATCGATGACTTGGAGTCTGCTTTTAGTAATATAAATAAAGATATTTTAGCTATCGAGAAGTGGGTGAGTGAGAATGGCTTGTGTCTAAATGCTGGAAAAACGGAAGCAATTATCTTTGCAACTACTCAGATGTCAATTAAATTACGTAATATTATATTGCCTCCGATTATAGTTATGGATACTATGATTCCATTATCAAATAAAGTCAAGAGTTTGGGGGTATATTATCGTCGGATTTGTCATGGAATTCTCATGTTGCAAAGATATCTTCTTGTATCCATGGTGTATTGTACAGGCTCCGTTATAAAGGTTCTGGATTGCCAGTGGAAGCTCGTGCATTACTTGTATGAACTTTATTGACCCCATACTTTGATTATGCGTGTCTTGTCTTCATGGATCTCCCGTCATATCTCAAAGACAAACTTCAGGTTATGTGCAATACTATGGTCAGATTTATTTTTTGTTTAAAGAAAGATGTCGCATTGCGCCCTTATTTTAATAAATTGGGATGGCTCTCATTAGATTCTCGTCGTTTATACTTTTTAGGAGTTTTTATGTTTAAATTAATTAACACGGGTAGACCCTTTTATTTATACGAGAAATTAATTATTGTTTCGGATGATATGCGAAGATCCAATCGTTTAAGATCATGTTTTGAGATTCCTGTGGCTAGGCGTGACGCGTTCAAGGCATCTTTTACTATTATGGCTATGGAAACGTGGGACAATATATCAGATAATATTAGGGACTGTGCGAATATAAACAGCTTTAAAAAATTGTACTTATGCCATTTAAAGGAGCTAAGCACTTGTCATTGATTATTTGGATATTGTAATATTTTATGCTAGATGTTTAATACCTGGTATTGTGTTTGGATTTTTAAACTTATTGTATCATATTGCGTTTATTTTTATATATATACTTCTCGCCGTTAGTTATTTTATTTTATTATTTTATTTTATTGTCGTATAAATCGTGTTTTTATTTTTGTGTAATTTACTTCTATTTATCGTTACATATTGTTAATGCGTTTATTATATCAAATACCTTTCTTTACTATGCTTTGTATTTATAAATCTTATATTTTTCGAGTGCCATTCGGTTATGTTACCTTGGCAATAATAAATACCGTTATTAATCAATCTCTCTCTCTCTCTCTCGTGTTCGGATACCAGACCAATTGCTAAACTTTGTGAGCTGTTCAAGGTACTTGAACGTATAGTACACATGCAGCTTATACACTATCTGGAAAGCAAAAACATTCTGACATAGACAAGCAGGTTTTCGGAGGGGCCATAGTACCCAGAAGGCTCTTTTGGGGGTTTTGGACAATATTAGAAGGACCATCGATTCACGGATGATCACGATTCTAGTACTATTCGATTTCTCCAAGGCCTTAATCCTAAAGTTGAGTAGTATTGTATTTTCAGACACCGTACTGAACTGGTTCTATAGAT
This sequence comes from Theocolax elegans, assembly GCA_026168455.1. Classification (NCBI taxonomy): domain Eukaryota; kingdom Metazoa; phylum Arthropoda; class Insecta; order Hymenoptera; family Cerocephalidae; genus Theocolax; species Theocolax elegans. The sequence continues at coordinate 8,838,085 of CM047431.1, forward strand.
ACCTGGTAGGCCGCACGCAGGCAGTTGCGAATGAGGTTGGCGAACTGTCTGACCGGCTGAGGATAAATGACCAGAAACTTGAAATTACAAAGATTGTTAAATGCGTGCGTTAGATTTGTGAGGGGCGATGTGTCTAGGCGTGACCATGTTACTCCTTACAGACTTAGTCTTAAGTGGCTGTCAGTTAAGTCCACACGCTCCTTGCTTATCCCTAGCCTATAATATCATAAATCATAACTCACCACTTTATCTTGTAAATCATTTCATAGCATTAAATAACCCTGACACAAATCCTCGTGTCTCATCCCGTCATCCGCCTAAAGTGCTCAGTTACCTACCACCTCGTACAGAAGCAGTAAATAAGTCATTCATTATCACGTCATTTCGTATCATAAATCAATTACCCATCGCCACATTTACTCAATCCTCCCTAAACTTTTTCAAAAACTCCCTTTTCGACTATCTGTTTGGATTCGACTAGGCAGCTTGGTCTGACTGTGTACAGACCGAGGGAACTCTGTTACAATCCATCCCTAAATTTTCATTGTCATAGTTATTTCTTCTCCGTGCGTTCTTTTGGATACATGTTATTTTTGTAAATTCGTGTTTATTTATTTATTATTTATATTCACTCATCGTCTGTCAATTGCTATTTTATTTCCATCGTTATTGTTTTTATTTTTATTTTTAAGAAATTGTAAATCTTTTGTAATACTTGTGTGCCTACGGGGTTTCTACCCCAAAAGGCCCAATAAATCTTATTCATTCATTCTCTCTCTCGGTAGGTGAACAAACACGCTCTACTCACTACTCTTGACTACTAAAATCTGCCATACAAGTTACTCAAAGCTTGGTTGTGAGCACAAATTTGTTACAGTATTCCTGATACCTAAAGGCTCAACTTGGTATAATACATTTTGTGTTTTGGAGCCTTGAGCCATTGGGACCATCGACTAAAATACTTGTTTATCTTGGTGTATTTGGCGGGACGTCGTCCATTCTGATAGTTCGTTGCTCCTTCTAGGACGTCTGCTTGACTATCATTATACTGCTTGCTATGACATTGTCATGACGTTGTCTGCCGTGCTCGTACCAACTCTACGTTACCCGTGACAGTGCATTGACCAATTGTGACAATTTATGTGACAGTGAAACAAACTTTGTGCGAGTTGACATTCTTGCGTACACTCGCATTCTGCGATTAATATTCTAATCTAGGTATAGGACTTTTGTTTAAAATAGTGTATGGTGTTCTGGTTACAGACGTAATCTATTTTTTAATTTTATTAATTTATATTTTTATCAATAATTAGTGGCTGCATAGCGTTTTTTTTGTTATTGATAACTTATTATATGCTCATATAGAAATAGATTAGCAGTACACGTGCTTTTATCCTATAGTACTCAAATTGCACTGTTGAAAATTACTGAGGATACACGCTTAGCTATAGAAAAGAGCCAGGTCACACTTTTAATCTTATTCGACTTCAGTATAGCATTTGATACTATGGAATGGTTCTTCTCCTATCTCTCTGGCTGTTCACAAGCTGTCGTTGGATTGAATAATTTTAAATCGCACTTTGTTGAAACTTCTTCTGGTGTCCCCCAGGGTTCATCACATAGACCAATTATTTATCTAATTTTTATAAATTCCTTAATTATGGAATTATTATATGTTTGTGGTATCTTATTTGCTGAGAACTTCCAATTTTATATTCATGTCAAACCCAGTGATTGCAACGCGGCAATTGAGAAACTGATACAGGACGGTGAACGTGTAGCTAATTGGGCCCAGTCTCATGGTCTTGACCTCTATTTTGCTAAAACTAAAGCTCTGCTAATAGGCTTGATACAATAATTGAGATTTATAAATAGAGAGTCACTACGTCCTATACAATTGGAGATTTCTGTTCGTAATTTGGGTCATATTGTCAATGAAAACTTACAATGGAACTCTCATGTTGGACTCATTCTATCTCGAATTCATGAAGTTTTACATAAACTACGTAATAGACGTAACTTCTTTCTTCTCTGCTCTGATTACATTTGTGTTGTATGTAACAATCTCCCAGAATATTTAAACTTAAAGTTACAACATCTGTTTAACACTTGCGTGAGGTATATATTTGGATTAAAAAGAGACGCTAGACTTCAGCCTTATTACCGAAAATTAAATTGGTTACCTGTGGACGACAGGCGTTTATACTTCATTAGACTTCAAACTTACTAAGTGCTTACAAAGGGAAAACCTGATTACTTGTTAGCAATGTTACCTCCGCCAAGCAACGAAATACAAAGGTCTGCACATACTCAATATTCTTGTTTTGATCGACCCCAAGTTTTTACAACCACTTATGAAAACTCTTGCGCGATCCATGCCATGAATCTATGGGACCTACAACCACCAGAAATACGTATGAGCACAAGTATTAATTTATTTAAGAGTAGGTTGTATAATTATTTAGTTTAGTTCAAAAATCAATAAACATGATCAATCGAGAATTGTTAGATTTAGCTAGTATGGATTATGGTAGTATTGTTTACCTTCCAAATAACAAATTCTTAACTGATTCGTGAACGATTGAAATTGTTTGAAAGATAGCCTTCCTGTCCATTTCATCAGAGACTCGTCAATTGAAATTTTATTGACTGGTCGGTAAATACTTTGAAAACGACCAACAAGATGATCAATAAATGGTCTTATTTTTCCTAGTTAATCTGATGAGTTTGTGTATTCAGAAAAATGTAAAAGTGAAGTTATAGTTTGGAACCTGACTAGAGTCATCGTTTTTGCAAAAAAAGGGTGCTTCAATTATCGGGTCTTTGGACCAATACATCTCAATGCTTGGTTTTTTACAATACCCATCATTATTTGCACAGCTAAAAAAGTATAAAATTAGTCAGAAGTAATATCATTACATTTATTCAGCCTTGAGTTTTGTTTTAGCTTATTAGATTTTCTCATATCATCTTTTTTGTTTTCTTTATATATATATTACTTTGGCAAGCAATCATATCTGCAATATCTTCGAAAATGAAGGCTTTAAAAATATCAATGCAGGAACTATTAGCATCAAGTCCGCAATCTCTTTGCAATCCTGAATTATTATCAGTAAATGGATGCACCTTTGGTGTAAAGTTAGAAGTTTCTATAAAAAGTAAGTTTTTCTGCAGCTTAGCTAATCTGACACTCAGTGGAATGTCTTCATTTTCAACTGAAATATCATCAGAACTTTGCAGGTAACTTGATAAATCAACTTCTTCGTCATCACTAGTATCTACTCCAGCCAAAAAATCATTATTCGAATCATCATTACAGCTATCATACGAAGATGATGATGATGATGAGGTTCGTAGTCTTTTTCTATTTTCTCTAGTTACTAACATTTTTCCCAAAAAACTTTTTGTTATTATTGAGAAAGAAATGTTCCGTGTAGGTTTATTACCAAAATTCAGAGAAAATTTTCAACGCGAATTCAATCCGACTTATATTATTTCAAGAAATGAATTTCGCTTGTGGAAAACAATCGCCACCTAGTGGTGAAAGTAATCACTAAAAAATGATAATTGTGAAAATTACAAAATTTCTAATAGATAATATGAACGGAAAATCCTCGTATAAAAAAGTTATTGTTTTAAAATTTTGAATTCCATCTCTAACCCCTAAAATCTACCCCCTGATGGGTATGAAACTATAAATAATATACTTTTTACTATTTTATAAAAGATAACGTAATTTTATCGATATTTAAAAAATGACCAAAATCCATTTCCAACCCCTATTTTTGTAAAACAACCCCTTGGGAGGGTTGAATTAAAAAAACAACCCTCAAAATCGATTCAGCGACGAGAAAAACTCCTATATACCAAATATTGTGCATTTTCGTCAAAAAAAAATGGTCTACCAGTATTGGGACGAAAACTAAAGAAAGCCGTACCAGTGAATCGGTTAAAAATTATAAACAAAAACACTTTCCAAACTGTAAGTCCTTTAAACATACAAAAATCTTTCTCTTATCAATGTCTTCTTTCTTACTATAACGATCTCAAAAAACAAATTTTAAATTCAAAAAGTAAAACGAGACGGAAACTTATAATTAAGCCTAAATTTAGTAAAACAGTGAGTACAAAAAATAGTTATATAAAAACAATAGGGACGTTTAATAACCTGACAAGAGATTAAAAGGTGTTAGATATTAACAAGGAAAGTAACAAAAAGAAAATAAAAGACAGGATAAGCATCAATGAATAATAAAATGAAAGCACCAAATATTGATTGTCAGCAGTTTAAGTTTGGCTTTTAAATATACATGCACAAGAGATCTTGCAACTTACTAGTGATACTATGAAAGTACAAGAACTATTACATACTGTTAACCTAGATATAAACAAATATACTAATCTTAGAACTGAAATTAAACAAAGTCTGTCGTCATCTTACAATATAATTCTAGATATAAGAATTAATATTTGTGCGAATGGTAAATGCAATCATAATATAGATCGGAAACATCGTCGAATTTCAAATTATGACTATAATAAACTGAGTAACTTCTTTTCAAAAACAAATATAAAACGGAAAAATATCACTGAATAAATGCTGTATATATAGATGAAGGAAACCGAAAGTGAAAAAATAACATAATGACTAAAAAGTTTGTAAAAGAATATGCAACAAATACAGAATATAAGAGAGATACCACTACTGAAAGATTGATATGATGAATAATATAGCTATAATACATAGCAATAATATAATGAATAATGATGCACCTACTGTAGCTGAAAACAAGATAAAACAAATAAACAAGCACAGAATGACGTTTGGAGATATTAATTACCTAGGAGGAAATAAAACAATACTTTTTTCCAGAGGCATAAGACTCTCACACCTTTACTAATTTTATGTATGCATTAAAAAGCCAACCACCATACAAAGATATAATAATAATAGATGATGCAGTATTCACATCACCTTGCAAATGTGATTCTGCAATGCAACACAAAGAAATGTTTCCGCACTATAGAATCACCTGTGCAGTAGGACTAACGTGCCCTGCCAGACTCAATAGTTATGAAAAAATAGCATATGCAAGAAGCAGAAACGCGTCAACAAAAACTTTTACAAATGCTAGAGCCATGCTAGTAAAATATTGGTAAACTAGCTGCTAAAATAATAATAATAAAAACAATAAAGTAATAAATAACCAGAACATAAATTATTTATATAAAATAACAACGAATAAATACAATTAATTGAATCTTATATGATATAATATAATATAATAGAATATATTCTTATCTAACAATAAGATTTATAATTAAAAATATATAAAAAAAGAATTAATACAAATTATAGAAATATTAAATTAAATATGAATTCAATTAAATTAAATTAAATTGAATTACAGATTTTAATAACGCCATTCCACTTGCATCCTGATCTAACACAGAGTTTATCTCACCATCAAATTTTATTTCACCAATACATTTCTTTAATATATGTTCTAACGTTTCTTTCCCCTTCTTACATAGTCTATATACAATTTCACTCTCATTTAACCAGTACATATCAGCTTTCTCTTCATTTTCTAACCTGAATCTAGCCAATAAACTAACTTCATTACCTTTTAGCCCATTAATTAAGTATTCAGGAACATTTTCGGTTATTATATACTTATACCTACTACAGCGTTTCGATAACTCTACCCTATTAAGTCTATACTCTCTGTCAATCAGCTGCAACTGTGTACAAACAACATTTACTAAATTTACTTTTTCCCAACACTTATCTCTTTGCAATTCCCATTCCTCCTTTGTACTTATCTCTTTACCTTTTTCTATTTCATATATACATTCCTTAACTAATACTTTATTTACAATTCTAGCTCTTTCTTCATAAGTCACCGCTCTTTTTACCGCTTTTATGCTAGTAGCTATTTGCTTTGTTTCTTCCATTAATAAATAGTCAGCTGTCTGTTTACCTAATCCTAGCATCCACATTAAGTTTTTTTTTTTTGAACAATATCTAATTCAGACTCTATTCTCCATCCCCGAATCTCTGCTCCATATAGTCCTCCAGATTCAACCAATGCTGTGTACATTTTAATTCTCCTGTTGTAAGAATTTTTAAATAATCGTACACTTATACTCCAAATGTTTCTCATTACCACCTCAGCTTTTCTTTTTATTTCTTTAATTTGACTTTCACTACCACCATTCTTTTGCAAAATATATCCTAAATATTTTATCTCTTTTACTTCCTCTATCTCCTTATCTTCCCATTACCACTTTCTTAATTTTTTCTTTCCTTTACCCTTTTCGAATACAATAATCTTAGACTTTTCTGGGCTTAAGGGGGTTACACTTAATGAACATATTATGGTTTTATTTGCAAAACACAAATACAGAAGCACTATATAATCACATAATACGCATTTATACGAAGTTTCAAGTCAATATGTAACTTCAAACTTGCAAAATGACTATTTTTTCCGTGCAAACTTTTTTTAGGGTGTCCTTGTTGTATTGATCTGGAACTTTGTAGAAAGACATATTGCACCATTATCTAGTGCTTCTGTATTTAGGTTTTACATATGTGAGGCAAGCCTCACTGAATTATTAAGGAAAAGAAGTAAGTGTAAATAAGTAAAGTGATGGAGAGAAGTAAGTGTGAGAGAGATGAATAGAGAAATGTGACAGGTGAAGGTTAGGACTGCAGTAGTTGTATACACCGGCCCGAGCCACTCTCATTACCGGGAAATCGCGAATGAGAGCTTATGCGAAAGGGATAAAAAGGAAAATTTCGGTTTGTTGAGGATGATAGGTACAAGGAAAGGATTGGCGGTTAATATCAACACGTAGCACGGGACAGACGGTGTACGATAACATGGTACGAGCGAAGCAGCTGACGACATCGTGGTAGCCCGTGTATATCTAGCGGATACACCGTCCCGTGGCGACACCGCGAGAATATCGGCAAACTGCCGACGGCACCGATCACCGCGTGCGCGCGCGAAGCCGAGAGAGATGGAGAGATGTTGACCGCGTGCGTCGAGTAAGAGAGTGACGGCGCGCACACTGCAGGCGCACGTCGAGTATAGGTGAGAGCGGTGCGCCAGAGGGGGAACGACTACGAACGGTCCGATATTCATACGTACCGATGTAAGAGGAAAGGAGATAGACAGCTGTCCCGGTGCATTGATGGAGGCGTTGGCGGATTTGTACAGATAGCGGATAAAAGCAAATGGCGAACGTACACTAGCGGATTTGGAAGGAAAATAGATGGCGTTACGGACGATTATCGGTATGTCTACTACCACCGATCTAGCGGATATGAAAGCGGAAAGGGAGAACAACTAGCTCCACTATCGGTAGCGGATAATACGAATCGGAGAAGAAGGACGAGACTCCTTCCCCAACCGCCGTATAGAGTAGACGTGTTGAGCGAGAAACCATATCGAAGTAGCCATTTTGAGATCCGCTGAGATTGAAAGGAAGTTAAAGTATTGAGGCGAATTAATTGTTGTTGAACGATCAGTCGGAGTGAGAGACACCCGAAACCTAGGGTTGAATATACTCAGTCAGGAAAGACATAGCTAATTCGTAAAGAGGAGAGTTCTCGACTTGCGGTGAGTGAGAAAGTACGGCGTATTGTAAGGTATGACAGTGTGATAAAAGGACGTTCCGTGAAATTGTAAAGTAGAATAGCCGCGCGAAGATCGATAATTAAACCGACTAATTTATTATTATTTTCCGATTATTATTATTATATTTTCTTTTGCGTTTTACGACGATGTACTGAGTTGCGCGCAGATAAAATATTGAACGATAGATCAGCGGGATTTCCGTATGCGTTTGTATTTGCTGTATCTTATAGTGGTAATGATTAAAGTTTTGATAATTGTTATGTGGAATTAAGTGATTGATTTTATAACCCGAGCAGATTATCCAATTCCCTACAACGTGGTTCCGCCATCTTTCCCGTGATGGCAACGTGGAGCCCGCGACCCTGAATCGGCTTGTTGTTAGTTTTACCAGTAACTGGCGCCCAATTAACTCAAATTGTTACCGGATAATAATTATTATTCAATTATTATTATTTATTTGTCGTAAGCCATAGTGACACGTTGCACTACGGGAACAACTCGTTAAGAATCAAAAGTGCAACGTCACACATAATATTGACAAAAAATAAATAGTTTATAATACTGATAAAGTGTTCTTAGTACCAATTTCGCCGCTAGAGTGTCCGACGCGCTTAGTCTGTACTTTGTATTGTATACTTAGGGTGGAAGCACATGCACAAATGGTTGTTGCAATATGGCGTTAAATACACAGCCCCACAAAAAAAATGTCAAAGTACCAACGACCAGTTTGCCCCCATCAGGTCGTCTTCAAGGTTAATTGAAGGTCAAAACATCAAAATTCAATAAAAAATAGGCTAAAACCATCGTATCTAGGGGTTTTTGGGGTCGCTGATTGCAAACCCAAGGTTACTTAAACCCAATAATTTCAAGATTAAGGTCATTTGAAGGTCAAATCGTCGAAATTCATTAAAAAAGGCTAGAATCATTGTATTTTGGGTTTTTTTGAGTCGCTACATCCAAATCCGAGGTAATCACACCCCAATCAGGTTATGGTCAAGGTCAGTTGAAGGTTACGGACGTAAATAGAGTGATAAAATTAGTCATTTAGTAGGACAATACAAAAAAGCCACAAAATATTCATAAAAATTGCAAGAAAAAGAAAGAAAGAAAGAAAGAAACATGGTTGCAGAGAAAAAAGCATGGTTATGTTTCAAGAACGTAATTAAGAATTTTCTTGGAAATCATCAGAGCCAGAATTACAAACAAATAGTACTAGATTTCGTAAATAGTTACAAAAATCAAGGCTGCTTACTGAATCTAAAATTACATTTTTTATATTTGCACGTAGACGAATTAACAGAAAACCTAGGTGATTACAGCGAAGAACAAGGAGAGAGATTTCACCAAGATATCAAGAAAGATGGGACATAAATATGTTAGCAGATTACTGTTGGTCGTTGAAAAGAGATCTGCCAACAACCTCGATAAAACGGAAGTGTGAACCACTTTGTAGATCGTTTGACAATAAAATAGTTCGTTACCATAAAAAGGAGTAGTGGGCTTGCAATTTTTATGAATATTTTGTTGCTTTTTTGCATTGTCCTACTATATGACTAATCTTATCACTCTATTTACGTCCGTGACCTTCAACTGACCTTGACCATAACCTGATTGGTGTGTAATTACCTCGGATTTGGATGTAGCGACTCAAAAAAACCAAAATACAATGATTGTAGCATTTTTTTCATGAATTTCGATGATTTGACGAGGTTATTGGGTTTAAGTAACCTTGGCTTTGGAATCAGCGAGCCCAAAAAACCCTAGATACGATGATTTTAGCCTATTTTTATTGAATTTTGATATTTTGACCTTCAATTAACCTTGAACACGACCTAATGGGGGCAAGTGACCCCAGATTCGGAATCAATGATCCAAATTACGTATAAGTACCATGGTCCAGTCGTTGGTACTTTGACTTTTTTTGTGGGGCTGCGATACCATAATTCATAGACCGGCCTTATATCAATAAAAGACATATAATAAAAGTCGTGCTTATGCATCGCAGAATGACGAAATTCTTGGCTTATTTAATCGGGGAACCAATGGAAAACAAAGACGATAGAAAAAACAAAATATTTTTATTTAGAGGCCACGGCTGGCTTGCATGCTCCCATCTCTCTCCCTCTCTCTCTCTCTCTCTCTCTCTCTCTCTCTCTCTCTCTCTCTCTCTCGCTCTCTCTCTCTCTCTCTGTAAGTACGATCAGACGCTTATTTTTACCTCTTGATTTGTTAAAGAAATACTGCTGCCTAGTTATGCCTACGGGCGTTTTGATTTCAGAATCTTGCACGCAACTATATGCAAGCTATCCTGAAACATAAATTTTTGTGCATCAGGGATTGGTTTGCATTTATTTTCATGCTCAAAACTGCAGTTCTCGAAAGTGAGGTTAATTGCTGAGAAGAGTGAGGCCCGAGCCATGTGGTTATGTGCTGTCGTTACGAAGTTGGCAGCATTGTGTTACTAAACGTGGCCTTGAAGCGGGACATCGGCTGCTTATCTTCGCCTGCTACCTCGATAGTGTTTACAGTTCCGTCCTCTCTCTCTCTCTCTCTGTCTCTCTTCTGGCAAATTCTTAAGTAGAAGTTTTTAATAAACTGAGTTGTGCTTTCTATTGCGAGTGAGGAGCATTTGTGTCTGTGATGTATTTTTAAAGATAAGTTTGATGATCACAGTGTTAATGTTTTTATATCTAGAATGAGTGAATAATTAGCGTTTTCAGTTATGTAAAAGCTTTAATAGAAATGCGTGCCAAGTACGTTACCGACAGTCGATAATATAAATATTGACATTAAGAAGTCTGTTATTGCTGTTAAAATTGTTTACTCTACGAATTAACTATTGCATTTTAAATTACTTAGTAATTTTGAATAGATATTTTAAATTATTGGATATTGTCACTATTTAGTTACTGGAGATTGTATTCTTATCTTGCATTTTTATCATAGTATTATAAATAAGTTGTTTATAATCACGTCGGGCATTTAACATTTGCGAGCAGTACATGTTGAACATTGATGTTGTTGTATACAGCTGGAATATGATTGATTAATTAATAGTTGAGGATCTATGTTCTTTATTATATTTTTATTTTTATAAACTTTTATGAATTATGTTCTTTCCTATATTTTTATTTTTATAAATTTTTATAAATAATATTCTTTAATATATTAACATTTTTATGTTTTTATTTTTATATTTTTATGTTTACTATAATATGAAAATTCTTTAGGCGACTAGAACTCACTGATCATATCATTTTTGCGTTGTATATAGCTTATTTGTATGCTTACTTTATTGTATGCTGCTGAATGTACGTACTATTGGAGTTATTCTGAGCGTCGATTATAATTATGTTTACCTTGCTTTATGCGTATTAAGTTATAAGTGTGTATTATATTATTAAGTGATATATCGAGGAATGTTGAGTGATGCGTAAATGATCTGACGGATATAAATTTTATAAATGAGTAGTAGGGCCGCGCCGAGGGCTGTCAAGTGCGCTCGCTGTATGCAAAATATTGCAGGTCAATTACAAGCTTGCGAACAGTGTGATAGAGTCTTTCACCCAGGTTGTTCTACTCGTTACTTGCAAAATAAACCTTCTGACATTTGCTGTGCATCTAATCTTGGCAGTAGTATTGATAAGGCGTCTTATGTAAAGTTGCTGAAAATTAAAGAAACAAACGTTCAATCATCTTTTGCTCGTCAATCGACACTGGATGTCGCTCGTGATTTAGATTCTGTATCTCTTCCAGGTTTTTGTCCGTTAGATAGTAACGTTTCTGATAGTATGTCGCAGGTTAAAAGTATGAATTTACCGGAAAATTGGGACTCAATGACTCCATCCCAACAATCTGCATTTCTTTTTAATAGTGGGAAGGAAAATACAGAATTGATTAACAACAGATTGGATAATTTTATGAGTATCATCGAAAAACAAAATAAGCGAATAACGGATTTAGAGAATGAAAATGTTGCGATACGATCAGAAGTTGCACAGATAAATGACATGCAGATTAGAGCAGTGCCTAATACGCAGATTAAAGTTACAGGTATTCCTTCATCTTGTAACACCCCTTTAATTGATTTATCTAAAAGTATTTTAAATGTTCTTGGACTCGATCATCTCCATGGCGATATTCTTGAAGCTCGTCCTTTCCCGTTTAGGCTTGCACAAAATGACCCTACTGCTTCCACAGATAGTCAATCTTCATCCGGTAATATAACTACTAAGTCATTTGTTATTCGTTTTAAACAGTCGGAAGTTCGAAATTATGTGATGGAGGTCAAGCGAAAGTTCGGAAATGTTACTTATGGTAATTTAGTTGCAAATGCTGGAAATTTTTCTTCAAAACCTATTAATATCTACGAATTGTTGCCCCCGGCCGTCCATGAGTTACGTATGTTAGTGAAAAGTAAACTTGAGCCTCTTAAGTACAAGTATATCTGGACTCGTGACAGTGCTATATATGTACGTAAGACCGATACATCCCAGAGTATACGAATCACTACTGAAGATGATCTTAACAAATTATTATGACTGCCTAATGAACCTTGTGAAGTTGAACAGATTTCTCCATTAGCTTATTTGCGTGTCTCACATATCAATGTAAATTCGTTGCTTGATCACCATATTGAGATTGAATCGTTGTTGACTTCTCAAAGGTTGGATATTCTCGCATTGTCTGAAACGTGGCTTACCCCTAATCGCCCTGATTCCATCTATAAAGTGGATGGTTACATTTTAATACGAAATGATAGAGGATTAGAGTCTGAAACTGGAAAAAGAAAGTTTAGGCAGGGTGGGGGTGTGGCATGCTATTTGAGAAAAGATATAATCTTTAAGGTACTTGAGGCTCCGCAAATTACTAATATTAATGATACTGAGTATCTGATTTTAGATTTATTAATTTGTAATATCAAAATACTTCTCGCAATTGTGTATCGGCGTCCTAAGGGTCATGTTTTAACAAAATTTTTTAATGTTTTACAAGAATATTCCCATCGTTTTGGTAATATTATTATTGCTGGTGACCTCAATTCGAATTTCTTAGTAGATGATTATTATAGTTCGCATCTGCTTGACCTGATAAATGAACATTCACTCTACCTCGTGCCCTTTAACGCAACTCATCATCGTGACGACTGTCATACGTGGCTTGATGCTTTTATAGTCGATTCTGAGTCTAAGATCAAGAACAGGAAACAATCTGATAGTCCATTCATCAATGGACATGACTATATTATTATAGACTATAGTCTTCCTATAATGCAACCAATGCCGATTGTCCGGTCTTTTCGTGATTACAATAATTGTGTGTATCCTGAGTTCGGTAGAATGATAGCAGATAGTCTCAACGAGTTGCGAGCTAATTTTGATTTTGATTTGTCACTAACTGTAAATGCCTTTTGCGAAGCGATGCGTGGATCTCTTATTACAATTCTTGATAGACAGGCCCCGATGGTATCACGTCCTATATACACGCGGTCAGCTCCATGGATGACTAGAAGCCTAAGGGTGAAATGTGATGAGCGCGATAAATTGTACGAACTTGCCAAGCGAAATTGTGATCCAATACTATTAAATCAGTATAAATTAATGCGTGGGGAATTAAAGAAAGAAGTTCGAAATGCGCGTAATAATTATTATACCAGGTCCCTATCCAGTGTATCAAATCAGGCTCAATGTTGGCGTCTTTTGAGAAAATTGGGAATAAAAAGTGATACTTTCAATTCCCCACTCAAATTCTTTCCAATAGATGAATTGGCGTACCACTTTGCATCGGTATCTAAAAGCCACCAGCCTTGTACTATTGAAGAATTAAGGGAGATAAAAGCTTTGCAGCCATTATTTGATTATCCTCGTTTCTCTTTTCATAATATTTCTTGCGAACAGGTTGCTGGTGCTATCTCACTTTGTCTTCCTAAAGCCAAAAGTTGCAGTGCTGATGGATTATCACTGTCATATTTCAAGGAAGCTTTCAATAGCATTATCCCTACTCTCACAGAGCTTTTTAATTTTTCATTTGCTATAAGTGAGTATCCTAGCTTGTGGAAGAAATCAGTCATCATTCCTCTTAGTAAAGTCTCAAAACCATTATCACCATCGGATACAAGGCCCATTGCAAATCTCCCACATTTTGCCAAAGTTTTTGACCGACTCGTTTCTGAACAAGTAATAGCACATCTTGAGTCAAACAGTGTACTATCTCCTTATCAATCAGGCTTTCGTAAACAGTTTAGTACTCAAACTGCACTAGTAAAAGTCACTGATGACATTCGATTAGCTATTGATAGAGGTATGGTTACCTTTTTATTAATGTTTGATTTCAAAAAAGCGTTTGACACTATTAGCCACTATGATCTTTTAAGGACATTAAAACAGCTTAATTTTTCAGATGATGCTATAGATTGGTTTCATTCTTATTTATCAGGTCGATCCCAGGCTGTTATTGATGAGAATAATCTTCCTTCTGAATTTTTTGAAATCACATCAGGTGTTCCACAGGGCTCAACACCTGGTCCAGTTATTTTTCTTATTTTCATAAATTCAATTATGAGCCGTCTTCTATATACAAAGGGAATGTTATTTGCAGATGACCTACAGTTGTATATACACTGTGGCCTACAGGAATGTCTTACTGGGTTGGAAAAACTCACCAGTGATGGGTTGAGAATATGTAACTGGGCACGTGAGCATAAATTGGAGATTAATTTTAGTAAAACTAAGGCGATGCTAATATGGTCAGTTCAGCAGCTTCGTTTTATAAACAGGGACGCATTACCACCTATTATATTAAACGGTCAGGTGATTCAATTAGTTAAATCAATAAAAAATCTTGGAGTTATAATTAGTGAAAATTTGCAGTGGAATACACATATTTCGGGCATAATTTCGAGAGTTCACGGCATACTTCATAAGTTGCGAAACCGCGGAAATTTTTTGTCAATAGCTATGAAGAAAAAATTAGTTGCAGCATTGGTGCTACCATGCTTTGATTACGCGTGCATTGTATATTGTGATATCCCGGATTATTTAAATACGAAACTCCAGCGTCTCTTGAATGTGTGTGTGTACGGTTCATTTTTTGTCTTAGAAAGGATGCAAGAATGGGTGATTACTATAAGAAATTGAAATGGTTAACAGTGAGTAAGCGTCGGATGTACTATATGGGTGTCCTTACCTATCAGGTAATAACCACTGGGAAACCAGAATACTTGTATGCGCTATTCCCTACCCCAAATCCTGATATAAGGCGTTCAGAGCGTACTAATCAATCGTGCTTTGATAGACAAGTCGTTTCTACAAGTACGTATGAAAAATCTTACACCATTCAGGCCATGAACCTATGGGACAGTCTACCAGTTGAATTAAAGCTCTGTACAAATTTGCGGGTATTTAAGAGTAAACTGTTCTTATATCTGTTAGAATTAAACCAGTATTGATTTTATTCTGTAGAGTGGTTTTGTTATCAGTATTTAGTTAGAATTATAAGTCTGCTGTATGGTTTAACTAATTGTTTATTGTAAAATGCGCTGTGATTTTATTATTCTGAAAACTATGTATTTATGTATTTTTATTTTTTGTTTGTATATTTTATATATTTTTTATATTTTATATTTTATATATTTTTATATTTTATATTTTATATATTTTTATATTGTTCTTGCCTTACGGGGGATTTTCCTCCTAGGCATAATAAATGCTTTCAAATCAAATCTCTCTCTCTCTCTCTCTACCTATCTCTCGCTCTACCTATCTCTCTCCCTCTCTCTCTCTATCTATCTCTCGGTATAACAGAGTACGTATGCGCATGCGCACGCGCAATTTTCGGATAATTAGTGACGAACTTCTTGCGGCTCGTGTGCCGTTGCACGATTACCAAATTTGTTCGGTATTAAAAACGCGACAAATCGTCAGCTGGAGGCCAACGCGGTTGGCTCGCGCGACGAGTCGTCAGATTAGCAGGCCGCGTAGGATATGATCGTCGGTGTGTAAGGCTAGAAATTGTTTTTCCGGGAAGATTAACTCGATTTAAATATCTGTCGATTGACTGAACAAAGTAGCAATGGGTATTGCGATATTGATAAATTACAAATATTATTTATATTCATTATTTACCAATAAATATTATTTATTCATAATTATTGTTTAATTGCATAATATAGATATGTATAGCATTTATACATATTTGTTAAAACAAAAAGATAACGAATAAATAAAGGTATTTCAAAAAGCTAAAATGACAAAATGTTTATATTGTTATTGTTTAATACAAAATCAGATATCTATAAACTTTAGATATATTTGTTAAAACGAAAACAAAAAATAATAGTTAAAGTCCGTTTCAAAGAGCGAAATATTACAAATAATTTTTATATTGAGGCGTTTTTATCGATTTTTAGTGAACCATTTAATTTATTTAATTGGCGACGTTTCGATGGAAGTTCTCCATCCTCATCAGGCTATACCTTTATTGAAACAATCATCAAAAGGCGCGATAGCGCCTGGACGCAAGTATGCAGGCGCGTAAGCCCTTATTATACAGCTAACTAATCCCTCAGATTTTTTATATTTTCGTAAATTTAATATTATACTATCTATTTATGCAACGACAAATCTCACATCTATTTTATATATTAATTTTCAATTTACAATAAATCCGGTTTGAATTCATAAGTGGATAGTGAAGAAATTCGAAGTTATTAATGTTGCTTGCTGAATTCCGATTCTCGAATTTTGCTATTTCCACTTTCTTTTTCATTCGTGGCAAACAAAAAGAGATAGCGTCATAGGAGATGCGAAAGATAGAAAGAGACGAAATTTTTTCCAGTCCGTTAGAGAACGCCTACAGACGTAAAAACTGTTGGCAAGTTGTTTGAGAAGTGGCCGCAAGGGGGAGCTACTGCGCTACTCTGAGCATTACACACATCGTATATATATAGATATATTTCATAGTGTCAGAAAGAATAATAAAAAAAGATAAAAATTGTTATTGACTATTTGAGATAATATAAAAGAAAAATGATTGATTCCCAAGGAGTAAACGAGATAAATGTTAATGGTAATTTCATAGTGTCAGAAAAAATAAAAAAAAAAATAAAGTTTGTTATTGACTATTTGAGAATAAAGATTTAAAAGAAAGTGACTGATTCCGAAGGAGAAAACGAGCTGACTGTTTATGGTAATGCGTGGTCTTTAAAAATACCTCAATGCAAGCTGAAGGACAATCCACATCGATTAATAGAAGAAAGTTCCTCTGCGACTCTTTTTCCCATGTACAGGGAAAAGTATTTGAAATGAAAGAATGTTGGCCACTGGTACAAAAGGCAATTGAGCGAGCATTTTGTCAAAGCAGAGTTGGACCTTATTGTCTCATTTAATGATAAACACTCTCACAAGGTAATTATACTTTTTCTTTTCACATTGTCAATTGACTGTTAACCTCTTACAAATTTTAACCTCCCTTAATTTAATATATTTTAATTATCATAAAAAGATAACTAATATTAATTATTTTTTTAGGTATTATAGACTACTTGAGCCTAAAGATTTGAAAGAATAATGACTGATTCCGAAGGAGAAAACCAGCTGAATGTTTATGGTAATGCGTAGTCTTTAAAAATACATGAGTGCAAGCCGAAGGACAATCCACATTGATTAATAGAAGAAAGTTCCTCTGCGACTCTTTTTCCCATGCACAGGGAAAAGTATTTGAAAGAATATTGGCCACTGGTACAAAAGGCATTGTGCGAGCATTTTGTCGAAGCACAGTTGGACCTTATATAAGGGAGAATAAAAGAATTAAGAAACCATATACACCTTTTCCACCCCCTTGGTGAATACTTCTTTAAGGAAGAACAAAGGAGAGCCAAAAAACGAAAGGAACAAGAAGCAATGCACTAAGAGGCTACTATAAACGAGAGGAGAGAAGGGCTAAGGCATTTGTACCTCCTGAAGAGAGTAAAGTAGAAGTTGTTCAGCCAAAAGGTGATATTGACATTAACGAATTCAAGAAGAAAGTGATAAAGGACTGAAAAAGGAAAAGAAATGTGTAACTGTGAATAAATAGAAATATTACAAGTGTTTAAGAAAAAACATTTGTACAAAACAATTTTGTAAAAAATATTTTAAAAAAATTACATTATTATTTATTCATAAATTAAAATACTAATTGTTCACTTATGTTTGGTAATAAAATATTTATTAGTTATTATTTTATTTTATTTATACAGAAGTATAGTAGTACGGTGTAAATTAATAATAAAACTGGAATCGACAAGTATTTTGCACCTAACTCCCATATTTTCTCTACTTATTTATATTCTATTACACCTTTTTTATATGTAACTTATACTTCACTATGTATTTATAAAGATTCTACATAATTTTACCAATTTATTCATATGCTTTAAAGATACTTTTTCTTTGATTACACCTTTTTTATATGTAAGTTATACAACACATTAATAAGTAGTTTTCTGCATTTAAAAGTACTGAAATTAAAAACACCTTCCAAGAAGGTGTGAAAATCCACAAGTATAGTGTTTTTCTAAACACACTTATCAAAATTCTTGTCTGATAAATACATATCTTTAATTCGACCTCCCATATTTTTCTATTTCTTTAAATATTAATTACACATTTTTTATATATTTGTAACAATATATATATATAGTTGCATATTCTGTTTAATCATCGAGTACGAGATATCTAGTCGGCGATACTAGACAGGTTTGTTCACTACGAACTACGTGGTTATAAGACGGGCAACTCGATAATTTTTCCCCGGACAAGCACACCGTTACAATATATATATCCAAATATAATTACTCACTATATATTTATAAATAAATAAATAAATAAATAAATAAACAAACAAACAAACAAACAAATAAATAAATAATTTAATACAACACACAATACCAATTAAGCAAAAAGCAGTCAATATCAATAAGATTTATCAGAAACAAAATTTGCTAGTCATAACACAGATAGTTGGTAAAGCTATAATTCATATTCTTGCGACAGGTCATAATACACTTGTAGTACCTGTCAATTTGACGGCATTGATGACTTAGACCTGTAGCAAAAATTCGAAGATTAATAAATCTTATACGAAATGCAACATCATTAATTAACATCAAACTTAAATCAATAATATTACAAAGAAAAACTTTTTATAAATAAAACTAAAAAAAAAATAATTAATGAACCCGTAACCATATAAATATTATTATTTGTACATTAATATTGCTATAATTTTAAGTTATATTAACATTGATTCATTCATTAATGTCAATTACTGGTAACAAATTTTTTCCTGAAATATTAATAATAATTCAGACTATATTTATTGCACTTTGTTCAATTGTATTGACCAATCACAAATTAAAAATTAAATTATGATTTTTTCCCGATTTCAAATTTATGCGCATATTAATCAGTAATCGATTACAGCGCTGATTATAATACTTATAATTAAATATTATTTTGTGACAAGGTGGATTTAATCCACTTGTCATAGATGCCAGCATTACCGACACCGCGAAGAGGCGCGGTATCGGTAGCATATAAGAGCAATAAGCAGGCGCTACGACCAGTGCGGGCGTAGCGCAGTGGTTAGCGTGAACGCCTTCGGATCCGATGGGGCTCGGGTTCAAGACCCGACGCCCGCTTCATTTTTTATTCAGCACTTAAAAAGTCTCATGCCACAATTTATAAATTATAACTTACAATTAGTTTAAATTAGATAGAAGCTGATTTAATAGTCTAGTCGCCAGGTATGGTTTCGGCACCTTTTCATATGCCACGGCTCTACCCGAGTATTTTTAAAGCATTTTAGCCTGCTGAATCCGAATTTTTTGGGTAGAAGACTGAAAAAGTTGTAGATAAATTATTATTAACAAATTAATTGTTTAAACCACGTTACAAGCCACTCTAACAATAAAACTTTTAACTATAGTTAACAAAGATATTTTTATTACAAATTTTTTCGATTTTGGTTTGATTAAATATCTTTATTAGATCAAAAGTTATTGCAAATTTAATGCAAGAATGTCCCGTTTTCGTTATGTGCGGTCACTTTTTCGGTTGTAACTTTGGTTAATTTACAAATTTTTGAATTTTATAACTTGCGTTCGAGAAAATAGTTATTATTCTAACATGCAGAAGAAAAAAAGTTATTAAATGCATGTATTAAATGTTATTATAACTTGCAAAAAGCAATAAGTTAAGCTAAAAATATGGAAACTAATTTGTTTATAACGGTATAAAATTGATTCTAATGATAATTACAACATTTAACCCAGATGAGAAGAAAGCTTATGTCAAGGCAAATATGCTTAATTTTGGTTTGTTGAAATATCCCTATAAGTTACAAAGTTTTGCAAATTTAGCGTGGCGCATATTTGACGCTTACTGAAATGACAACTCCAAGCTCGATGTACGCACTCACGCTCGCACATGATTACGTTTTCACACTTTTTGTGTATAACAAACTTACTAATATGATATTTTAATGATTTTTAAAATAAACTATAGATACTTACACTTACATATATTAGTTATTAATAATATTAAGTAGGTATATTGTATTATGTTAATTAAAAATTTATATGTCGCGGAGTATTAAAATTATATTGAAAAATATTTTTCTTTGTCCAAGTAATCTACGCTGCTTATCAAATCTAATATATTTATACGAATAAATTGTTTTTACAATTCTAAAAGAATATACAACAACTAGGTTGTTCAATTTCTGTCGCATATTACTTTAAAATCAGCATGCTGTGATTAATTGAAATAACACAAATGTTAGTTTTCTTTTTTTATATTATTAACTACTTCATTGTAATATACATTTTTATACGTGTTTTCTCGTTGACACGAACAAAAAGAAATACCTTTAACTCCAGTCGAGACACAACTGCACGATTTTGTCGAGCATTTTGTGCATGTTCAGTTATATGCTAACTCGTCAACTGATGGTAAGAAAATTTGAACTTTTTGTGGAAGCAATAAATCACCGTCTTCTTTCCAACCAAATAAATTAGGATTAAGTACTCTAACATTTTTTGATTAGATATTGAGCTAATTATACATTACGTAAAAGCATCTCAATATATGCAATATTATAGACGCGCCTGTAGGAGGCAATTCTTCTATTAAAGCACATTTTGAATGATGGTAATAAAATATTCGCAATTTATCAAATGTCTTGCACGATGTGCCCTTTATAATTGTAAAAACAATTTATTACTATAAATATATTAGATTTGATAAGCAGCGTAGATTACTTGGACAAAGAAAAATATTTTTCAATATAATTTTAATACTCCGCGACATATAAATTTTTAATTAACATAATACAATATACCTACTTAATATTATTAATAACTAATATATGTAAGTGTAAGTATCTATAGTTTATTTTAAAAATCATTTAAATATCGTATTAGTAAGTTTGTTATACACAAAAAGTGTGAAAACGTAATCATGTGCGAGCGTGAGTGCGTACATCGAGCTTGGAGTTGTCATTTCAGTAAGCGTCAAATATGCGCCACGCTAAATTTGCAAAACTTTGTAACTTATAGGGATATTTCAACAAACCAAAATTAAGCATATTTGCCTTGACATAAGCTTTCTTCTCATCTGGGTTAAATGTTGTAATTATCATTAGAATCAATTTTATACCGTTATAAACAAATTAGTTTCCATATTTTTAGCTTAACTTATTGGTTTTTGCAAGTTATAATAACATTTAATACATGCATTTAATAACTTTTTTTCTTCTGCATGTTAGAATAATATCTTTTTTATCGAACGCAAGTTATAAAATTCAAAAATTTGTAAATTAACCAAAGTTACAACCGAAAAAGTGACCGCACATAACGAAAACGGGACATTCTTGCATTAAATTTGCAATAACTTTTGACCTAATAAAGATATTTAATCAAACCAAAATCGAAAAAATTTGTAATAAAAATATCTTTGTTTTACTATAGTTAAAAGGTTTATTATTAGAGTGGTTTGTAACGTGGTTTAAACAATTAATTTGTTAATAACAATTTATCTACAATTTTTCAGACTTCTACCCAAAAAATTCGGATTCAGCAGGCAAAAATGCTTTAAATATACTCGGGTAGAGCCGTGGCATATGAAAAGGCGCCGAAACCATACCTGGCGCTTAGACTATAAAGAGCATCAAACTAATATACATAAGCCAGATTCTCATTATGTAATTAATGATCATATGTTCACGAATAATCATTCCTTCAATTTTAATGACGTTAAAGTATTAGACACGGAAAAGAAATGGCATAAAAGACTGATATCGGAAATGATCTATATCAAGTCAGAAATTAATACAATTAATGCATAAGATGATACAAAGAATCTTAGCCAACATTATAATAACATTATAACTTTAGTGACATAACCTAAAACTATATTTATCAGAAGGTGCCTAGCTATAGATCAAGTTGCGCGTTGATCGATTGCAAATATGCGCGATTCGCAATCGGAGCATGCGCCATTGACAATTGGAGTATGCGCGACGCGGCAAATTTAAAAATGAACTATTACATTTTTACACACCAAATAAATTCATTTATTGATCATCTTAGCTTATAATTTATAAATAAATTATCGCTTAAATTTAATCAATATTAATAGCAGATTCGAGTCATTTGTGTTGTTTAATTTATTCAAATTTCCCTGGGGAGTGAGGATGTCTGTTTGATTGATCTAATTTCGATTGATCGCACAGGTGTCTCTAAAAACGCGAAGCGAGAGATTTGAATTGTTGTTATTAACCGTCTGTGTGTTATTGTGTATTAAATTATTTTGTGTTGTTTTTAATTTATTTAATTAATTAATATTTTTATCGGTCTTACAGTCAATAACAAATTAAATATATGGGCAGTTAGATTGCCCCTACTTATAATCACCCCCGAAGAATCTCTAAAAATAAAAATAAAAATAACAATAAAAAATAAAAAATTAAAAACTCTAACTGAAAATAAAACAAATTATTAATAAAGCAATCTGACTGCCCCCCTGCACCAAAAATCTACTCACCCCAAATATGTTGTCTGACGTTTCGAGCTCGCTGCTGCTCCTCATCAGGGACTCACTGATCAGATTGCTCTATTAATAATTTGTTTTATTTTCAGTTAAAGTTTTTAATTTTTAATTTTTTATTTTTATTTTTATTTTTATAGATTCTTCGGGGGTCATTATAAGTAGGGGCAAGCTGACTGCCCATATATTTAATTTGTTATTGACTGTAAGACCGATAAAAATATTAATTAATTTAGTTATACTATAGTTGACATAAGTAATATTTTATTAATTTAATTTATTTATTTAATTTATTGAACTTTTTGAAAGACGATGTTGATTATGGACTTAACTACTATGGAACGGTATAGATCACACATAACCTCAATTTCTGCGTAAAATTATAATTGTTTTTAGTAAATTTGCTTACTTTTGTTTTCAATTATAGAGCAACGCATCAGAGATGCTATTAATTATACATTTTATACGTTTATACTAATGACAAAATAGTAAGTAGTGTAAATATTTTATAATGTAATACAATTGCCACAAAATTACTTATATGTATAAGAAGATGTTTTGAAAAATATTGTATTACTGATGTTATTAATAAAGGTTTAGCCTGATGAGGATGGAGGATATCCATTGAAACGTCGCCAAATAAAAACATGCATGGTTTGTTCATCAAAATCGAAAAAAAATCTAATCCCTTTAAGTATTTAAGAGTATTTGTTGATTTGCTCCCCAATTTTTAGCGGTTAGCTATTTCAGCAAATTTAACCTTTGCATTGCCACGGATTTAAGAAATAGTAGGTGATGTTTCCAGTTCAATTATTTAATTTATTGAACTTTTTGAAAGACGATGTTGATTATGGACTTAACTACTATGGAACGGTATAGATCACACATAACCTCAATTTCTGCGTAAAATTATAATTGTTTTTAGTAAATTTGCTTACTTTTGTTTTCAATTATAGAGCAACGCATCAGAGATGCTATTAATTATACATTTTATACGTTTATACTAATGACAAAATAGTAAGTAGTGTAAATATTTTATAATGTAATACAATTGCCACAAAATTACTTATATGTATAAGAAGATGTTTTGAAAAATATTGTATTACTGATGTTATTAATAAAGGTTTAGCCTGATGAGGATGGAGGATATCCATTGAAACGTCGCCAAATAAAAACATGCATGGTTTGTTCATCAAAATCGAAAAAAAATCTAATCCCTTTAAGTATTTAAGAGTATTTGTTGATTTGCTCCCCAATTTTTAGCGGTTAGCTATTTCAGCAAATTTAACCTTTGCATTGCCACGGATTTAAGAAATAGTAGGTGATGTTTCCAGTTCAGTTTATTGTCAAAGGTTAAGCCTAGAATTTTAATGTATTGCACTTCTATCAGTTTGTTATTATTTAATTCTAATGAAATCTCAGTTCGTCGTCTATTATTTGTAAATATAATATATTCACTTTTTGAGCTGGAAAATATGAACCCTGTTAATTAAGCTCAATTTTGTTGCTGACTGATAGTGTTCTGCAGAATCTCTTGTGATATTTTATAATAATTTCCATTGTAGTATATGGTTAAATCATCTGCGAATACACAGCTCTTTACTGGGAGCTGAATGTTCTGCACTATATCGTTAATGGCAACCAGAAATAGAGTGACGCTGAGGACCGAACCCTGTGGGACTCCGTTGGGCAAAACTTTAGTAGATGATAGAACACCATTAACTCTGACTTGGATAAATCTTTCCTTAAGAAAGTTCGATAAATTTCAGCATGAGATCATCTACTGATGCAATTTTCAGGATTGCAATGACTCTCCGCCTCCACCACATCTCGAATACTTTTTCAATATCACAGGATAGTGCAATTAAGTGATGTTTCTTGCGAAATGCTTTACAAATTGCTGATTCCAATTGGAAAATATGGTCGTATGTAGAGCGATTGCTTCTGGAGCCACTTTGTTGAGGTATAAAGAATTTTTTCGCTTCTAAAAACCCTTTAAGTCTCTTATTGAGAATTTTCTCCATTAGTTTACAAAGATTATTTGTAAGCGAGATGAGTCGGTAGTTCTTTGCATTGATTTTGTTTTTGCCTGGCTTCGGAATAGGTACAATTAATGCAACCTTCCATTGGTTTGGAAATATTCTTTCAGTCCAAATGATGCTAAATAGCTTCTCAATATATTCTATGGCAGCGATTAGAAGATTTTTATATATAATATTTGTGATTCCATCAGGTCCTGGACTAGAGTTTTTGCTTTTTTTAATGTATTTTTTATTTCTTCTAGGGTCATGTTTTGGTTCATTAACATATTTTCTTTATTTTTTACTTTAATATTAGTGTTGGTTTATGTTACTTTAGGTTTAGTTTGTATAAATTCTGGATTATAGTTATCGTCACTAGAATTGTTTATGAAAGTTTTAGCTAGAATATTTGTCACCTGGTAAGGATCTGAAACCATATCGCCACTGTCCTCTGTAATGGTATTGATCGAATTCGGTTTACGTTTTCCTTCTATCCTTTGGATAGCTTGCCAATTCATTGAAGAGGGGGTGTGTGTATAAATCCAACTGACAATTTCCAACCAATAATTGATTTTAGTTGTTTTTAGAGTACGTCTAAAAAGGGCTCTTTGTTTTTTTAATTCAATTTTATTCTCTATTGTATTTCTCTCTTTATATTGATTAAACGCAAGTTTTAATTTTTTCGATGTTTCCTCGCAGTTATTATTCCAACAAGGTACTTGATTTTGTTAGGTTTACTTTATTTTTTGGGTATAGATTCATCCGTTATATTAATTATCATTGTATTGAATTGATCTATTAATTCATCTATAGTTATTTTGGTTTCTTATGTTTGTATTTTTAATTCTGTGATTTTATTTTCGATTTTCTCTTGAAATAATTTCCAGTTAGCTTTTTTATAATTATATGCCGGCTTAAAATTACTAAAACTATTGGGATAAGTCAATGTCTTTTGTTATGCAGGACGATGTTATTGCAAGGTCGATGTTACTCTCAGATGCATTGGAGAAATTAAAGTATGTTGCATTTCCTTTTCTTAACAAGTTTATGTCTGGTTCTTGTAAAAATTCTTCAATTATTTTTCCTCTAGTATCAGTTTTAGTTGAACCCCAGATTATATTATGTGAGTTGAAATCTCCAACAATAATAAAAGGTTTAGGTAATTGATTTTTAATGTAGAGTAGATCATCTAAGGAGAACTTTTTTCTATTCGGAATATAAATATTACAAATTGTTACTTTTTTGGGCATAAAGCACGTCACTGCAATTGCTTCGAGAGTGGTATCAAGTTTGATTTCACTACCATGCATATTATTTTTATGAATATTGCCACACCGCCACTAGCGTGATTAATATTACGATAAACATAAAATTCGTTATAGCCTTTTATTTTACCACAGTTTTCGTTTTTGAAATTGGTCTCTTGTAAGCATATTATTTTTAATATGATTTTTATTTATTTTTACTGAAATCGTAGCATTTCGGATATTTCTTGTATATTATTAGTATATTCTAATGCAATTTCAGGTACACATTCATTCGAGAATGCTTTATCTAAGAAACTCTTAAATTTCAAAAAGTCTAGTGAGAATGATTCGCCGGAGAGTTCAATTTTTTCTTTTACTTTTTGTAAGTGTAGACTCAAATCAATGGTGTACTATTTGTTTTGACTTCTGATTTAATTTTTTTAGTTTGTGATTTTACAGGGGAATTTAGATTGGTTTCCTTGTTTTGCGCGGAATACTTAATATCTGCTAATGATTCTACTTGATTTAGATGTTGAGAGATGTCGATTATGTTCTATTTGAGAGGATTGGTCAGAAAGTGAATGAGGGCGTGTAAAGCTATTTTTTAAATTTTCTGTTGGGAAATCCGTTATGATTTGTGTTGCAGGTTCATTTTTAAAGTCTGAGTGTGTGACCTCGTTTAGTATCATGTCTTGGTTGGTATTAGTAATGTTTATAGATTCAGATTTAATTTGCGAGTATTCGTCTGTGTGCAATTGTGAACTGGAGGGGCAGTGTCGGGCTGTGTATCCCGTTTGTTTACAATTATAACTAGTCATAGAGTTACTGGTAATAAAGATTCTATTGTTTATCTCGTCGGATTGTAATGTAAACGAAGGTCGAATTTCTGCGGAATTTTCTGGATCGATAAATACCTGTCGTCGAAAACTTAATATATGCTCAAATCCAAGTTCTGATATCCCAGGTTTAAGAAATAATATTTTAGATTCTAATTTAATTTTAAAATTAATTAAAACATTTTCTATAACTGTATGTGGGATACATGGGTTAACATTCGATAGAATTATCCTTTGGGCTGTTGATACTAGAGGTCGAATTTTTAGTTTTGAATTATTTATTGTAATGGATTCTTTTATTATTGTATCGACAATATCTTTTGAAGCTAGGTATATACATATTCTTTTGTTTGAAATTCTTGATACAAATTTTATATTTTTAGAATTCGTTATTTTAGCTATCTCACTTACATAGTTTTTAATTGGTTGGTCTTCAATTGCATCCAATATGATAGCCTGGTCTTTCTTTGGAAAATTGTCGTTTGTGCAACTTTGGAATAGCTGAGTTGAGTGTCCTGTTGACTATTATTATAGTTGTTGGTTGAACTTGGTTATAGATCTTCAGTAAGTTGTAACGGCATATTCTTTTGTTGAGAGGACCCTCTATACTCAGAAGAATCCTGCACTTTTAGTATCCATTCACTAATTATGATGTCTCAAATGGTGTTGACTAATAAAAAATAATAATTTTCGATTGAAACAGGCTTTGAACACTCGCGATTATTTACACTCTCGACAATAGGGTTCGAGCGAATGTAAACACGTGCGAACAGTTCGACGTCTCGAATGAGAATGAATAAGTATGTTGTTTTAATTATTTAAACTTTTTTTGCTGTATTGTTTGTTTATATCATTATTTTGAATTTTGAATTTTCTCTACGAAATGAACTAATATATCAAATATCTGTTGCATTTTTTTATTAAAATCAGTATCAGAAATTTCCTCATACTTTGAAATTGAATCGGTGATTTTATCAGACATTTGTATTGATGCTATTTGAGAGTTTCCTTTACTTAATTTTTTTAATAAAATTCTCTTTTCAATAATTGATTTTGATAAAATCATTCTTTTCCCTCCCTTACTCGTTTTTTTGCAATCGTTATTTTGTTGTACAGTTTCTTCCATGTACATTGAGCCTAGTGTTAATTTAGTATGTCAAACTCCCTTTATATATATTTATACCTGTTTGTCATGTAAGAAAGTATGACTAATTAACAGAATTACTAAAGTCAAGGTGATTTTGGTTGTAGTTATTTGTATAAGTTTTAATTTCAAATGCTATTCAGGGAGGATAAGTAACGATGTTGCTGGACTATTTACCTCAACGAGGAGGAAAGGGTGATATTAAGCACTCCTTAGGAAGAATAAGTGACGGTGTTACTGGACTATTTACTGCAACGTAGAGGAAAGGGTGCAATTAAGCACTTCTTAGGAAGGATAGGATTTAGGTTTAGGTTTAGTGATTGGCTAAACTCCAATAATTCTATTTTTTTTATTGTAAATTATACCTTCCAAGAAGGTGTCAAAACCCGCAAGTATTGTTATTCTAATTAAACTTTGAAAATTGTTATCTGATAAATAAATAATTTTAATTCTAACTCCCTTATTTTATCTATTTCTTTGAATTTTAATTAAACATTTTTTTTAATATTACAAAAATTACATATAAAAAATTTCTGCAATTGAAAGAACTGAAATCAAACTGAAATCGACAAGTATTTTGAATCGTACCATAAATATATATTTTAAATAAACATTTATATATATATATATATCTATCTATAATATATAAATATTTCGCCGCCGCCGCCGCCGCCGCCGCCGTGTCTAAGAATTCAGAATTCAACATATATATATATATATATGTTTTATATATATATGTTATATATATGTTATATATATATATGTTATATATATATGTCATATATATATATGTGTGTGTATGTATGTGTGTGCGTATGTGTGTGTACGTGTTATTTGTTTTTTCAAGAATAGATAATATATTTATTTTTTCCGTGCGCAAAAAAAAGTTGTGAATATAACTTGAAAGAATGTGTATTAGTTTACTTATTCCTGATAAAACTCATAAAATAAAAACGGACCTAAAATTTAATGTAATGTTTTTAAAAATATGCACAATTTTACGAAGATAAAATAAATATTAATCAAGTATAACATACACTTTTCCAAATATCCATATGATATATACAATGGGTTAAAAATTAAATATATTAATTCTTGCATTTTTAAGATAATTCTATTATAAACAGTATAGGCAAAAGAAAATTCAAATTTTAACAGTGGCAATATAAAATACGAACTACATTTGAATAGATTTTCAAAAACTATTAATTTAGGACCATTTAATTTAAATATTTTTTAATTTAATATTTCAAAGTTGTATGGATATATAAATGTGTAGATAATTTATATTTATATAACACAATATTTTAAATAAACAAGTATGTATTTATTAGAAATAGAAGGATACTTAAGAAATGAATTTGTTTATAATAATCAAAATAAATATTTGGGCTCTGCATAGTAAAAATAAATTGGATATAATTATGGATTAAAACGCAAATTTTGAAAGAGAGTGCAAATTACGAATCACGGGAGAAATGGAAGAAACAGGTTTTTATTTATATAGCACTATAATTTTATAAATAATTCATTAAAGCTAATACAAAAATTAATTTAATTAAGAAGAAAGTTTTATTACTATTAAAGTACAAAATATTAATGACATGGAACTTTTGGCGATGATCGTTCGTCATTAAATAAATTAATTTTAGAAGGTGAATTTCTATTTATAACGGTTTAAAATAATCCAAAATTTTAATAAGTTGTTAACTAAAATACTACAATTTAGTAAGTATATGTACTTTACTATTTTTGGTAAGTTAATTTTTCATTAACATTTATAATTATTAAAATATAAATTTAAGCTTTATAATAATTCATATAGTTTAAAATTTACAGTTAACATTTAATATGTCTTTATTTTTTTTATTATTTTTATTCTGATTTCATTACACTAAATTTTGGTAAACTTTTATTTATAAATTATAATAACTATAGCAATACCTCCAAGGTGTTGTGTGAATCTGTTTAATTTTTAAGGTGTCCATGGTAGTGAAAAAATAATACAATTTAAAACATTATTTTAAATAAATTAATTACGAAAAACCTTTTTCGAATTAAAAATAGGGGGTTGGCGCGCGAAGCTTCGCCCCCCTAGTATATATATATATATATATATATATGGGGTATTCCACGTGAAGTGGTCCGATCAAAATTTTAAAATGCCCCAAATTTTGGGTACACATTGCAAATGTTTTTCAGAATACAGAAAAAAATTTTTAGGTACTGGAATTTATTAGTTCAAAAGTTATTCTAACCTCAAAAAGTGAACTTTTTCCAGTTTTTTTCAACACCAGCTGGGTTCATCGCTATTTAACTCAAAATCTATCAACTTTTACTATACAACATTATATGTAACATTCGTTGCTAATTATGTCTAGAATTTATCCTTCTGGGTTAGAATTTCTAATTTCAAGGTAAATGTTAGATAAACTACATGTCAATATTCAACTTGAAAAAAATCTAACTTCGCCACAATTGATTTTTTTATCCAAAATTCCAAAAGAAAGCTTGGAGCAATACCTTTCAAATGATCTGTAGCATTTTTATGGCCTTCAATTCTGTAAAAAGTTATGATAATTTAAAGAAAGACGAAATTTTTTTAAAAATTTAAATGGGAAATACCATGTTAATTTTTGTGAATTTTTTGTCTTTCTTTAAATTATCATAACTTTTTACAGAATTGAAGGCCATAAAAATGCTACAGATCATTTGAAAGGTATTGCTCCAAGCTTTCTTTTGGAATTTTGGATAAAAAAATCAATTGTGGCGAAGTTAGATTTTTTTCAAGTTGAATATTGACATGTAGTTTATCTAACATTTACCTTGAAATTAGAAATTCTAACCCAGAAGGATAAATTCTAGACATAATTAGCAACGAATGTTACATATAATGTTGTATAGTAAAAGTTGATAGATTTTGAGTTAAATAGCGATGAACCCAGCTGGTGTTGAAAAAAACTGGAAAAAGTTCACTTTTTGAGGTTAGAATAACTTTTGAACTAATAAATTCCAGTACCTAAAAATTTTTTTCTGTATTCTGAAAAACATTTGCAATGTGTACCCAAAATTTGGCGCATTTTAAAATTTTGATCGGACCACTTCACGTGGAATACCCCATATATATATATATATATATATATATATATATTACTTAAACTTCGCAAAGAGTTTCTGCAATTGAAAG
This sequence comes from Theocolax elegans, assembly GCA_026168455.1. Taxonomy (NCBI): domain Eukaryota; kingdom Metazoa; phylum Arthropoda; class Insecta; order Hymenoptera; family Cerocephalidae; genus Theocolax; species Theocolax elegans. The sequence continues at coordinate 8,869,255 of CM047431.1, forward strand.
CACTGAAATCAAACTGTAATCGACAAGTATTTTACTTTTACTTTTCATTTCTGGCCCTGCCATGTCTTACAGTAATAAATAAAATATGTCCATTTTATTAGTTTTGCAGAAATTAATTTTGCACAAATTAACATCATCAGAATATTATTTATTTATTACTGTAAGACATGACAGGGCCAGAAATGAAAAGTAAAAGTATAAGATACTTTTAATAAAAAAAATCTGTATTCAGATTGGTAGAAATTTTTGCATGATTCAAAATACTTGTCGATTACAGTTTGATTTCAGTTCTTTCAATTGCAGAAATTTTTTATATGTAATTTTTGTAATATTAAAAAAAATGTTTAATTAAAATTCAAAGAAATAGATAAAATAAGGGAGTTGTTTATTGTTTATTTACTATTGTTTAGTTGGGCATTGTTTATTTAAAGAGAATAAAAAAAAGAAGTTTCCTTTTTATCATTTATCTGGAAATTAATTAAAACTTTTTATAGAGTTTAAGCAAAATATATAAAAGTTTAATTAAAAAAAATTCAGTGTATGGTATGGTAAAAAATACTTGTCGATTATTCCGCTTTGATTTCAGTACTTTCTATTGCAGAAACTTTATGGAGTTTAAGCAAAAAAAATATATAAATATGCAATTAAAATTACTTGTCGATATGTGATTTCAGTACTTTCTATTGCAGAAACTTTTTGTGGAGTTTAAGCAAAATATAAGTAGAAATAGGATGGGAGTAATAATTAAAGATTTTTTTATCAGATAACATTTTTGAAAGTGTGATTGGAAACCATACTTGCAAATGTTGACATTTTCGTAGAAGGTGTTTTTATTAATACATCAGTGTATAATTTTAATAAATTAATAAGTAAGAAAAATAAAATAAAAATATTTAATTATCATTTCATTTATGCGTTAAAAAAATGGTTATTTCTTACAAAACAGTAAACTGAAACATTTCCTAGTTGCATTGCATTTATTTTACAAACAAATTTGTTTATTATGACATATCTAATAGTCATTTATTCAAAGAAAAATACAACTACGGTTAACAGTGAATTACGCCACCATACCATGTATCCATTAGATAATATGTACAATGTATTTTTTTCTCTTCTTGACAAGTCACAATTAAACTTGCCTAGAATAAAGGATCATCGATTTATTCCTTAAATATAATTATGTAAAACTAAATATATACTATATAGTTTAGATTACAACTGGACTGGTACATGTAATAGAAAATTTCTTCTCGAAGCGACTAAAATTTGCCCATTATTATATTATAACACATTTGTTTATGCTATATGTGGGACTAAATATATTTCAGTTTATAGTTAGACTTAAGACATAACCACAATTATTTACTTACACAAAATTTGTTTCATTAATTAAATCAATGACTGAATTACAGAATTATCCTATGTTGGTACTTTCAATTCTTTCAATTCTTATATCAATGCATCTCTCAGTACATATTGTTTTTGAATCATGTATAAGCTGCACTTATACAAATACAAGTAATTAACCAGAGTCAAATGAAGAACTCCAGCGAATGAATACCATTAAACAAATAAGAAAAATACTATGAAATGTGTATATATATATTTACATACTCATAATAGTGCACTTTTTAGGTAGTCTCTCGTCACTTAAATTTAAATTTATTTTGCTGTATCTTCAGAGATTTATGATAATATTTACAAGGTAAAATGTACCTCACAGCAAATTTGCTTTAATTTTACTTTGTACAAAAATTTTTCATTCCAGAGACGTTATTTGCTTAAAATTAATATACTTTAAAAATAACCCTTTCTTATTCAGTGAATTTAATATGATACACTTATAGTTTTAATTAAACTAAATGTATTTGTAACAAATTAAATTCTATATTATTGGGTTAATATAATAATTAATGACAACAGTACAATTTAATATTATAATTTTAGTACAACACAAGAAATTCTATTTAATTACTTAACTATATATGTTAGTCAGTGTCACTATCAAACATTTTATAGGCATGTGAAAGTTACAAAATTATTAAATGCCTTTTACACTTACCAAACAACTGACACATTGATTTTATTTAAATATTAAAGGTATTCAATAAATATATGTTGTAACGGTATTAATTATTGAAAGGCGTTTTGAATTAAATTAATATCGTTTAGTAAACGCGAGCATTCGATATAATTGCTTTTCTCGGAAACGGCGCGGCGAACGAACAACGATCCGTGCGCAAGGGAGGGAGAGAGGACCTCTGGATGGCCCACGGAAAATTTAGTACGGGACAGTAGGAGAAAGAGTACGACAGAGTACTGCGAAGGACGGTCTACGCTACGGTTTAGCTGGGCCGTGCTACGAGCGAACAAACGACACGTGTGAGGAAATTTTACCGCGACGCAGACGGGCGATCGAGGATCGGTACGTTTCCCGGGGTATGCGTGTTATCGCCGTAGACGAGAGTAAACGCAGCGAGCCCACGGAAGCGGGGCTCGACGTAGTGGTTCGTGTGGGAATCGTGCCACGAAGGAGACGGTGCGCGACGTGCTCCGCCGTCTCCCCTTCTGTGTTTTTCCTTGGTCCTTTGCCTCGACGAGAAGGCTACCTGCCCGATAGACGGCTAGGAGGCCTAAGGCGTAGTTGGCGTCCGGGACATTGTAAGGACGCCACATCAAGCGTAAGTCGGGATAAAATCCCTTACTTTAATACCGCGTGATCGCGAGCGGATCATCGTTGCAAGCGGGCAACGCGTCCGAAATCGAGAGCGAGAGAGAAGGGACGACTCGGCCGGCGACTCCCGCCTCTCTCACTCTAATACTTAGAAGTAAACCTCGTTAAGCTTTCCTCGTGGTTTAGCTTAGGACGATCCCGCCGAGGGATCGACGCGTCTTCATTCGAGACACCATTATTTGGAACTTCGCGTAACGTATATATGACGCAACCGCGCACCTCATTATATTCCTTTGTAATCTTCTTTAGTTGTAACTTTGATTTTAGTTAATAAATCGAACGTAATTAATTCAACTTGAAGTTATTTACTTTTGTATGTATATGTCGTGTTGTCGATTGAATCCGAAATATCCCAAAACCACTTTGTAGAGGCAAAACTCACGCCGAGTAATGAGCCTCTCGAGTTCACGTACTCGGAGGCTAAGGTAAAGGTAAGACCGAGAAACAAAGACGGAGAGCGCGGTGCTCCCCGTGTTATCATACCTGGACGGCAAGGAAAAGCCGCCCGATTTAACGGAGGTACCGGTATTGCACAGTGCGGCCGAGGTAAGTACATCGGTACGCGCGGGACGCATTGACCGCATCGGGAGAGGTAGAGACCCCATACCGTGGCCCCTATGGCCATGCTTCTAATTTCGGTCTTAATTAGAGGCAGACCCCGTTACAATGTAAAGAGAACAATAACTTATCAACATTCTTTTAAATTATTTAAGTCTAGTACATATAACAAGCAATCATTTCACTTAACGTTGGAAAGAATATCATTCTACATATGTTATAGTCCATATAATTATTAAATATTATGTACTTGGCAAAGTATCGAACACATATATTGGCTTTATATAGAAAAGAAAATGATTATTCAGTAATTTTAATTAGGATAGAGAACGATAAAGCATCCACTTAATTATATAATATATTGTTTTTTAAATTATTTTGGTCAATGTAGAAAACATTGAGATATCATGAGGAATTCATTATAAAAATACAAGCATAAGTCCCTTGAAATAATATAAACTTAAAGCAAACACACCAAATTATATAAATAAAATGAATTAATAATATAATAAATATAATTAAAATAATGTAATAATATACATTTATTTTTTGTGCAATTCTTATTAATATTATACTTTAAAATTAAAAAAAGTTATACCATCACTTGCATGAAAATGAAAACATTGTTTTTATGGTTAGAATTTTATCAATGTTTGTCTTTCTCTCTCTCTCTCTCACTCTTTCTCTCGTCGAGATGTCAAAGGTCGACATGCTAGTATAGGATATGGGCGAATATGAAGTCCTTATCTTGCAATAGTATCTGCATTGCACTACAATAAAAAATACCGAAACGGAATAATGTAAGGTATTGGAAATAATTACGTAAATAAATAATTTTATTCATAACTTTTCACACAAAATCAGCCAGATGATTCAGCTGTGACAAAAGTATTCACCTGAAACTAGCTCCCTCTCGTGGCCACGTTTAAACTTCTTCTATAAGTTTTTACTTCTGTACGCGCTCTCTCACGGGCTGGAAAGCATTGTTTCTCTTTCTATCTCATGCCTTTCCTATACTATCTCTATCTCATTGTGTTTGAAGTTGACTATATATATCAAAAGGGAGAAGACGAAAATTGAGGAAAGGAAATCAGCAAGCAATATCTTTGGCATTGATTGTCTTGATTGTGCGTAAATGAATTCGTGTAAAACTTGTTCTACAGTAAAGATTAATAAATAAGGAACGTAATGCGTGGCCAATAGCACAAATAAATAATGTAATATTGAAGTGGTTAAAAAGTAAAAATTTGGGGGGACTAATTAGCTGTATATAATGGCTCTCGCTCCTATACTTGCGTCAGGTGCTATCGCGTCTTTTGATTCTTTTTTTTTTTTTTATATTTTTTTTAATAAATTAAATTGAAAGTTAACCAAGCTCAATCAGCATAAAAAGAATTTTAAACTTTTTCCTTATTTGACTTTGTACATTGACCTCAAACTTATTTCAAGTGAGAAGAGTAAATACAAAAACTCCTTATTTTTATTTTCCTTTATCGTTTTCAATTTAATAATTGCGTATTTATTTATATTAATTAATCATTTGCTTTTCTTTATAAAGATCTATTTGTGTAATGAAGAATAAATATTTTTTTGTAGTTTATTTCCGCCTTTATATATATATTATAACAAATTAATATAATATTTAATTATATTGTATTACTCGTTATATTTTCTCTCTCTCTCTCTCTCTCTCTCTCTCTCTCTCTCTCTCTCTCTCTCTTTCTGGCGCGGTGAGTACTAAGACATCTGTTTACTTCTCTGTATTGTTTTTATAATTGTTGTACTCACGCGACCAACTCGAGTTTTCAGTGCAAGGCAAATTGGACGCCCGCTGCCTACAGTCTGTACCTATTAAATTAGATGCATCTTTACTGTAGACAGTTGTCTGCAAATTACAAAATTAAATTGCAATAATCTTGGAGGTTAGCTGGAGAAATCTCCGAGTGGCAAAGATTGGGCGGCAAATTCACACACGGAGTCTACACCAACGTTGCGAAACTCACCGCGTGAACATGGCAACACCGCGAGGCTGTTTTGTTTGCGGAGCACGACTGACGCGCAAGGACTACACAGAGGTGTGTAACCTTTGTAATAATATTGCCCATACAAATTGTTTCGAGGTCGTGCCGGGCTCGTCCGAGCGGCGCTGTTGTATTCTTGCAAAATCGCGATCGAAGGTGTTAGTCGCAGCTCCGAACGACATGAGGGCGCCACCGCCCGGGTTACCGCGCCAGTCTGTCGCGACCGACAGTGCCGCGTCGGCGATCACGCCTACCCCTACCACCTCTTGCGCTAAGCGTGTAGCCTCGCCTCCGTCGCCATCAATGTCGCAGGTTGCAAAGCAACCTCGCGGCACTCCGCCCACTGTACCCAATCAGGCGGCACACGACGCGCCAAGCAACTCCGTATCAATGGCAGCCGATTTGCCACCGTGGCTGGACGTATTCACCCGGAGTTTGCGGGAAAGCTTGCGAAGCGATCTTCAATCAGTGTTGGAAGTAGTAAATCGTGTCGAGGGTAAAGTTGACGAGGTGAAAACCGAAATCAAAGAGTTAAAAGCCAAGGTTAGTGTGATTGAGGAGGAAATTGATATAAAGTTTACGGCTATGGATGCGCGCATGGATAAGCTAGAATACCGGGTCAGCAGCTTGGAAATGAGTAGTTAGAACGTAATTGCAGTGTCCCAACCTCCATCTAAGGACACATGCGAGCTGCTCATTACCGGGCAGCCCAAGGATACAAAGAAAACGGAAAATGAACTTTTAATTGATATATTTGATGTGCTGAAACTGCCGAAGCTAAGCAGTCAGATAATAGACTTTCGTCCTTGGACTCCGCGGTTAAAGTCAAACTCGGCGGGCTCTCCTGCGGCTCCGAAGCTCACACAAGGTATGGTAATTAGAATGTCATCAGTAACGTCCAGAGATGCGATCATTGAAAAGGCTCGACTCATGAAGGGACACAAGGCGCGGGATATTTTCGGTGAAGGTAGAGATAATGCACTATTTGTCAGGCCCCTTTGGCCGAAGCCCGTTTTTGAGCTATGGCAGGCGGCCATATGTAAATCGAGAGAGCTGGGCTATGCGAGGCCCATAGTTTTAGATTTAATAGTATTTATGCGTGAGGTGAGGGACGGGCCATTGAAGCGCTCGTATAATAAGTTCGGAGGCAGATTTTATTAACTTTCCTCCTCTCTCTCCAACTCACACCAAGTGAGATGGGGCTGGTCGGGTCAAATCATCGAAATCATCGAAGTCACTCTCCATTTTTCACTCTAATATAAATCGTCTAAAAACACATTTTGCATCTATCGAAGCATTAGTTCATCCAGCCTCTCATGATGTCATCGCGATTACCGAAACCTTCCTTACAAGTCACGATTCTTCGGAAATTATTAAACTGCCGGGCTATGCATTGTATCGATTGGATCGTGAGGGTAAAGAGGGGGGAGGTGTGGTGGCATATGTACGTGAAAATTTTGGGGAAAGGATCATCGCGCACTCTGAACCTATCTTTTCGAATGCTCCGGAATATCTGGTGCTATGTTTGACAGGTAAAGCAGTTTCAATGGTTTTAGCAATTGTTTACCGTAGGTCTTCGGCCGCTTATGCCACGGAGTTTTTTGAGGTCTTGTCAGACATACTACCACGATATAAATATGTCATGGTCACTGGGGATTTTAACATTGACATGAATTCTACCAGTACCATGGCAAGTAGGTTTAGAGCAAATCTGACGGCTCTGGGACTTTCACTCATCCAGTCAGATGCATCACGCGATGACATCAAGTGGGCCATCTCACACGTGGTTAGATCTCTTCCTCATTCGTGAACCAGTACCTGAACATGAATACATTAAGACGTCGGCTCCTTTCGCAGCTGGACATGATGCCATCAGTATCTCTCTTCGGATTAAAATGAGCAGTCTCAAGTGAAGGTAATTGGTAAACGAAATTTGGAAGGGGTCAACCTTCATAATCTCGCAACTACATTCGAATCATACATAACCTCCTCTTCCTCATCGAAATCGTTCCCTCATCCTTGGCCTGACCAGTCTGAATTCATGGATATGTCTCCGAATAATCAACTTAGTCCGTATTCACATCAAGATCATTCGTCTAATAATATTCATAGCTCTATTTCATCCACGTTATCATTTATATGTAACTCAATTTTAACCACTTTTGACCTATTAGCACCTGTAACATTTCACTCCATCAAAACAAGCCACAAACCCTGGATTTCTCGGGAAATCAAAGAAAGTATTAAAGTCGGAAATGCAGCTTTTAATAGATTTCGTGCTTCAGGTTCTGTTGACGATTATACCGTGTATAAGGGTCTTAGAAATCAGGTCTCGAATACTGTTAACACAAGTAAGTTCCACTTTCTGGCAAAGAAACTTAGTAGCACGAAAGACCCAAAGAAATCGTGGAAATGCCTAAAAAATATGGGCCTCAGTACTAAGACTAACCCATCACCACTTAAATTATTCTCACCTCATCAGCTAAATTGTCACTATGCGTCAGTTTCAAATCATATTCAACCACTTTCCGTACAATCATTTTCAACCATAATATGCAACTCTTGTCCCACATCACCTTCATCTCCTTCTTTTCATTTCTCTGCTATAACCGCGAAAGAAGTTCAGCGTGCAATTCGGGGAGCGTCCTCAAGGGCAGTGGGGATTGATGGCATTTCCGTTGAAATGATTAAGCTATTAGAGCCTCAATTAACACTACACCTTGTTGATCTCTTTAATAATATGCTCTCAGTTGGCTATTTTCCGGAGAGCTGGAAAAGGGTATCACTGTTCCCATTGGCGAAGTCAAGCAGGGTAGAATCGTGCTCAGATACAAGACCGATTGCGAAGCTTTGTGAACTTTCGAAAATCTTGGAGAGACTTGTACATAATCAGTTGTCTGAATATCTTGTGAAAAATCATATTCTTGTTGACAGACAAGCAGGTTTTCGCAGGGGGCACAGTACCCAGACAGCACTCCTGGGTGTCCTAGATGACGTTAGAAGAGCCATCGATGCTAGGAAGATCACGATTCTCGTCCTGTTTGACTTCTCTAAGGCATTCGATACTGTGCCTCATGGTAAACTCATGCAAAAACTGTGTGAGATTGGTTGCTCCGACAACGCATTAAGTTGGTTTTATCGGTATCTTGTAGGTCGCATGCATGCAGTGGAGAGTGAGACAGGCGTGTTATCGAACTGGCTCGAGATAAATGCGGGAGTGCCTCAGGGCAGTGTTCTTGGCCCGATACTCTTTTCCATCTATATCAATGATTTGCCTAAAGTTCTTTCACACAGCGATTGTATGCTGTTTGCCGATGACGCCCAGGTCTACCATTCGTTTTTTCCGTCAGAATTTGAAGCAGGGGTACAACGTATCACACAAGATGCCAATGCGATAGCCCTATGGGCTGACACGAACGGATTAAAGCTGAATGTAAAAAAGACGAAGGTTATGATTCTGGGTAGTCATGCTTTTCTATCGCGTATCGACTTGAACACTGCCCCGAAGGTAGGATTGGGAGCGGATCTCTTAAATTATGAATGTGAGGTTAAATCGCTTGGGGTCATGATCTCTCCCTTTCTGGATTGGTCAAAACAGGTGTTAAGTATCTCGAGTCGCGTACATAGGGTTTTGCATTCATTGCGATATTATAAAAAGGCGTTGTTTAAATGAATTTATCATTCGTCCAAGTAATCTTTAGTAAAAAGGTATCTTTATTGATCGTCACGAACAACAGTTGTTAATAGATGTTAATAGAATTTTTGCCGACGTTTCGGACGTTTCATCGCCGTCCCTTTTCAAGGCTAAAAAGTAATAAATTACAGTTTAAAAACTATAAATAAATACAAGCAACGAAACATTTAACGCGATGTCACAACACAATTTCACACTCACCAAATTCAAAAAGAACTCAAAAAAACAACATATCACTCGTGTAGTTGCATCTCGCAAAAGAAACCCTCTCAAGCATATTATTACATATCAATCTATAAAAAAATTCAACATATCAAGTTTAATTCTCGCATTAAAACAATAATTTTTTAATAACACAATTTAAAAAAATATCTTTTAACTAATTTTAACTACCTATGTTGTCGCTATCAGAACACTCGTTTAAAAAATATACATAGGACCTCCCCGAAGGAAATCCCAAGTCACAATTAATATTCATAATGCCCACAGACCCGTACCTAACCTCATACCAATAAACTCACAATATATATATATATATATATATATATATATATATATTCGTCCCGTACATCAATAAATCCATCCAAAAAAGAGAGGGGAACACTTTGTATTGCGAGGCTAAGTCGAGTCGTGTGCTCCCGTGTATCAGGCGAACATGCGCCGCGGAGAAGTGGCACGCCGCGTCAGTCTTAATACAACCGGGATTCCCCGGATAGCTCCGATACTTTATGCGAGTCGCCCAACCTCCTCACCACACATAGTACGCTAATACCGAGAGGCAGTAATTCTCAAGCCAACAACGTAATGGAGAGTATAAAACACATTTTTAACAAACAAACAATATTAATTACAATATAGTTTTACAATATTTAACGTTTCTTTATACATATTCTTCAAAAAATTTACATCCTCTATACGGTTAAGCGTGTTATCATGTGTATAAATATTCAGCATCTCCGAAAACATTCGTTTTTTCGTATTACTCTCGATATCAATGATAGATACCTTATTAAAATCAATGCTGTGGCCTGTATCTCTCTTATGGACCGCTAATGCAGATCTTTCACTTTCATTACGTACATCATTCTTATGCTCTCTAAAGCGTGATTTTAATTTACGTTTACTCGTGCCAATGTATTGCGCTGTGCAGTCTTTGCAAGGTATTTTATAAACAATATTGCACATCTCGTGTTTTTCATTTTTATCCTTGCCTAATTTTATGATATTACTAAATTTATTAATCGTGCGATTTATTGGTAGAAAATCACAATTTTTTATGCATACATTGAGGCACGGAGTTAAATCTTTAATAAAAGGCAAAACAACCTTTGGTCTCAAAATTAAATTTTTTTTTTTAATAATATTATTAATCAAGCTATTACTGGGGTTATCTAAATGTGACAATCGTTTATTTATAAATTTATTAATGAAATCAAATTGATAATTGTTATTAAGTAAAAAGTTTCTAACTAACTCTATATTGCCATCATGAAAAATCGAATCCGATAATAAAACAGCCTTGTCAACTAAATTATAAACCATTGCTATTTTTTGAGAACGTGGGTGATGTGAAAAATAATTAAGATAACGTCCAGAGGCTGTGTTTTTACGGTACCAATTTGTCTTGCAAATAGCATCGTCAAATCTATGTATTTTTAAATCAAGAAACGGTAATTCTTTATTTATTTCAGTTTCCACTGTAAATTTTATAGGTTCACAAAAATTATTAAAAGTGTTTAATATCAATTATATGATAAATGAATTTATTGATCTCTACAAGCCAAAGAAATATTCCTCACAACTCAAGTAAGACAGACTGTATTAATACCAGCCACTATAGAAACCTCACAGGATGAGTGTTTGAAAAAAGAAAGACAAGCTAAGTAAAAAAAAATATATAAAATTTAATTGATTGTAATATAAAATTAATAAAAACTTAAAAAGATGGAAAAAAAAAAATAAGAAAAGAAAAGAAAATTTATGGTATTTCGCCCTGAGTATGCCTGGTGGGCTCATCAGTAGAGTCCAGGCATCTCGTCTCTAGATACAGATGAAAGATATACAAGTTTTTGAAAATCAGCTCTATCCCGACGAGGAAGACATGGGGTATATATGCCCTACCGATAGCAAACTTTATTAAGTGCCACATATTAACAGGTAGCCCCCTAACGCACTTACATAGAACTAATGTCTTAATCGTCAGAATATTGTCACATATGTTTAATATCAAATCGATCTTCTCATGATTGACAATTAATAGCATGTCGTCTACATATCTTTTGTACAAAACAATATCCTTTTTGAATTCTTTTAAGCAACAATTTTCTAAGTCTTCTAATACAATGTCTGCAAACCATGGGCTTGTGCAAAAACCCATAGGAGCTCCCATACATTGTTTGTAAATTTTTTTATTGAATTGTAAGAAAGTTGAGTCCAAAAGATGCTCTATCCCCTCCAAAAATGCAACTTTAACAATAGGAATACTAGTCTTTATAAATTTCCATTTTTTTGATACTGCTCGCATAATTAAATCCCTCGGTAATTTTGAAAAAAGAGAGACAACGTCAAACGATACTAATCTGTAATTGGCAGGTACAATCAGTTTGTCAATGATCTTTTTTAATTCTATACTATTTTTTATATTTGATGCTGGTTTTGGAACGTACTTATTAAATAATTTACTAATTGCTTTATCAAAGGCATACGTAGGGCTATTTATAGCTGAAACAATGATCCGTATAGGTAAATCCGCTTTGTGTATTTTAATTAACCCATACGCTTTCGGAATGTTTGTATTGTCTAATTTTTGTTTAACGTTGTCGAAGCAGTTTTCTTTTTCAAAAACCCCTTATCCTCCCAATCTCTTATTAAAAATTGCATTTTAATTTCTAATTGTCTTAGTGGGCATTTTTCAATAACTTTATAATATTTTTCAGCATTTAAAGATGTCTCCATTTTTTCATTATATTTTTCTTTTTCCATGATAACGCAAACAGCACCTTTATCTGTTTTTGTAAACATCACTTCTCGGTTACTTTTTAAAAATTTACATGTATTTTTATAATTTTGTGAAATAATTCTATCAGTATAATCAATGTGTCTCTTTCTTTTTATAAATTTATTTATATTTTCAATTAGCTCAGTTTTTAATTTTTCTTGATGATATGTGATATGTTGTTTTTTTGAGTTCTTTTTGAATTTGGTGAGTGTGAACTTTTGAAGAGCATAAGCAACTGTTAATCTAGGTGTTAACTTGCTTGCTAGAAGTCGATTTATCAGTTAATCGGACGAACTGTGTTTTTTACTAACTAGAAGTGAGATATTTGGGTATACGAGTTAACCGAGAAGGGAAACGACTCGATCCTGCTAAAACGTACCCTATTAAAGTACATCCGGCTCCCAAGAATTTGAAGCAGCTCAGATAGTTTCTTTGTATGGCATCTTATAAGGGAATTACATGACCTCCGAGAAACGGATCTTATCTTAACTTTGGTATATCTTTCGTAATGTAGAAATATGAAGAAAGCCAAGTTATTGCTTGCCAATGACCACATTCACGAAAGTTATTCGATATGTGTTAATAATTTTAATGAAAATTACTTCCAACTTAACTCCGAAATCAATAAAGATAAACAATCGAACCAAAAACCAGAAAAAAGTTCCTGCGAGCAAAGACGTTTTACGGAGCGGGTAATTCTGACCGACAGCCACCGTAGGTTAGCTAAAGAAAGTTGAGGCAGACCATGTCGTGACATCAGTTAGCATCCGGATTTTGGGCGAGTTTTTTATACCTGCATAGCCACTTTCCATCCCAAATTGTTTAGGAATGAAGAATGTACATGACGGATATGTGGAATCTGAAAGCTATGACTATAAATAATAAGGTGTATTATATTCATCACGTAAATTTTTTATTTGAAACTTAAATAACACCGTTGTTCATATGTGGAATGCCTGTACGGTGTAGAAATCAAATTTTCTGGAAATGTCTTTTTACGTAAGAAATAGAATTGTTTAAAAGCTACTGAATATTTGGGGATAAAATTTATATCACTTTTTAAGCCGATAAGGACCTTCGATAATTAGTATATTAAATGTATTAGAAGCAATAATTGTTAAATTATATAAAATTGATAAAATGCCTAATATTCACTTTGTGTATTGAAAAAAAGGTAATAAACACAATCAAACGCAACAAGGCTTACTTTGCAAATATTTTAAAGTCCTATAAATAAGTATGGTTTACTTTTCACAATAGTAGTAATGGTTTCAAAGTTATAAGCAAAAATCCCGTTTTCCGTACTTTCTCGAATTATTTAAACAATGTTCCACCATCTGTAATTGACCGCAAATATGTACCTCAATATCTTGAAAATGTTCCCTACAACTTCCAATGATAAACTTCCCTCATAAAATCTTTTTTTAAAATGACCCTTTTTTAGTCTAATTTGCCTGGACTAATTAGAGAGATATAGCCGCCTTGACACGCGACAGGTGTTGTTTCCCGCGTCCCGTGTTTTTAGCATGTGATTGTTTCATCGGGGTGTGTGTGAGTGCGTTTCACCTGTAGGCCGATCCTGCATTAGTGGTGTGTAATGTTTAGCACAAGAAGTCGACCTGCATACACACAAGCGCGGTGCAGAATCTACCGCGGGGAGAAACTTGACCCGAGGTATCTGGTCCTTCGTACTGCACTAGTTTCACTCTATGCACACGACACGTAAGGACGATTCACGGAAGGACGTGTCGCAGTATCGATAATTAAAGTGTGCGTGTACACTATACGATCTCGGTCACGGCCGGTTGTAAATTGAACTTTTCGGGCGATTCGGGATCGCCGAAAGTAACTAACACACTCACACTAGTTTACAATAGTACATGGATGCTCACACGCACATTCGCGCAACAATATAAACAAACGGACAGCGCGGCCCTGACGGAATACAAGTCCAGATGTAAATACAATACACGCTTTTTGACTCAATTAAAATTAACACGTACAATGAAATATTATTTTGAATGTTATTTTATTTCAATGCATCGACTTCACATCACAATATTCGTACAATCATATAAAACAACCAGGTTAATGAATCTTGCGCTGATACTGAAAAAGTAAATAGTTTAAAAAATATTAGGTTTCACCTTATTCTAGCTTTATTTATAATCTTATAATTATATCCATCGAGGTGGAAAAGTCGTATCCTGTATCACTACAAGAAATAAAGAAGCAGAAAAGAAAATATATATTAAAAAAAAAGAATAATGTTGTACAATATCGATCTTAACATTATAGAGTCAGTCTGTAACAGAACGGTACCAATTAATATTTATTCTAATTAGTGTAAATGAATTTATTGTTCGTCTAGTTATTATAATAAGCTGAGGAATTTATTGATCACCACGAACAAATTATACTGTGACAAAACAATCTTTTTGCCGACGTTTCGGATGTTTTAATTATTACATCCCTTTTCAAGGCTATAAATGCATACAAAATTATTAAAATATAAACGTAGTCAAAATAAAGAAAAATAAGATAGATATTAAAAAATAACCGAAAACTCACCAATAAGTCATGTTAAGTTAAAAAAGAATCATGGTGTTACACAGTGGTCTTAATAAAATTTACAAAAACTCGATAACTGACAAAGCTATTCTGAAAAAACAAAATCACCAAAAGTTCGTTAATTATTTAAAAAAACCAAAAGTTAACAATTTACAAAAAGATATATAGTATTATAAAAAATTTTTTTTCTAATTATAATTATATTAAAATAAAAAAGCTAAAACAAACTCACACAATAAATTATAACACTAAAAATCACTTTAGACTTTTGCTAAGGAACACCCCAGTGGGCGTCCATAGCATAAATAATTAATATAAGCACGACTATTAGAGCCTAACCTCTAACCAATACTATAACATTGTGTATATGAAAACGTTGAGAAGTGGGGGAAAAACATAGTATATCAAAATAAGCGGGTACGAGAGAGAAAACCAATATCTATCTCTTATAAGTACAAGAACGGTAGCAAGAATAAATAGGCCTTTAACTAATGTTACCAACATGCATTTATTAAAAAAAAAAAAAATTTTATTTGTGTTCGAATTTAAAATATGGTTTGAGTTTATTTAATTTCAAATTAGGGTAATTAACATTAAGTTCATGTATTAAGATTATTTATGTTCAAGGTTAAAATGGATTAAGTTCATTTAACTTTAAGATTAGGCTAATTAATTTTAAGTTCATTTAACTTAATTATTGTTACGCGAGTAATTGAAATGGAGAGGTGGACCAAGGTTTTATTCAAAGAACTGAACTGATATTAACTAATCTAAGACATAATCTCTAGGGAACCCTTTGATTAGCGAAAGAACTGAATGGATATTAACTAATCTTAGACATAATCTCTAGGGAACTCTTTGATTGGTGAAAGAACTGAATGGATATTGACTAATTAAATTAATGGAAGAATTTAGAACTAATAATAAATTACATATAAATTGAACTGAATATGAATTCTTCGATTAATGAAAGAACTGAACAAATATTTTATTGATAAAAATAGAAATAAATGAGACTGAAAAGAGAAGCAAGAACTCGGTAAGTACGGGAGCGTACGCGAGCTGCTATAAAATAAAAAGAAAAATAGAAAATAATAATAATGACAAGGAACCTTGGGATATCTTTCTATTTCTGATTTGTATTCTAAGAAAAAGACATATGTAATGCTGTTTTGTAAAGGCAGTCTTGCGGGTGTCGTCACGCAGACCCCCTACTCCTATTACTTATCGGTGATTGGTTAAAGGGTTAAATTTGAAGGGGGGTTAGAAGTATGGTTGGGAGCTGCGTCTCTCCACCCCCAAGATGGTCTATAAAAGAGAGCGTGCGCGCTTGCCGCACCAGTCTGTCAAGAGAAATTAGAAGGAAAAATAAATTTAGTTTCGTTAAATTTGTTGTTTTTATTAACTCCTCAACAAATGGTGCCGTGACCAGGATATCTTTGGGATTTATTGTTTGGAGTTAATATAGTGTGAAGTGTATAAATATGGATAGTGGCGAAGGAAACCTACGAGCGGAAATCCAGTCTCGTAAACCTAGAGGGAGGCCCAAAAAAGTAAGGAGCAATTTCGCGATAGAAAATAGTGCTGAAAATAACGACGCCATAAGAAATGGCGCCGAAAACAGCAATGCCGCAGAAAATGGCGCCGGAAACAACGATGCAGCAGAAAATGGCGCCGAAAATAACGACGCCATAGAAAACGCCGCGAAAAATAATGGACCGGCAAATGAAAACCCACCCGGAGGTAGGAACATGACAAACCACAGAGAGGTAAGTCCTTCGCATGTTTCTTATAACACCTTTAATAGCCAATCTTCTCGGAAAAGGAGATTAGAAACAGAAGCAGCCGAACGTCGAGCTGAAATAAAACGTAGAGCACTAAAAGAACGCATGCGAATTCAAAATGAGTTGGAAAAGGTGGAGCTAGAACTGGATGATGAGCAGCTGGCTTTTGCTTTATCTGAAGATAATGCAACCTCAATTAACGACAATCGGTCCTCGCGTGCTGTAAGTGAAGTAAACTATCGTGATAAAGTTGACCAGTGGTTAGGTGCTCAAAATCAAACCCGTTCTGGCCCCATCGATCCTTCCCCGCCAACAAACATTATAAAAGACCTTGTTAATAACCCCGCGAATTTAACAATAGATTTTAGTAAATTAATGTATAGGCTATCCCCAAACAGCAACCTTCCGAAATTTGACGGAAGGGCTGGCGATTGGTTTAAATTTAAGAGCGCGTATGATTTGTCGACTAAGTTAGGTCAATATTCGGATGAAGAAAATGTATCTCGTTTGCATTCATGCCTAGAAGGGACCGCTAGAGAATCAGTGGCTTCCTTACTAATACTAGGCAAAGACTCGGATAAAATTATGCGCACCTTACAGCGACAATACGGTGATCCTAATTTTGTTATACAAAACTTTATAAAGGACATAAAAGGTCTACCAAAATTAAACGTGGGTAAATGTGACATCGTGACACTAGCCAACAAGGTAGCAAACGCCGTAGCAGCAATTAAATCGCTTAATAATGTTGGGTATTTGTACAGTCCAGAGGTATGTCAAAATATATTGAGCAAATTACCTACTGAGTTAATTGCACTTTATAATGGGTTTGCTGCAAACGAACCAACCTTGCAACCACGTTTAATAACAATAGATAAGTTTTTATGTATTCAAGCCGATAATGCTTGTACAGCGGGAACCTTACGTAACAATGAAATAGACACTAAGAATCTTAAAACATCGGACTCAAATAACAAACCAAATCGGAAGAGAACGTACGACCAGGTTAATCAAAACGCCAACGTCATAGTTACGAACACGACGGATAATCAGCACGATCTAAGTAAGAAAGGCATCACCCGATTAGACCGAAATACCACTAAAACATGCCCATTTTGCGAAAAGCCGCATTCAATTGAAGAGTGTAAAACCTTCGTAGGATTACCGCTAGACGATAAGTGGAATTGGGCAGTAAAACAAAAGGTATGCTTTCGCTGTCTAAAACGCGGTCATTTCCGTTACCACTGTAGAGCATCCAAGTGCGGGAAAGATGGGTGCGTCAAGCCTCATCATCAGATGATGCACAAAGAAGAATTATGACTAGATGATGATATTAATGCCCTGTCAAATAAAAGATTTGTCACCACGGCATATACTTCAACACACAGGAATCAAAGAGTTTTACTAAAAATTCTTCCCGTAAAACTAATTGGACCATCTGGTATAGTTAAAGAAATAACTGCGCTGCTAGATAGTGGTTCGACTATAACACTTTTAGACGAATGCATCGCTAAATCGATCGGTGCAATAGGACGTGAAATAAGACTTACTATGATAGGTATAAATGGGACCGAATCAATATGTCATAATAGTCAAATAGTCACCATAGATATTCAAAGCATACATGATGGATCAAAATACACCCTCGACAACATCAGGACAGTAGAAAATCTGAAACTCCCAAAACAATCATTGTCTAAAAGAGACATCGAAGGTCATAAATATCTAGATGACTTAAATATAAAATTCTACCAAGACACGTCACCAAAACTCTTAATTGGACAGAGCCATTGGGACCTAATAATATCGCGAAACATAAAAGGTCAGAACCAAAGTTCTCCCGTAGCATCATTTACTCGTCTAGGATGGGTCGTCCATGGAAACATATGGGACGGAAACTCTAGGAAATGTGAGTCTATACTTGTTTCACGAGATTGGGGTGATGACGTAGTGACTCAAAATCACAAACAGTGCGATGATTTGTTGCACGAGTTAGTAAAAGGTTATTTCCACTTAGAATCAATAGGTATCTCACACAAAGATAGAGTTACAGAAAAGGACAAAAGAGCTCTTTCAATATTAAATGACACTACCCACCAGACACCAGAAGGTTGGGAAACAGGGCTTCTGTGGAAATCCGACTCGGTGACTCTTCCCGATAATTATCGAAGTGCACTGAATCGTCTCTTAAATTTGGAAAGAAAGCTAGACAACAATTCAGAGTATGCGGATAAATACTACGATGAAATTCAAAAATTAATTGATAAAGGATATGCAGTTAAAAACGATGGACAGATTATCAAGACTGACAGAAGCTGGTACGTACCGCACTTTGCTGTAGTAAATAAAAACAAGATGAGGGTTGTATTTGATGCAGCCGCCAAATCGCAAGGCATCTGCCTTAACGATGCTCTTCTATCAGGTCCTGACTTCCTAAAAACACTAGTCGGAGTTCTACTTCGATTTAGACAGTACAAAGTAGCAATAAAAGGAGATATCCAAGAAATGTTTCTGAGAGTCAAAATGATACAAAAGGACAGGAGCTCTCAAATGTTCCTATGGCGGAATAGAGACCGAACACGACCGCCGGACACTTATCATATGACATCGCTTATCTTTGGAGCGAAATCCTCGCCTTGTTCGGCGTTATACGTAAAAGACATGAATGCGGACAAGCACGGGAAGAACAGAGCAAAAGCTATCGCCGCGATAAAAAACAATACGTATATGGACGACTTATTAGTAAGTGTACCATCGGAAAAGGAGGCGATCATCTTACTAAAAGACGTCATCGCCATAAATAAATCTGGAGGTTTCAATATGCACGCTTGGGCATGTAACAGCCGACAAGTAATTCAGACAATTCCTCCAGCAATAAGAGCAGTAGGTAAAGTTGCTCTCACCGATGAGAACCCTGATCATTCATACGAGAAGGTATTGGGACTCAACTGGGACCCTGCATCTGATACTTTTCAATTCAAATTGGAATTAAAAAATATTCCAAGTTGCTTATTAAAAGGTGAAAAGGTACCAACGAAACGGGAGATGTTAAAAATTATAATGTCAGTATTCGACCCGCTGGGATTCCTAACTGTTTTCACCATAAGAAGCCGTATATTAATACAGGAAGTGTGGCGCTCGGGTATAGGCTGGGACAAACCACTACTTGAGAGTGATTTTATAAAATGGAAAGAATGGATTGCCAAATTGCCAGAGATAAGAAATTTAATAATCCCGAGGTGTTATATGTCAAGCAATCAGGTTGTTCGTCGAAACGACCTTCACATCTTTTGCGATGCAAGCAAATACGCAAGTGCAGCGGTAGCCTACAAGCGAGTAGAGCTTCTGAACGGTCAAATATATGTATCATTTGTGGCTGGGAAAAGTAAAGTAGCTCCTTTGAAACAACCGTCAATCCCTCGACTGGAGCTTCAGTCGGCGCTTATTGGTGCCCGGTTAGCAAATTATATAGAGAAAGAGATAGATGTCAAGTTTCACGCAAGGATCTTGTGGTCTGACTCTATTACGGTATTAACATGGATACGTTCAGACCCACGTTTATACCATGCATTCGTGTCTCATCGCCTAGGTGAAATAGATGAACTAACCAACGTGAAAGAGTGGCGTTGGGTAAATTCAAAACAAAACCCAGCCGACGATGCTACTAGGAATATAAGTGAAAAACTCTCTAGCAATTCTAGATGGTTAGTGGGCCCAAAATTTTTATACCTAACAACGGATCAATGGCCAGTATAGCCAACGGTAAAACAGACGAATAGGGAAGAAAAAATTTGCGTGATCAGAGACTCTATTGAACCAACTAGAGCAATCATCCTACCAGACATTTCTCGCTTTTCGTCGTGGCTTCGGTTAATACGAAGTACGGCCACAATACTTAAAAGCATAAGAATATGGAGAAATTACAAAAGACCACCCTCGACGAGAAGCAAGAAATGTAGGGACGAAAATATTACGATGACCAACCTCATACGACGTAGGGATCTGGATGAAGCCGAACGGCTAGGGATAAGCAAAGTACAAACTGATTGTTTTAAGAACGAGCTCTTATCTTTGCTAAGAAACGAGCCAATTAAGAAATCAAGTAAACTGATTAATTTCAACCCTAAGCTTGATACAAGCAATATTATGTATGTTGAAAGCAGAATTCTTTTGACCGAAAATGTTGATAAATCGATGAAATACCCGAAAATCTTTGACGGTAACCACCGTTACCCTCGACTACTTATCGAATATTACCACAAAAAGTTCAATCACGGAAACCACGAGACAGTCATAAATGAATTAAAACAAAAATATTTGATATTAAAATTGCGCTCAACAGTAAAGGCCATAACGTGCCATTGTATTATGTGCAAAAAATTGCGCGCGAAACCACGTTGTCCGCAAATGAGGCTTCTCCCAAAGGTTAGGCTTGCTCATCACAAGCGTCCCTTTACGTGTTGCGGCATGGACTATTTCGGCCCCATGACCGTAACCGTAGGTCGACGGCATGAGAAAAGATGGGGGGTTCTTTTTACATGCCTCACCATCCGCGCTGTCCACATTGAATTGGTACCAAGCTTGAGCACCAATTCTACTATTATGGCTATACGACGCATGTCATCTCGGAGAGGGCAACCCCGGATTATATATTCGGACAATGGAACAAATTTGCGGGGCGCAAACGAAGAGCTTCGAAATGCAATTAAAGCCTTAAATACCACTCAGCAACAACATTTCCTGTCAGAACGAGGAATAGATTGGAAGTTTATCCCTCCATACGCGCCTCATATGGGAGGCAGTTGGGAAAGGCTAATCCGTAGCGTGAAAGTAGCTCTGAGCATCACATTGAAAACAAGAGCTCCAAAGGAAGAAATTCTTTTAACCTTATTGGTGGAGGCAGAACATACAATTAATAGTCGACCTCTCACGCACGTATCGGTCGATCCTAACGATCCTGTTGCTCTGACTCCAAACCACTTCCTTATAGGGGCCACATCAAGTACGTCGATCCTAACAAGGTACGACGCATCGGAATTATGCTCACGAAAACAATGGCGATTATCACAAGCACTTACCGATATGTTCTGGCACCGATGGATCAAAGAATACTTACCAGACCTAATTCCACGTCAAAGATGGCAACAAGATGAAGAACCCATCAAAATAGATGATATAGTCATGTTAGTAGATAATAACTTGCCAAGAAATATGTGGATTATGGGTATTATTCAGGAAGTATTTCCTGGACCCGATAATAAAATTCGCTCTGTAAAAGTACGCACTAAAGATAAAGTATACCTAAGACCAGTGCACAAACTTATTCAATTGTCAACAACAAAGTGAAGTACGAATTATACTTTCGTACTTGGTGGGAGTATGTTACCAACATGCATTTATTAAAAAAAAAAAATTTTATTTGTGTTCGAATTTAAAATATGGTTTGAGTTTATTTAATTTCAAATTAGGCTAATTAACATTAAGTTCATGTATTAAGATTATTTATGTTCAAGGTTAAAATGGATTAAGTTCATTTAACTTTAAGATTAGGCTAATTAATTTTAAGTTCATTTAACTTAATTATTGTTACGCGAGTAATTGAAATGGAGAGGTGGACCAAGGTTTTATTCAAAGAACTGAACTGATATTAACTAATCTTAGACATAATCTCTGGGGAACTCTTTGATTGGTGAAAGAACTGAATGGATATTGACTAATTAAATTAATGGAAGAATTTAGAACTAATAATAAATTACATATAAATTGAACTGAATATGAATTCTTCGATTAATGAAAGAACTGAACAAATATTTTATTGATAAAAATAGAAATAAATGAGACTGAAAAGAGAAGCAGAAACTCGGTAAGTACGGGAGCGTACGCGAGCTGCTATAAAATAAAAAGAAAAATAGAAAATAATAATAATGACAAGGAACCTTGGGATATCTTTCTATTTCTGATTTGTATTCTAAGAAAAAGACATATGTAATGCTGTTTTGTAAAGGCAGTCTTGCGGGTGTCGTCACGCAGACCCCCTACTCCTATTACTTATCGGTGATTGGTTAAAGGGTTAAATTTGAAGGGGGGTTAGGAGTATGGTTGGGAGCTGCGTCTCTCCACCCCCAAGATGGTCTATAAAAGAGAGCGTGCGCGCTTGCCGCACCAGTCTGTCAAGAGAAATTAAAAGGAAAAATAAATTTAGTTTCGTTAAATTTGTTGTTTTTATTAACTCCTCAACAACTAATGTGTATAAATGAATATATGATCAATGTATACATCCCACAACACTATCTAAAACTATTTTATAAACATTTTTAAGATTATTTGTATCCTCCATACGGTTTAAAGTATTTTTGTTAGAATAAATATTAATCATCTCAGAAAAAAGACGTTTTTTGTAATTACTCTCTATGTCTAAAATAGTGGTCTTTTCAAAGTTAATAGTATGTCCAGCATTAATTGTATGCATCGCAACTGCAGATCTCTCATTTTTATTTCTTATATCGTTTCTGTGTTCATTTATACGTAATTTCAATTTCCTTTTGCTAGTGCCTACATAAATTGCAGTACAATCACTACATGGAATTCTATAAACAATGTTGCATACATCATACTTAATTAACTCATCCTTTCCCAGTTTAATAATGTGATTAAACTTATTTATTGTGCAATTAATCGATAAAAAATTATGCTTGTTAAAAATATTATTAAGCTTAGGAGTTAAATTTTTAAAAAATGGTAAAACTACCTTCGGTCTGCACATCAAATCTATAGTTCTATTATATCTTGTATTTGCAAAATTAATGTTATTATTATTATTAATATGTGCCAACCTTTTACCCATATATTTCAATATGAAATTACAGGGATAAGAATTTTGGCTTAAGAACTCTTTAATTATTTTCAAATTTTCATCATGGAACGAAGAGTGCGAAAGTAATATCCCCTTGTCTACCAAGTTATAAACCATTGCAATTTTTGGATGTTGTGGATGGTGGAAGAAATAATTAAGATATCGACCAGATGCTGTTTTTTTCCGGAACCAATTTGTTAATGGAAAACCATTGTCAATCCTAATTAATTCAATATCAAGGAAAGGCAACACCCTATCACACTCAACTTCCATAGTGAATTGTAAACATTCAGAGAAACTATTAAATTTATCCAAAATAAATCTATTTTTTCATTATTAACTATAAGAAGGGTATCATCCACATACCTTTTATATAAAATAATATCATCATTAAAACCCTTTAAACATTCATTCTCCAACATTTCGATTACCAAATCTGCAAACCAAGGGCTTGTGCAAAAACCCATTGGTGCACCCATACATTGTTTAAAAAATTTTTTATTAAACTGTAAAAAAGTGGAATCAAGCAATTGATTAATGCCATCCAAAAACTCATTTTTTGTGAGAGGAATGTTATTCTTTAAGAATCTCCACTTTCCCGATAAAGCTTTGATGATAAGATCCTTCGGTAGATTTGAAAACAAAGATACAACATCGAAAGAAACTAAGCTAAAGTTAAAGATATTATGTTTTCTAAGGCTGATAAGGGTGCTGTTTGTGTTATTATTGACAAATCAGATTACATCAAAAAAATGGAAGATTCTCTTAACGATGACAAATATTATGTTGAAATTAAAAAGTCACCCTTACGTCAATTACAAATGAAGACTAAGAATCTTATTAAAGATTGGGGTAATTTAGGTGTTTTTGATAATGAGGAGTGTTTTAGTAATATTATTTTGAATTTAGATAGCACGAATATACCTAAAGCCTATGAATTAATCAAGATACATAAAAACCATTTTCCGATTCGTATTATTGTCTCAGCTGTTAATAGTCCTACATATACACTTGATAAGGCTTTGAGTAAGTTATTCAATAAATACATTCCGAAACCTAAATCCAATATAAAAAAAAGTTTCGAATTAAAAAAGTTGTTAGACAAACTTATTATTCCTTCTAAATTCATAATAATATTGCTAAAACACATACTATTAACTTTGAAAAGACCACTATTTTAGACATAGAGAGTAATTACAAAAAACGTCTTTTTTCTGAGATGATTAATATTTATTCTAACAAAAATACTTTAAACCGTATGGAGGATACAAATAATCTTAAAAATGTTTATAAAATAGTTTTAGATAGTGTTGTGGGATGTATACATTGATCATATATTCATTTATACACATTAGTTAAAGGCCTATTTATTCTTGCTACCGTTCTTGTACTTATAAGAGATAGATATTGGTTTTCTCTATCGTACCCGCTTATTTTGATATACTATGTTTTTCCCCCACTTCTCAACGTTTTCATATACACAATGTTATAGTATTGGTTAGAGGTTAGGCTCTAATAGTCGTGCTTATATTAATTATTTATGCTATGGACGCCCACTGGGGTGTTCCTTAGCAAAAGTCTAAAGTGATTTTTAGTGTTATAATTTATTGTGTGAGTTTTTTTTTAGCTTTTTTATTTTAATATAATTATAATTAGAAAAAAAATTTTTTATAATACTATATATCTTTTTGTAAATTGTTAACTTTTGGTTTTTTTAAATAATTAACGAACTTTTGGTGATTTTGTTTTTTCAGAATAGCTTTGTCAGTTATCGAGTTTTTGTAAATTTTATTAAGACCACTGTGTAACACCATGATTCTTTTTTAACTTAACATGACTTATTGGTGAGTTTTCGGTTATTTTTTAATATCTATCTTATTTTTCTTTATTTTGACTACGTTTATATTTTAATAATTTTGTATGCATTTATAGCCTTGAAAAGGGATGTAATAATTAAAACATCCGAAACGTCGGCAAAAAGATTGTTTTGTCACAGTATAATTTGTTCGTGGTGATCAATAAATTCCTCAGCTTATTATAATAACTAGACGAACAATAAATTCATTTACACTAATTAGAATAAATATTAATTGGTACCGTTCTGTTACAGACTGACTCTATAATGTTAAGATCGATATTGTACAACATTATTCTTTTTTTTTAATATATATTTTCTTTTCTGCTTCTTTATTTCTTGTAGTGATACAGGATACGACTTTTCCACCTCGATGGATATAATTATAAGATTATAAATAAAGCTAGAATAAGGTGAAACCTAATATTTTTTAAACTATTTACTTTTTCAGTATCAGCGCAAGATTCATTAACCTGGTTGTTTTATATGATTGTACGAATATTGTGATGTGAAGTCGATGCATTGAAATAAAATAACATTCAAAATAATATTTCATTGTACGTGTTAATTTTAATTGAGTCAAAAAGCGTGTATTGTATTTACATCTGGACTTGTATTCCGTCAGGGCCGCGCTGTCCGTTTGTTTATATTGTTGCGCGAATGTGCGTGTGAGCATCCATGTACTATTGTAAACTAGTGTGAGTGTGTTAGTTACTTTCGGCGATCCCGAATCGCCCGAAAAGTTCAATTTACAACCGGCCGCGACCGAGATCGTATAGTGTACACGCACACTTTAATTATCGATACTGCGACACGTCCTTCCGTGAATCGTCCTTACGTGTCGTGTGCATAGAGTGAAACTAGTGCAGTACGAAGGACCAGATACCTCGGGTCAAGTTTCTCCCCGCGGTAGATTCTGCACCGCGCTTGTGTGTATGCAGGTCGACTTCTTGTGCTAAACATTACACACCACTAATGCAGGATCGGCCTACAGGTGAAACGCACTCACACACACCCCGATGAAACAATCACATGCTAAAAACAGGGGACGCGGGAAACAACACCTGTCGCGTGTCAAGGCGGCTATATCTCTCTAATTAGTCCAGGCAAATTAGACTAAAAAAGGGTCATTTTAAAAAAAGATTTTATGAGGGAGGTTTATCATTGGAAGTTGTAGGGAACATTTTCAAGATATTGAGGTACATATTTGCGGTCAATTACAGATGGTGGAACATTGTTTAAATAATTCGAGAAAGTACGGAAAACGGGATTTTCGCTTATAACTTTGAAACCATTACTACTATTGTGAAAAGTAAACCATACTTATTTATAGGACTTTAAAATATTTGCAAAGTAAGCCTTGTTGCGTTTGATTGTGTTTATTACCTTTTTTTCAATACACAAAGTGAATATTAGGCATTTTATCAATTTTATATAATTTAACAATTATTGCTTCTAATACATTTAATATACTAATTATCGAAGGTCCTTATCGGCTTAAAAAGTGATATAAATTTTATCCCCAAATATTCAGTAGCTTTTAAACAATTCTATTTCTTACGTAAAAAGACATTTCCAGAAAATTTGATTTCTACACAGTATAGGCATTCCACATATGAACAACGGTGTTATTTTTTGGAACTGAGTCAAATTTGTTTAACTTATTTGACTTTGAAATTAATTTATTTGAGCGTATTTGCATATATTGTATTAATTTATTTTTGCCGTTGAGGCTTGAAATTTAAGTTCTATCTAATCTCCTTTTAAATTAAAACAGCGCTTTTAAAAGACAGCGTCTTTGACCATACGTATGGAGCAGGGTTGTGAGATTTATGATTCGTCAAATCGTGAATCCAAAATCAACTTTGGGATTGCAGAATTTGTTGTGTTCAAATCACAAATCCTTTTGGTTAAAGGATTTTCTTTAGTTATAAATCCAAAATCCTTCTGATTAAAGGATTTTCTTTAGTTATAAATCCAAAATCCTTTTGATTAAAGGATTTCCTAAATTATAAATCCAAAATCCTTTTGATGTAAGGATTTTCTTTTATTATAAATCCAAAATCCTTTTGATGTAAGGATTTTCTTTTATTATAAATCCAAAATCCTTTTAATGTAAGGATTTTCTCCAATTAAAAATTAAAAATCCATCTGATTTGTGAATTGGCCCTATTCATAAATCGAAAATCCATATAAATTTTTTGACTTATTGCATCAATTTTTTTACTTATTGTATTGTGTGTTTTTTTACTTGTGGTATCGAGTAGATTGTGCTCTAGTGACCTGGACGTTAAACACTCGAAAGATTACAGTCACTCAAAATAAAAAAATTGTCTGTATATTAAGAGCAAGACCTATATGTTCTTATTACGGCCCGCTGATTCCGAGTCTAAGCTTGATTTGGAGTTATCAAGTTTGAGGTCATTTAAAGGTCAAACTTAGAAAAAAGTTTTAAGGAGAGGTCACTAATATTTCGACAATTTTGACAGCCACTGATCCTTTATGGGGTTTGACTTTATCGGGTTAAGATGAAGGTCATTAAAGGTCAAGTTTGTAAATTTTGTAGAAAGTACATTTTGTACTTCAAATTCCGATATTGGTTCAGATTAAGATAATTTCATTTGGCGCTATCACGTCAGAATCAAGAGCATTTGAAGGTCAAATTGAGAAGAAACTTTTAAGCGTAAATGACTAAATAATATTTTTATAGTTTTGACAGCCGCTAAATCCGAATCAAATCCGCGTTTAGATCCCATGTGGAAAAATTTTATAAAGTTTATATAAAATTTTTATAAAATCACTTTATAAAATTTTTATAAAAACATTATATATTATGATAAATTGCTTTTTTTATGTATTTATGTGACAAATAAAAAACTATTTTCTGGGAAGATATAATTTAATGAAAATCATTTATTTGTATAATAAAGTAACATGAGAAAACAGCACATGGAAAAGAAAAATTTAATAATTATCCATATATAAAAATTTTGTATATATTTTATTTTAATAAAACACTTAAAATAAATTAAGAAAATAAAGTAAATATATTTATCATTAAGTGCATATAATTGTATTTTTCCAAGTGAAAATAATTTATAAATTTTTTATAAAAATTTTACAAAATACATTTTATATAGTTTTCATAAAAAATTGGTCGTATAAAAATTGTATAAAAAATACACTTTATAAAATTTTTATAAAAAATATATAAAATGTGTTTTATAAAATTTTTATAAAAAATTTATAAATTATTTTCACTTGGGAAAATACAATTATATGCACTTAATGACAAATATATTTACTTTATTTTCATAGTGTTTTATTAAAATAAAATATATACAAAAATTTTATATATGGTTAATTATTAAATTTTCTCATGTTACTTTATTCTACAAATAAATGATTTTCATTAAATTATATCTTCCCAGAAAATAGTTTTTTATTTGTCACATAAATACATAAAAAAAGCAATTTATCATAATATATAATGTTTTTATACAAATTTTGTAAAATTTTTATAGAACCAAATTTATATAAAAATTTTATATAAAATTTATAAAATTTTCCCACATGGGATCAAAGTTATTTCAAGGACAAATTTACAAAATTTGTAAAAAGTATATTTTTGACTATATATTCTGATTCCATGACCACTGATTTAAATATATTAAAATGTGTTCTTACAGAGATACTTTCTCAAGTTTTGAGGGTTGCTGTATCCGAATATGAAATCAGTTTGACCTAATCGGGTTTAGATTACTAGAATTTTTGAGTTCTTATTCGGACTGTAATATACAAAAAAAAAAAGAAAAATTATTGAAAGTAACAAATTTTATAATTTAATGAACAATAATATTCATTATTGCCCTCCAATTTTACTTTATCCCCGGAGGGACTAAAATGCGTTTTTGCCCCCTAAAAAGAGGTCAATAAAGTCAACTTTATTGATTTTCAGAGTGAAAAATAAATTACATATTATAATACGTTTATTTTATAGAATATTATACAAAAATTTATAAAAAATATATATAATTCTATAGGATAAATTACATATAAAATTTTATAATAATTATTTAAATAAATTTTATAAAATTTTTATAAAAATTTTATAAAATATTTTCACCCAGGGTATAAGTATAAAAGAGTAATCTTCTGTACCAAGCACTTTTTTATTTGTTAAATTGTGTGCACATTCATACACTCTCAAACATACTCTTAAACGTGTAAATTTACACACATTCTCACACGCACACACACAATTACACACACACACACACACACACACACACACGGCGCACCAGGGCTGGAGAGCTCCTTCTCGAACTGGGGCGACCCGGAACGGAAACGGCGGAGCTGAGGACAGTGGTCTCGTCCACACTGAGTGGGTCAGCAGAGGTCCAGCTGCTGACTCACAAAGTGTCCATCACCATCAGGGACATGGACGAGTCCACGACAACAACGGAGGTGGCCGCAGCGATTGCGGCAAAGATCGGGCCAAATGTGGTATCCCCGGATAATATTAAAACCAGGGGATCCTACAGTGGTACCCTAGCTGCGACCATCCAGCTTCCGGCAGTAGCAGCCAAAAAACTGCTGCAAGACGGGAAGCTCCGGATCGGATGGATCAATTGCAGAGTTCGACTGCGAGAGGTATCCTCGCGCTGCTACCGATGCCACGAATCGGGACACATCGCGAGGGAGTGCAAGAGCGCAGTCGACCGGTCAGCGCAATGCTATCGGTGCGGCCAAGAGGGCCACAAAGCAGTGGACTGCGAGGCCAAAGCCAAGACCTCGCATGAGGAAGGAGCACACATCAAAAATGATTAAGGTGCTCCAAATAAACCTCAACCACTGCGCTGTGGCCCAGGACCTGCTGTCCCAGCTGGTCAGAGAGGAGAGAGCGGACGTAGCGATCATCAGCGAGGAGTTCCGGGATCTCGAGAAGTCGAACTGGGTAAGGGATGCCACGGGCAAGGCGGCCATCTGGGTATGTGGAAATATACACATCTCCAGAAAGATGGTCGCCCCCCTTCCCAGCTTCACCTGGGTGGAGGTGGCGGGGGTACGCATGTACAGCTGCTACTTCCCGCCCAGCGATTCCACCGAGGACTTTGCGAGATCTCTGGATGCAGTCGTCACCAGTGCTCGGTCCTCACGGCTACCGGTCGCAATCGGTGGGGACTTTAATGCTTGGGCGACGGACTGGGGCAGCGCCAAGACCAACGCGCGTGGTCGCGCACTTCTCGAGGCGTTCGCTCTACTGGGGCTGGAGATCGCTAACACAGGGACAACCCCGACTTTCACCAAAGCCAGCAAGTCGTCCATAGTCGACCTCACCTTCGTCGATCCAAGATTGATGGGGGGAGGGGGACTCGGCTGGAAAGTTAGCGATCGTTACACGGGTAGTGACCACCAAGCACTCGTGTACCAGCTCCAGCTGACCAGCGGGAGGACAAAGAGAGCAGGAAGAGGAGCAAGAGAGAGATGGGCACCAGCCACGTTTGATCGTGAGACGTTCCTCTGCTCCCTTGAGGGGGAAAAAGTGGAGGGAACCGCCGAGGAAAAAGCACGAGGCCTCACGAATGCCCTAACAGCGGCTTGCGATGCCTCTATGGCCGTGAAGTTTAACCCTCGCGGCCGCCCACCGATAATCTGGTGGAGTGAGGACATCGCAGAAAAGAGACGTGAGTGCCTGCGTGCCAGAAGGCTGCACCAAAGAGCGAGGGGAACACCGCGGTTCCAAGATCGTTCCGCAGAATACGAACAAAAGCGGAGGGATCTCAAGGTGGCCATCAAGACTGCCAAGAGAAGGTGTTGGCGGGAGCTCTGTGAGGAGATGGACCACGACCCCTGGGGCAGACCGTATAAAACGGTTATGAATAAGATCAACCCCGGGGGAGCTGTTGCACCCACCGACCCAGTTTTTCTGGACGGAGTGGTCCGCCACCTGTTTCCAGAACATCGGAAAAGGGCAGTAGAGACGGGCCTGATGGCCACCATTGGTGCAGCCGAGTCGCCAGACATTAGTGAAGCCGAACTGAGGATGGCCGCTAAGGGTATTTCCGTACGTAAAGCCCCAGGGCCTGACGGAATACCTGGCCTGGCCGTCAAGACAGCGGCGATGAGTGCTCCGGGCTTGTTCCTGGACGCATTCAACGCATGCCTAAGAGAAGGTTGCTTCCCGGCCCAGTGGAAGACGCAGAGGCTGGTACTCCTACCAAAGGGAAACAAACCCCCGGAGGAGCCATCATCTTACCGCCCGCTCTGTCTACTGGATATAGTCGGGAAGCTCCTGGAGCGGGTGATCTGCGCCAGGCTTGCAGAGGCCATCGGTCGGGCCGGAGACCTCTCCGACAACCAGTTCGGCTTCCGAAAGGGTCGATCGACCATGGATGCTGTAGGCAGAGTTGTTGGCATAGCCACAAACGCCATCAATGCTGGTCGGAGTGCAAGGCGGATGTGTGCCATCATCACCTTGGACATCCGGAATGCCTTCAACTCGGCCAGATGGGACGACATCATGCTGTCCCTGCAGCATTTCCAAGTGCCACTCTATCTCAGGGAGGTCACCTCGAGTTACCTGACTGACCGTACTCTGCTCTACGACACCGACGACGGTGTGCACTCCCACAACATCACGGGAGGCGTGCCGCAGGGTTCGGTCATTGGGCCCCTACTCTGGAACGTTGTCTATGACGGCCTGCTTAGGCAGCAACTTCCGGAGGGTGTCACGATGGTGGCTTTCGCGGACGACGTGGCGCTAGTGGTGGTCGCAAAGAGTGTCGAAGAGATCGAATATCTCGGAGACGTCTCTATAGAAGTGGTCGCCACTTGGTTGAGAGACCACGGACTTAGTCTGGCGGCGGAAAAAACGGAGGCGGTGCTCATCTCTCGCACAAAAAAGGAGAGGACCGCCACCTTCACGGTAGGTAAAGAACGGATACGGTCGGTGAAAACGTTGAAGTATTTAGGGGTCACACTAGACGCGCGGCTGTCGTTCAAACACCATCTCGCGAACGCGGGCTCAAAGGCGGCAAAGGTGGCCCGTGCGCTGGCGGGCATCATGCCCAACATCGGGGGACCCCAGCAACCGCGAAGGTCTCTCCTTGCCTCGGTGGTGAGCTCCATAATTTTATACGGAGCTCCTATCTGGGCTGATGCCCTGAACAGGCACAAGAGCTTTGGTGCTCCGTGTCAGAGAGCCTGCAGGATAGCTGCGCTAAGGGTGGCCCGGGCGTACCGAACCGTATCTGACATTGCGCTCTCGGTGATCGCGGGGACCGCCCCCTTCGACCTCCTGGCAGCCGAGAGAGCTGAAAGACACCGTGAGGGTGGGCGACGCGTAGAAGAGAATCGCTGCCATAACCGATGGTCATTGCGGACCGTAGAGGAGTGGCAGCGGAGATGGGACTCAGCCAGGGACGGCCGCTGGACCTACCGCATCATCTCGCG
Organism: Theocolax elegans; assembly: GCA_026168455.1. Lineage (NCBI taxonomy): Eukaryota > Metazoa > Arthropoda > Insecta > Hymenoptera > Cerocephalidae > Theocolax > Theocolax elegans. Next base: position 8,901,781 of record CM047431.1, read on the forward strand.
GATCCAGAAGTGGGCGAGCAGGAAACACGGCTTCGTCAGTTTCCAGCTTACCCAGGTGCTGACCGGGCACGGATGCTTCCGTAGCTACCTATTTCGTATAGGGGTCTACGGCAGCGCAGAGTGCCCGGCTTGTCCAGGGGTGGACGAAGACGTGGAACACGTCCTCCTATGGTGTCCTCGTTTTAGGGAGGAACGGGACCAGTTTCAAGTCACTTGGAGCGGTCCCCTCACCCCTGAGGGCATCGGGGCGTGCCTGCTTGACTCCCAGGAGGGATGGAACGCGGTAGTGACCCTCTGTACGTCCGTAGTGGACAGGCTGGGTCTCATCAGAAGAGAAGAGGAGAGAGGAGTTGCGATAGCAACATTAGTGGGCTAATCTAGCCGTGCCTCCCCCCGCGAAGTAATGCCTTGCGGCGGTTTCCGCGGGGGAATAAAGGTAAGAAAAGAGGTGGAGTTTTAGTGGGTATGCCTATCGACATCCTTCGGTAGGAGAGTCCCACACACGGGGAGTCTCGCATGGCTCCAGTCATGGTGCATTAAGCATTTCTCCACCTCTTCGGAAAAAAAAAAAAAAAAAAAACACACACACACACACACACACACACACACACACACACACACACATATACCCACTCGCACGCACATTCACACACATTCACTCACACATATATTCACATACTCGCACACATATTCACAAAGTCACACACATTCACACACACATATACATATTTACGCACTCGCGCATACATACGCACACAAAAGCACTTATAAATAAATTTACCGAACGCACAAACAATAACAACAACGGGCTCATAAATACCCGCATTAATTGTCACACACGCATCCACATTTGTTTTGTTCTGAATTTATTTCACTAAGCACTAGGTACATTTTACATAAGAATTGAAAAGTGTGATATTGCGCCCCGTAAATAGGGAAAGCAAGTAGTATTTTGTGCTCAGTGTAAGGAAAAAGCTTTTAATAACAAAAGCGGATTTAAAATTAACAACAATCCAATAGTCCAGGTACCTCGAGAATCATTAATAAATCGTATTACAACTATCAAAGGAATTTTATTCGCTTTTACGAGAAAACATAAAATAAATGAAATTAATGATTCGTATATGAAAAAGGAAAAAAATCATCATGATTCTTTTATTCGAAATACGTAAAATTATAAAATCGTCGGTATTTATGATTGTCATCAAAAAGAAATTACAAAATCAAACGGATTTTTGACTCGTGAAAAACAAACTCGTAAATTCATTAGTATTTGTGAATCTTAGAAAGAAAAACTCCTAAAGTCACCGGTATTTGCGATTCATAAAAACTAAAAATCCAAAAATCATTAGTATTTATGATTTGCAATAAATATAATCAAAAAATCAAAAGGATTTGTGATTGTATGTGACAGAAAATTCTTAAATCACTTGGATCTTATGATTCGATAAAGTTGAGAATCATAAAATCAAGGGAGATTAGGATTCGCAGTAAATGAAAATCCAAAATTAAAATTGATTATGGATTTTTAAGGATTCTATTCCTCGAAATGATTCGAGTACTTACAACCCTGGTATGGAGTCAAATGCAATACTGGATTTTAAATTTTAAATTTTTTTTTAAAACGATACTCGATCAGCTTGAATTGACACGTGATGATACGCCTTTCGTACACGTAAAAAGATTATATAGAGGTATACGCGGTGATTAAACAGCCGCGGATTTCATGCGATCGATTAGCGAAGACAGCGAGTTAATTTCGCTAAAAGGCTCTGAACCATCCTAAAAAGTTCCAAATTTAACGAAAAAGCGCATGCACGACAACGGCTTACTCGACAACGGCTTACTCGACAACGCAAGCGAGGAGTATGCATTTGCAATCAATAATTCCAATATAAAAAACGGTATTTTCCTCAGGAAAAAGATAAACTGCATACTGATACCGTTAAATGCACATTAGGTCATCTATAATGCTCCAAAGAGGTAAAAAGGTTTAATGTTCTGAAGTTGAGAAAAGCACAATTGCTCGTTTTACAGCCAAAAAGAGAATTGAATACAGCAATTAATGGATTTTATGACAGATCTACGCAGCTTCCAACGCAAACATCATTTGCGGCGGAAACGTATCGGAAAAAGCGCAAAAATGTGAATCGTGATGATAGGTTTTGTTTAAATTATATCCTACCTGATAAGTTGGAGAATCTCGAGCAACAATGCACACGGCAACAGGAATCCGGATCCGCATTTAGACGCACGTGCTTCGAGTTTTCCAGCTCCTACGTCAAATTTTCCGTCTATGCCAGCTCGTGCGGAATGGTATGAGTGCGGAAGGGGGACGAATGTTCCTTAGAAACAAGCGATCAATCGACGCAAATATTGTCGAATATGTCGACGAATGCGCATGTGCATTACTATAATGTAGGTCGTATCGAAAAATGTTGCAAGTTGGAACATATTATCGACACGGATTTATTGCATGTATACTCGGAACTGTTAACTGGTGTAGCGGTACAATGGTATCATCAATCGCATAAAGATTGGAATACCTGGGTGGACTTCTGTAGTACTATTCGACGATGCTATGGTGTCGAGCAGAACTACGAACAGTGCTCAATAGCAGAAGCGCAGTCATGCAAGCAGGATGAAGACAAACCTGCTTGCGATTATATTTTCTGCTTTTTGAAGATATTAGTAGAATGTAAGCATCTCTAGGAGTAGTTTAGGTTTTCCTCGATATTGATGAACAAACCATATTTATTTATTTGGCGACGTTTCGATGGATATTCTCCATCCTCATCAGGCTATACTATTTCGTCAATATATAGGTATAATAATATGAGATGCTGTTAATAATATGTGTATACCTATATATTGACGAAATAGTATAGCCTGATGAGGATGGAGGATATCCATCGAAACGTCGCCAAATAAATAAATATGGTTTGTTCATCAATATCGAGGAAAACCTAAACTACTCCTAAATACACTGCATGGACGACAAAAAATCACTTAATAAGTAAGCATCTCTAAATGTACGCTAATCTGTTACCGTCTGTTCGGAAGATAGTTCCGAAAGAGAAGGTTACAAGCGTCGACAGACTTGTACAGCTAGGTCGGGAGATAGAAGAGCCTCTGGAGCAAGAATGGTATTTTCCCGCGCCTTTATTGCTAGAACAAAGAAACACTTTGTTTTGGCTTCTATAAAGCCAGATGCTAAGAGCAAGAAAGGGGGAAAGTATTGCGAAACCAATTGTCGAAAGTTTAGGAAATAATTTCTGTAAACAAACATAAGTTAACAATATCGATATTTATTTGCAACGCAAATTTTCGCTTTCAGGCTGGGCCTGAGAATAAAAACTTCCAAGTCACAAAATGTAAATTACAATTAATATTTTTTGCAAGATGTCAATTTTTGTTATGCATTTTATTATAAGATATAATTAAATATAAAAAACTTTAAAAACAAAAATAAAATTTTAACTAATATATTAATATTATTTTAATGGTAACCTGTATCAGTGTTTTTAAACTTGTACAGTTGCCGAGCTGCCGTAAATGTAACGTATATTTTCATTGATTTTAGCGTTATACACAACTGTAAAGTATTATATTTTTTACAATACGGTTTTGTTGCTGTTCAAAATTGGAGATTATACTTAAAAATTTATTTTTCCTATGAACGTTTTTATTTTGAAAGTTGAAATAATGGGTAAGTAGTAATGTTCTCTTTTGTATTAATATTGTGTATATTGTGATGTTTATTGCAATTATTTATTACTGCTTTTATCTTTTACATCACCACCATCCTGCAGCTCGACAAGTGATAAACATCAAAAGAAGATCCTGCAATAATCCACTGCATCGCCAAAGACAGAGAAATAGACTTCTAAATAATAACTACTCTAGGCTCCTTTCAGTTTTGGCTATGGCTAACTAAAATCCCCATACTAGTTCTCGTCATATACAACGAGAACTGAGAGTCCCTCGCAATACGGCTTACAGATTGTTAGGATCAGTCAATTATCATCCGTATCACGTTATCTTGGTACAAGAATTAAGTGAGGTTGATTATGTACTCAAAGTACAGTCTCGTAGATGGACTTTTGAGATGTTGGACCAAAATCCAGATAGTCATTGCCATTATTACAAGTGATTGGACTACATTTTTTTCAACGTACCGTTAGTGGTCAACTGTATTTGAAATTTTTGCAAAATGATTTGCCAAGAAATATATGCTCGCATTGTACGGACATTTTTGAAACAACAATTCCCAAATCGATGGATAGGACGAGGTGTTGCGCAATCTAATCCGTCCGCATATACGCGTAGTTGATAGGGAAGTACTGCTTTTCTAGTGCCGCTTGATAGTCGGATACTCTAATATCAGGAAGGCGGGTCTACCTGCTCAAGGTTTCTCTCTCTCTCTCTCTCTCTACAGGTGAGTTGGATTGACGTGTGTCACGTCGCTCCGTCTTTTTTCGTTTGCACCGGCGCTCACCTTTCTTCTTTGAGTTTGATTTTAGGAGAGCCGGACTCCCGCTGGCTCACGCAACCCGAGCGCATATGGCAGGCTTCACTTTTTAGAGCCAGGGAGCCCGTTTTCTCCTTCAAAGTTTCATCATTATTTTTGTCGTCGCCACGGATGACTCGGCCTTTTGGAGGGACCATAGACGTCAGGAGCAGCAAGGTTCGTTCGCCTCTTCATTCCTGGCCTCGGCTGCGATATTTGCGACGCCTGGTGTTCATTTGCATATCAGCCTTCTGCGCTGCGGTTGCGACATCTACCGCGCAAAGTTGGATTCGGCTGCTGCTTCTCCATCTATGAGTCGCCCCGCTTGCTGCTTGCGCTATTTGCGGTGAGGTTTGCTGGTCGGCTGCTTCGGGCCCCCTCTCTTGGCGTCCGTCGCCTATCAACTGCGCAATCATGTATATTCGAAACGATCGCTGTTCTCGTTGATTGTCGGTTTTTGCGTGCGGTCTCGATACTCCTATGTCAACGTCCGTGCAGAATTCTCTCTGCCCAGTGTGCCTCTGTCGCTTTACTCGAAATCTTCCTACTTCGACTTGCTCAGAGTGTTTTGCGACAGTACATGTGAGGTGCGTGGGCGCGCGAGACGGCTCATCTCGTTCTCAGTGTTGTTTGGGCACGGATGGCCGGTCGGGGGCAGCACCTGCTGGATCGCGGCGCGATAGATCTCCCATTGACGCGTTGCCTTTCGAGAGCGTAGACTCGTACGCACGGGCCTCGCCCCCCGCGCTCCCTCGTTCACAGAAGCGCCCCGCTCCGTCCACGTCGCCATCATTTGACCAGGCTGCTAAGCAGCCACGTGCTGAGAAGGCCGACCTCTCTCTCGCGCTCGCGTCCTCACTCGCCGTCAAAATGGGTGATGATGCGCCGCGGTGATTTACCGATTATACTAAGAAACTCGACGCGCGTTTTGAGAGTGTGGAACAGCAAATTGGAGTAGCGTTCGGTGAACTTAATCGCAAGTTCGGCTCGGTCCAGGCGGATGTGCGCGCTATTCGTTCCGACATCGACACTCTTGCGCACGCCACAGATCTAGTAAAGGCCGACATCCTGGCGGTCCGTGATGACGTGAAGGCCCTCGCTTCTTCAACCGATGAACGTTTTGCTATGGTCAATTCACGATTCGACGCCTTAGTAAATCGCTCCGCTAGTGGCTCATCGGATTCGGGGCCTTCCGCGGCGCCTACGACTGGCGCGGGTTCGCACGGCGACGCTTGCGAAATCCTCTTACTCGGGGTCCCGCAGTCGGTAACTCATCAGGACTATGATATTGTTAGAATGCTTCTCGAGGCGATTGGATTGAAATATATCATCAATCAAGTTATCGACCTGCGTCGTTGGGAGCCGCGTCGTCGCTCTCGATCTTCGCCGGCGCGGGTGCAGGCGAATCCGGCCGGATCCGGCGCGCAACCCGGAGCTTCGCAGGGCGCTTTGCCTCCGCTTTCACGCGGCCTTGTTTTTAGGGTGGCCTCATCGTCAATCCGCGATGCGATTACGGCGCGAGGCGGTCGGTTGGGAACCCTTAACGCGCACTCGATCTTTGGTATGGGAGGCACCGCCAGCCTTTACATGCGGCCTCTTTGGCCTAAAAATATACATGCGTTATGGTTGAGGGCCCTCCGTGAGTCACTAAGATTGCGCTATGCGCGACCGATAGTACGCGACATGAAAGTTTTTATCCGAGAGAAGAGAGACAGCCCTCTTATTTTAGTTGACGCGAGTACTGATTTTAATTGTTTTATTCCACTAGAGACACCAAGTCATACCGACGAGGAATTTTCTACCCAGGCCTCCACGTCCGCAATGTCCGTCTCAGCGTGACTAGATACCAGTCCTGGCGTTAGTCTTAGTCGTAATGTTAATTCTAATGTTAATTCTAATCGCTTCAATAAGTATAAATCTAATGTATTTGTCAATCGTAACTGTCCACTTAGTGTTTTTCACGTTAATATCAATCGTATCAAGCCACATTTTGCCGCGATCGAGGCCCTGGTTCTGCCGTTGCAGCACGACGTTATTGTCCTCACTGAGACCTTTCTCACCCCTCTCGACGCATCAGATATAGTTAATTTACAATGTTATTCGCTTTTTAGGTTAGATCGCGTCGGGAGGGGGGGAGGCATCGATGTTTACGTTCGCGATGACTTCAGGGTAAAAATTGTTGGCCATTCGGACCCTCTGTTTGATAATACGCCGGGGTTTTTATGTTTGGACATCTCGTGTTCGCGTTTTAAGTTTCTGCTGTGTGCAGTTTATAGACGCCCCGGGGCTGCCCAACCTACTGTTTTTTTTTATTTATTGTCTGTCTTGTTGCCGTCATACGAGCACACAGTTATCACGGGAGATTTTAACTACAATTTTTCTAAGGTTTGCTCAGGCACTGAATACATGAGGTCGCGAATGGCGGAACTGAATCTCTCGTTGATATCTTCCGACCCCACGCACCATGCCCACTGTTCGGGATATATCTCACACACCTGGCTCGATTTATTCATCGTGAGCGGCAGTCTTACGTCTTTCGATTACACGAAGTCAGATACCCCCTTTCTGGCGGATTCCGGGCATGACTCCATTCTGCTGCGTCTTAATTTGCAGAGGCCTAAGGCTGGTCCACGCCGCTTCGAGTCGCGGGGTTTGAGTGGAGTGGATCGGGCACTCATCGCGCGTGGGTTGAGTCCTCCTTTGCGAGCCTAACCCCATTGTCGTCCCACATTTTTGGCCCGGTAACTGATTCTCTGGAATGCACTCTTCAAGCGTGTGTGGAGGCGTTGAGCGCGTGCTTCTCGGGCACCTTGGTGGGGGCTTACGATCGGGTCGCGCCTGTGATGGCCCTTACGGTCAATCCCCGGAGAAAGCCGTGGATTACGCCCCATGTGATGCGGCTTATTAGGGAGAGGAGGCGTGCCTTTCGAACGGCTAGGCTTTCCGGCGAAAATCGGGATTTTGGGCGATACAGGCGTTTGCGCAGTCTGGCCTCCAATGCTCTGGAATCGGCGAAATTTAGTTTCATAAATCGTGAAGTGGAGGCCTCGCTTGATGCCCGTTCGCGTTGGCGCGTCCTTCGGGGTTATGGTGTAACGGGTCGCGTACGACCATCTTCGTCCGCTCTCTTTAACCTGGACGAACTCAACGACCACTATTCGTCTGTTTTGCGTCGCGCCGCGCCGTTGTCGCAGCATGTGTTGACGGACGTCATTACCTTTGTGCCTTTTGATGTGACGTCGCGCTTTGAATTTGCTCGGGTGACGGCTGCACAGGTCGGTAGGGCCCTGGGACGGGCGACTTCGCGGGCGATGGGCATCGATGGCATCTCTGTTCAGATGCTTAAGCTTGCGGGCTCGGGCGTCCTTGAGCATCTCGCTGGCGTTTTCGACGCCTCGCTCAGAGCTGGCTATTTTCCTGCCCAGTGGAAAAGAGCCTTGCTTCGCCCCTTAGCCAAGACAAATGTTTGTAGCTCTATGTCGGACACGCGACCCATTGCCCAGCTGAGCGAGGTATCGAAGTTGCTAGAGAGGGTGGTACACGCCCAGATTTCGTGTTATTTAGACCAGAACAACTTGATATCATCACGCCAGGCTGGTTTTCGTAGCGGGCATAGCACGCAGACGGTTATGCTTGGGATTCTTGAGGATGTGCGGTGGGGGATCGATCGACGCATGATCACAATATTGATTCTCTTTGATTTCTCTAAGGCGTTCGATACGGTTCCCCACGGCCCACTCCCCCGGAAATTGCGGTCGCTAGGGTGTGGAGACGTGGTGGTCGAGTGGTTTTATCACTACCTGGAGGGTCGCACGCAGGCGGTGGTGGAGGACCGGGGTCGTCGTTCTGGATGGTCGGCCGTGCACGCGGGTGTCCCCCAGGGCAGCGTCCTTGGCCCGCTTTTATTTTCTATTTTCATAAACGACCTGCCTGCGGTTCTCCAGACCTCGAGGTGTATGATTTTTGCCGATGACACGCAGCTGTATTGTTCGTTTTTGCCGGCGGATTTTGACGAGGCAGTTGAGAGCATTTCGCGCGATGCTAGCGAGATAGCGAACTGGGCGTCTAGGAATGGCCTTGCCCTGAACCTAGGTAAAACCAAGGTTTTACTCCTGGGCAGCCAGCAATACGTGGCGCGCTTTGACCTTGATACGATGGCAAGGGTGAATGTAAACGGCGTACCGTTGCCGTATGAGCGGGTGGTTAAGTCGCTGGGGTTGTGGGTTGCGCCATCTCTCGACTGGGTTCGACATATCCAATATATCTCTCAAAACATTCACGGGGTTTTGCACACTCTAAGATTTTATAAACGTGCGCTGTCCAGGAAATCGCGTAAAGCTCTGGTCGAGAGTTTGGCGTGGCCCCATTTCGACTACATGTGTGCCGCCTATAATGACGTAGACCGTACGCGCGACCTCAAATTGCAAAGGTTACAGAACGCTTGTGTGCGCTTCGTCTGGGGCAATATCCCTAGGATGGAGCACGTCACGCCGTTTAGGCTGAAACTGGGCTGGCTGTCGGTTGGCCTCAGAAGATCATATCTCATCGCTTCATTAGCCTATAAAATTCTCGCGACTTCCTCTCCATCCTATCTCCACCATCACTTTACCCTTTCCGGATCCGGTCCTGATTCTCGCTCTTCATCGCGTCTTCCCTTTCGTCCTCTCACATATCGGCCACCCCGCACTGAGGCCCTCAATGCCTCCTTTTTTATTACAGCCTCCAAACTTCTTAACGATATTCACGTCCCTCACTTCGACATGTCACACTTCGTATCATTCCAGTCTCGCCTTTTCGATCATCTATCTGAGGTCGACCGTCGGTCCTGGGCCAGTCGCGTTGTCGCGGAGGGCATTATTGAACCGCCTGTCCCGTCATTGTAGGTGTTGCCTGGTCAGGGTCATGGCGTTGCTTCTCTTGTTATTGTTATTCTTATGTTCATATTTCGATGAGTCTATCGTATTTTATGCTTGTTACGCGTCGACTAGATGCTTTTATATTTTATATTTTACGTTATTTTATCTTACTTTGTTCTACCATCTTGTATTATTATGCTAACTATTTTTGAACCAACTCGTGCTACTTTGGGGGTTAACTCCCGTAGCCCAATAAAGTTTTTATCAAATCAAATCAAATCTCTCTTTCTCTCTTTCTCTACAATAGAATAATAGAATCTTTATAAATTTTGCTAGGATAATTTAAAAAATATAACAAAGATTTTGGGTAATGTTGTAGATACAATGCATAGTCAGGACTTGCTCCTGGCTGAATATCGATAGGCTGGATGATGATCTAGAAGTAATTAATAATAATATTGAAACATTAATGTCCGGTGTTGTTACGGTGTCGAATACCGTCTTCGATCTCACTTTACTTGAAACACAAACACAGACACATGCCTAATCTAATTTGCAATATACTGAACCGTGTGAAGAACTGCGTTCTGCGTCTTTGAGTAATTCTACTTGTGAGAGGCGTGAGGAGGTGCCCAGAACAAAGAAGTCGCAATTACTTCTGAGCATGGTGTAAATGCTGTTCTTGGCACGCTCGTACCCTCCATACAATTTGAAAATATTGTATCCACTCGTACACTTTCGCGTGGCCAAATCGGAGACGGTCCGAGTGGTGTCTCCGCTCTGTTGGTAGAATTTTCTGATGGTGACTCCTATGGGGGAACTTTCAGAGCGAAAAGTAGGCATACAGCGTTTTGTACTTCGAATCTTGACAGCTCACTTTTTCCATGGATTGCTGCCCTTCCCTGTTCTTCTATATATATCAATGAGTATCTAGATAAAAATAAATAAAAAATTCACGGAACTGAAAATTTCTGCTAAAAAGCTGAGACTTAAGTATATCTGGTATAAATTTGGCAATTTTTACGTTAAAGTACGGGAAGGGACAAATGGCCTCATTTTTAATAATTTGACAAAGCTGGAAAGATTAGCTGAGGTAAATATTGAAATTATTGAGTGTACGAAAAATGACGAACAAAATCTGTATCATGAAATGTCAGGCAGGGACGGTGACACGGCTGATATACTAGTAAAAAAGAGTGAAAAAGACACAATTAAGAGCAATAATAATAAAAGTAATGGAAAAAATAAAAATAAAAGCCAATTTTCTCTCACAAATAAGTTTGACACCGTCCTTGCCGATTGTTACAAGCGAATAATAATAATGATAACAAGAGTAATAGTGGTGTTAATGATAATGAAGATATCAAGAACAGTAATAATAATAACAATAATGTACTTTCTAAAGAAAATTGTATGCATGGGAGTGCCATCGAAGAGTCGAGAAGTGCCAATGTTGAGAGATTGCGTGCGGGCTTTCTCAACGTGGGCTCACTCCGGGCTGATATTGATCAAGTTCGTCAGGTTCTTTCTGATTTCTGATTATCGGCCACCAAAGACTGCCTTTGAGGGTGAATCAGACTTTTTAAATAATCTTCGCAAATTTAGTCTTGATTATAGTCAAAAATTTATCATAAATGCCGATATTCTTAAGAAGTGTGATGATGCTAAGTACGTTCGCAATTTATCAGCGGCAATTTCTTTGCAACTTGTTCAGCTTGGACCCACGCATTTCACCTCCACCTCGGGTACTTGATTGCATGACATTTTTGTCGATGACAATGACTCAATTGTTGACCTTAGTAACATCACTGTGCCCTTTCACAATAGTCATAATAGTATTTCAAGATGGTGGGAGGGATTATTGTTCGTCCAGAATTTGTTAATAAAAAAAGGCTATATTAATCTCCACGAACCTTTTAAGGAAATTTTACACAATGTTTGTGCATAAAATGAAAACATATGTCACGTGGAGTGCCTGACAAAATTGGTGGTCGATATATCGACCAGTCTGGAACATAAAGTCCAATGTTAAAAATTTAATTTGGCGAGTTAGGAGTGCTTTTAGACGTATGGGGATGCCCTGAATACGAAAAAAATACCAAAAATGTTCAGGAGACATCTTTGACCTTGAAAATTTTATTTCAAGGTCAACTTCATTACTTGTAGTATTTTAGTCCCAGTATTATGACCCAGAATCAACAGCGTGGATGTGTCAAAAATTTGATCCCTTTGGGGTGCTTGATTTCCGTGAGTCTCCTTGCCTCTCACGTTGGGGTGCTTTATTTCCATGAGTCCCCTTGCCTCTCACCACTAAATATTTGACTTTATAATAATGTCTCTTTTGTGTAATATTCTTCAAAACATGGAGCTACGCATAAAGGCATATCACAGTCAGAGCACATGTGTTTTGTTCGACTAGTAATTTTACGTAAAGCACACAAGTAACACCTTCGACTTGTAGCAAACCTTGGAAAATGACGACCAACTAATCGAGTAGGAGGGCTAACAAGATGAGAAATGCTATCATTAGTATTATTCAATTTCAATAATTACCTAATAACCGATATTTAGAATGAAGGAAAGGGCATTGGTCCTTCATTTTTCATTTTATATAAAGAATGAGGATTAGATAAACTAAAATAAATAAGATGGAAAAATAACTTGCGATACCACTTCATTGTTTTTCTAACTGTTTCGGTTATAGACAATTGTCTATCTACATTATCAACACCAACCATATTTTGGTTGTATTGATGGATGCATCGTGGTTTTATAATATCCTCATAGGTTTGATAGTGTTTTTTGCCAGTGGTACAGAACTCAGGTTCGTGCACAGTTGTAAACATGCGAACACTATGCTTATCTTGCCACCTGATTGTCATCCTAATTGTCTATTATTGGTTTTATTTTCACTAAAGGATGGTGAGCGATTTTCAAGGTATCTTCATTATCATGAAAATGTAAATGGCGTAAGATTGCAAGAAACCTATCACGAGACATTTGACCGAAAACTGGAGTATAAAGCAGAGGAGCTTAAGACTAATAGTCTTTCAAGTCACCTTTTCGAATATGGCCCATTAGAATTGAAAGGCCAAGAAAACATTCAAATTCATCTTTTGGAAGAGGAGACCAAGTTTTCCACGACCAAGATAAAGATACGCGTTTTCAAAAATTTGACTCTCATCATAATTATTTTCTACCAAATCAACTTCATGAATTTCCTCATTCTTCAACTCTTGTATTTCAGATTCAGACTCGCCCACTACTCCAAGTTTCAATATCAGCCATTTTATCAAAAATAATTGCTTGTATTTTTTTGACACCTTAAAAAATAAAGTAAATAAAGAGAATGATGAAATAATCAGACTATTATCGATAAAAAATCTTCCGCAAGAAAAAATAACTGTGTTGATCTGCCAAGAAACTAATAGTAATAAATAGTTGAAATAATCACTATACAAATGTGTTTCATCAAACGCTACACTATTTGTTTCGTATTCAAAGCATTAAATTATGTTGGTATACCAATTTTCAAGTCGAAATACCGAATAAAAAATTTGACCTTGAAATCACTATTTCAAGGTCAAATATACTTTTTAGAATGATAACACTATGTTTCCTGTATTCAACATATAATATTACCCCTGAAACAATTCCAAAATAATATGATATCAAAGTGGTCAATATATCGACCAGTCCCGTCCTTAAAAGGTTAACCGTCCCTTTTCATGGGTAAAAAACAAATCAGCGAGAAAACTCTTTAACATTAAAGCTGCAATTTAAGTAAATTTAAATTCTACGATAATTACACACACACATTCTTACCAACAAAAAAGGCGTAGAGATACTATTTACATCCTGGAGTCAATACCGTCATCTCCAAACGCACAAACACTACATAAAAATCCATGTTATTTAAAAAACTTAATTTAAACGATTAAAACAATAACAAAAAATAATAAAACATCCCGGTCAACAAAACTTGTTATTCTATAACGCAAAATAAACGTATTAAGAGAATAATTTGAAAGATTATGTTAAAAAAGGAAAAAATTAAGAATTAAAATAAATGATATAAAAAAAGAGAGAATTACACACCCCACACACAGCAAAAACCTCCACTCAACGTGTTTATGAGGACCTCCCCGAAGGGAGTCCTTTACAATAGTGAAATTAATATCAAGATCTCGACATCATCTAACCTCCGACAATACATACATATATACACATACATATGCATACACACATACATAAGCATAAAATATATATATATATGTGTGGTTCTCTGTGACGTCGAAGATGAAAAAAATAAATATTGCTATAATTGTGGGAATATGTTTAGAGGTATCCAGTAGTTCTCTTGAATTTTTTCAGATTTTTTCTGGGACATTATTTTAAGTTACAGAGAGTCAAAGTTGACATTTTAGCACTTTTTTGCACTATATGCCCATTTTCATGAATTTTTAGCTCCCAGGGGATGCATTTTTCACTAAAAACATAAGTATGACTTTTTTTGTAAAATTTTCCGAACTTTTCATTAAAAAAATACTTTTAAAGACATAAATGTATGCTGTCACACTCTTGTAAGCCATTTAAACCTTAAATAGTGAAAATCAGCAATTCTGCTCCGGACTCTGGTAACCTAATACTGTCTAAAAGATGTCTTTTTATAGTCAGAAACTGCCTAAAAATTTCCAGAGTGGGTCTAAATCATTAAGATCACTTATGGTCATAATATCCGGGAAAAGTGCCCGAAATATTAATAGAAATGTATATTTGTTGCCTTATAACGATGAATCTATTAGCATGATCATTGCAGAAAAACTTGTGCACTTACCTTGGAGTGGTAGAAAAGTATATTCACTTGTTTCAGTATCCATCTAATCCCCGGTAAGCTGCTAAAAATACAAATATTATTATACAAATGTAAAAAATTAATTTTTAAACATTTATAGTGCTGAATTTTTAGTTTTACATCCCTTACAAGAATTATAATACTAATCTGAAGGATTACTATAAATATATAAACATCATTATTACAATAACTGAATATACGTATTTAATACAAAAGATATATAAATAAATCGGATATATAATTATAATGAATAATATGATAACGTGACAGTGACAAGTTTGTGAAATCTATACAATGTATTGCTGAATAATAATAATAATAATGTTGATACTTTTATAGTAATCCTTCAGATTAGTATTATAATTCTTGTAAGGGATGTAAAACTAAAAATCCAGCATTATAAATGTTAAAAATAATTTTTTATAATTTTATAATAATATTTGTATTTTAACAGCTTACAGGGGATTAGATGGATACTGAAACAAGTGGAGATACTTTTCTACCATTCCAAGGTAAGTGCATAAATTTTTTTGCAATGATCATGCTACTAGATTCATCGTTATAAGGCAACAACTATACATTTCTATTAATATTTCGGGCACTTTTCCCGGATATTTTGACCATAAGTGATCTTAATGATTTAGACCCACTCTGGAAATTTTTAGGCAGTTTCTGACTATAAAAAGACATCTTTTAGACAGTATTAGGTTACCAGAGTCCGGAACAGAATTGCTGATTTTCACTATTTAAGGTTTAAATGGCTTTCAAGAGTGTGACAGCATACAATTATGTCTTTAAAAGTATTTTTAATGAAAAGTTCGGAAAATTTTACAAAAAAAGTCATACTTATGTTTTTAGTGAAAAATGCATCCCCTGGGAGCTAAAAATTCATGAAAATGGGCATACAATGCAAAAAAGTGCTAAAATGGCCACTTTGACTCTCTATAACTTAAAATAATGGCCCAGAAAAAATCTGAAAAAATTCAGGAGAACTACTGGATACCTCTAAAACATATTCCCACAGTTATAGCAATATTTATTTTTTTCATCTTCGATGTCACAGAGAACCACCCATATATATATATATATATATATATATATATATATATATATACGTACGGATACAACACATACGTGTACGTATAAACCAATTTAACAGATATATAAGACGCAAAGAGCGATAATATGCGGGGCCAAACGAGTCGAGACTTCTCCGGTGTATCAGGAAACCATGTGTCGCGAAGAAGTGGCAAACGTGACTCGCTATATTGAGGCCTGCTGGGATTTCCCCGGAAGCGCGTCACCTCCGCGCACCACATAGTTCCCCGATACCAAGAGACCGAACACATTAAGCGGACGAACGAGTGAAAGAGTTTTCACGGATCTCAACGCACTGGATCGCCTACGAGCGGCGTTACGCAACATTTTTAAACCATCAAGTGCAACTCTATATACATTTTTAAAAAAATTTAAATCTTTGATGCGGTTTAACGTATCGTCATTTATGTAGATATTCAGTATTTTCGAGAACATACGTTTTTTAAAATTATTTTCAATGTCCATGATATATGTTTTGTTAAAATCGATATTATGTCCTGTGTTAATTGTGTGGACCTCTAATGCGGATCTGTCACTTATTTTTTATGTTTTTTCCTTGCCCCATTTAATAATTTTATTAAATTTATTAATAGTGCGATTTATCAAAAAAATTCGTGTTTCTTAATAAATACATTCAATTTTGGGGTCGATACTTTAATGAACGGTAAAACAAGTCTTGGTCTCCGAATTTGATTTCTGTTTATTAAATTACTATTAATATTAGTATTAATGTTACTATTTATGTGTGAAATTCTTTTGTTTATATATTTTTGAATAATTTCATGTGGGTAATTGTTATTTAATAAGAAATTTATTATTATTTTAATATTTTCTTTGTGAAAAATAGAGTCAGACAGTGAAATACCTTTGTCAACCAAATTGTAAACCACTACTATTTTTTGAGATTGTGGGCGGTGTGAGAGAAAATTAAGATAACGAACTGAGGTCGTATTTTTTCTATACCAATTGGTTAGAAGAATAGAATCATTGTATCTATAAATATATAAATCAAGAAAAGGCAATTTTCCGTCTGATTCTAGTTCTATTGTAAATTTAAGAGGGTCGCAAAAGCTATTAAACTTGTTAAGAATCTCATCAATTTTTTCTTCTTTAATTATTAATAAAGCGTCATCCACATATCTTTTATATAATATTATATCATTCTTAAATTTACTAAGGCATGCGATTTCCAAAATTTATAAAACCATATGAGCAAACCATGGGATGGTACAAAAACCCATAGGAGCGCCCATTATTTGTTTATAAGTTTTGTTGTTAAATTGTAAAAAAGTTGAGTCCAAGAGCTGTTCTATCCCTTCCATAAATTCAACCTTAACAAGGGGAATGTTGTTTTTCAAAAACTTCCATTTATTCGATATCGCTTGTAAAATTTGGTAAATTTGAGAAGAGGGAGACCACATCGAAAGAAACCAATCTATAATTAGAGGGAACACTTAAATTGTCTAAAATTTCTTTTAATTCTATACTATTTTTCAAGTTTGATGCCGGTTTCGGGATATATTTGTTAAATAATTTACTTAATGCTTTATCAAATGCATAAGTAGGACTGTTTAAAGCAGATACTATAATGAAATAGGAAAATTTTCTTTGTGGATCTTAATTACACGATAAGATTTGGTATGTTTGTGTTTTCCAAATTCAATTTTATGTTGTCAAAACTATTTTCATTCTTAAAAATACCTTTATTGTCCCAATCTTTAATAATTGATTGAATATTTGTTTGAAGTTTCTTAAGCGGACATCTTTTTATTTGCGTGCAATATTTTTCGTCATTGAGTGTAGCCTTCATATTTTCATTAAACATGGATTTTTCAACTATAACGCTTACAGCCCCCTTATCTGCCTTTGTGTACATTACATCTTGGTTATTTTTAAGAAATTTAACTGTTTTATTATAATTTTCTGCGATGATTGTATCCGTATAATTCGTGTGTTTCTTATTTTTAACGAATTTATTTACACATTGTATGAGTTCTTTTTTTAAGCTATTATTTCATAACGTGATCGCTTCATAATTTAAATCGTCATTGATATTATTATCTTGCGTGTTTGATTAGTTTACTTGAAGGCGGATCTCAATTTCTTTGGTTTTCAGATGCAATGTGTCACGAACAAAAAGAGGGATGTCTTTGTTCGTGTTATTAACCACCCATGTGTCTCTTACAACAACAAATTCGCCCACGGTCTCCGTATTATAAAATAAATTTGAATGTTTCATATGTTGTTCATTGTTCAATTTAAGATTGTTTAGTTTATTTCTTTTATTGGTTTTATGTTTAGAATGGTAAAGGTTCAAAATAGAAAATTCTATTCTATCTTTTATTATCTTGATACTATCAGTGATCTTATTTTCTACGTATTTTAGACGTATGTTTAAATCTGATATTTCTAGGTTTAAAATATTTTTTGTTATGAACGATGGCAAATGGTTGGACTTCCTCTTAATTAAACGAGAATGAAAAGATAAACTATTGATAGAATAAATAAATTTTCTAATATGAATCGGATTTAAGTCTAAACTTCTACATTCAAGAAGGAAAGTTATAATTGAAATTTAGTTAAATATAGAACGCGGTTATAAATTTCATTCCCAAAGTTTAGGTGGATTAATTTTAAAACAGTAGATAAATTCGATTATTTGAAAGAAGTGTTTGAATAAATGTAAGTCTGTATGTGGACTATGGGTCGGGGAACTATGTGGTACGCGGAGGTGGCCCGCTTCCGAGCTGCCGGGGAAATCCCAGCAGGCCTCGACCTAGCGAGTCGGGTTTGCCACTTTTTCGCGACACATTGTTTCCTGATACACGGGAGAAGTCTCGACTCGTTTGGCCACGCAATATTATCGCCCTCTGCAACTTATATATCTGTTAAATTGGTTTAGAATCGCGTGCGCGTACAGAACGGTGTCCGAAAACGCCGTTCTTGTTATCGCGGGCGTAATTCCGATCGACCTACTCGCGACGGAACGAAAGCGCATATACGATCGAAGCGCGGACACGGGACGGGTCGACGCTGCGACAGACGAACGTACGAAAACAATGGAACTCTGGTAAACACGGTGGACAAATACCCAACAGGCGCGATGGACACGTAGACTTATCCCTGCGGTTGCTCCGTGGAAGGGGAGAAAGCACGGTGAGGTAGACTTCTATCTCATCCAATTTTTCTCTGGACACGGATACTTCCGCGGCTATTTACACAAGATGGGAAGACTTGCTTCACCTGAATGTAAGTACTGCGGATGGGTCTATGATGACGCTGATCATACGTTCTTCGCCTGCAGGCGATGGGCAGATCAACGTCAACAACTTGAAATGGACATAGAAGCGATCACGCCGGAAAACGTGACAAGACTTATGACGACGAACGCGGACAACTGGCGATTGATCGCTACATACATTGTGAATGTTCTGCGGAGCAAAAAAGCAAATGGATGTCTGACAGATTGAGCGAATGTGATTCAAGAATGAACGAGTAAGAGAATGAATGTGTTTTTTGGACACGCAAGGACAGCCGCCCGGTCTGAAGTAATGTGAATAGCAGTTCCGGGCTGGTGTCGGTGCGAACAGAGATATGTGGGTTTAGTGGGTATTAGTAGTTTGCTCCTACTGAGTCTTACACTCGATGCAGTGTCTGCTCTTGCGAGGGGGTGGATAGTTTGCCGGCTGTGCATAAAATGTCATTACCACAGACTCAAAAAAAAAAAAAATAAATAAAAAATAAATAATAATAATAATCCGCGCGGGGTGTCCTGTTCCCGCATGCGGCGCGTCCCCCGGGTTGCTGATGGGGGAAAGCTCGTCACGCTTGCATGAAGGGTAGAGGTGAAACAAAATAGCCTCCGTGGACTAAACAGTTGAAGAAGGATGATGAGCAAGCGAATGGAATACCTACTACCCCAAGCGGGCAGCTCCAAACTAGGAGTCAATCCCGCCGTCGGTTCCGATAGGGTGAAAGCCCCGGTGGCCGGCGCTGGCCTCACGGATTTTGGGGGAGGTCACCAAGCGATTTGTTCTACGAACACGTCAGAGGTGGGGCCCTCGAAAGAAAACCCCCAATAGCAGCCGTCGTTACAGATGTTGAGTGTTGCATCCGCAAACAGGTTACGAAGCGGCAGCGTTACCAGCCTTGGTAGTGCCATCAGTGGGATCTCTGCCTATAGTAAGGAATCTCAAGAGGAGATAGAAATATTCCGCAAGGAATACGAGAAGGTAGAGAAGGCGCAAGAGGAGATCGACTCCACCTACGACCACCTAAAGAGTAAACTGCAGGTTATGTTGGCTGCTTGTGCAAAGCAGCCTAACATCTCCATGGTCGTGAAGACAGGGCTGAAGACCGTAGATACTCTTGTACAAGAGTTCTACGGGAAAACCAAGAAGATGTTTTCGGCAGTCGACGTTACAAGTGCCAAGTCGAGGATTATTGAGTTGGTCACGAGAATCGTCGGCGGCCTAAGAGAAGAGGCATAATAGCTAAAGCCATCTTTCGGCGCGCGCTCGAAACCGCAAGGAAGGCCGTTTCACGATAAGTGGCAGTCTCAACGTGGGAGGATAGAATAAGGAACGAATGACGCATGTCATAGACACGCCTCCCAGCTTGAAGTAATGTGAAAAACAGTTCCGGGCTGGGCAGGTGAAAGCGTAGGGTTTGGAGTTTTAGCCGGTAAGAATCCGGCACTGGCGACGAGTGCGGACCCTCGTCGTCATCTTATGTAAGATTTCTCCAGTTTCCCGCGAAAAAAAATAAAAAAAAATAATAATAATAATAATAATAATAATAATAATGTTGATATTCAAAATATAATTTTTCTCACCCAAAAAAAAGCAAAAGTTTTACGCTGAGATAACGTCGAACGGCTCTAATAACTCCAAATTGGTCGCTCAAAGAGGCATGACAATTCGCCGTATATCACTCCCGAGGACAACATTATGTAGGCCACAAGCCGCCAGACATAATCCAAAAGGAGAAAGAAGAAGCAAATAAAATACTAAGTTATAAAATTAAAAAATATTTTAATAAGAAAGAAAGAAATTTTAAATCTATGTGTTTCGTCTTGAGACCGTCCACCAGAACCTATCAGTGGGACGCAAACAGTCCCTGCCCCAGACACACAAGACAATATTACGGAATCAAAATAATGCTAAAATTAAATTTCGGTATCGTAAGAACGAATGAACGGAGCCTATATAAGTACATATAAGGTGGAAATTCTGATTGTGGATAGAATAACGCCCCCTAACACCAGAGTGTGTACTATGGACACAATTCTAAACCAAAGTCCTATTATTATTAAAAATATAATTTTTCTCACCCAGACAAAAGTTTTTAAATTAATATAGAAATTTTGTTGGTCTCGCTCAGCTAACGTCTAATGACTAAGAAATCCAAGTTGCTCGCTCGAAAGGGCACGACAAATTGTCTTCTCCATTCGGTTTATGTTTGGCGGCTTATGGCCTTCATAATGTTGTCCTCGGGATTAATATACGGCGAATTGTCGTGCCTTTTCGAGCGAGAAACTTGGAGTTCTTAGGGTCGTTAGACGTTAGTTCAATGACACCGACAAAATTTCTATATTAATTTAAAAACTTTTGTCTGGGTGAGAAAAATTATATTTTTAATAATCATAGGACTTTGGTTTAGAATTGTGTCCATAGTACACACTCTGATGTTAGGGGGCGTTATTCTATCCACAATCAGAATTTCCACCTTATATGTACTTATATAGGCTCCGTTCATTCGTTCTTACGATACTGAAATTTAATTTTAGCATTATTTTGATTCCGTAATATTGTCTTGTATGTCTGGGGCAGGGACTGTCTGCGTCCCACTGATGGGTTCTGGTGGACGGTCTCAAGACGAAACACATAGATTTAAAATTTCTTTCTTTCTTATTTAAAATATTTTCAATTTTATTACTTACTAGGAGAGGCCACGGCCTTCGGATCACGGATCTTAACCAAACTCTGGGATATGTTTTGTAATATAAAAATATGAAGAAATCCAAATTTTTAGACCCTAACGCTGCGATTTATCAAAGTTATAGGCCACTAAAGCAAATTGTGAAGAAAAAGTACTTTTACTTTGATCGCTTATAACTCGGAAACAAATAGAGATAGACACTTGAATTAAAAACCATAAGAAAGTTGAGATCAAGTAGACACGATTTAAAAAAACGGAAGCTCAAATCGGTCAATTTGCTTTAAAGTTATGGAGAAAATAAGAAATTGTAGAAATTTGAGCCAAACAAATCAATGAATTTTTACTTGTAAATTTTGGCTAAAATTTCTACAATTTCTTATTTTCTCGATAACTTTGAAGCAAATTGACCGATTTAAGCTTCCTTTTTTTTAAATCGTGTCTACTTGATCTCAACTTTCTTATGGTTTTTAATTCAAGTGTATATCTCTATTTGTGTCCGAGTTATAAGCGATCAAAGTGAAAGTACTTTTTCTTCACAATTTGCATTAGTGGCCTATAACTTTGATAAATCGCAGCGTTAGGGTCTAAAAATTTGGATCTCTTTATATTTTTATATTACAAAACATATCCCAGAGTTTGGTTAAGATCCGTGATCCGAAGGCCGTGGCCTCTCCTAGTTAGTATTTTATTTGCTTTTTCTTTCTCCTTTTGGTTTATGTCTGGCGGCTTGTGGCCTTCATAATGTTGTCCTCAGGATTGACACACGGCGAATCGTCGTGCCTTTTCGAGCGAGCAACTTGGTGTTCTTAGAGTCGTTAGCCGTCAGCTCAGCGAGACCGACAAAATTTCTATATTAATTTAAAAATAATGTTGATACTTTTATAGTAATCCTTCAGATTAATGTCATAATTCCTGTAAGGGTTGTAGAACTAAAAATTCAGCATTATAAATATTTCGCAGAGAACCACCCATATATACATATTGTAACGCGGTGGGTACTGGGGAATGTAAGGCCCCGGTCAGGCCCAATCTGTCCCAACTTACCAACCTTCAGTGTACAGTCCCACGATGCGGCCGAGAATCGCTTTGATTCCCGTGCAATGCCGTTAACAACGTCAAACACCTCGTTTGATTTTAGTACCGTGTGTTGGGCCCTATGCCCAAAATTGCCAACTAGAATAAACACCGGAGAGGGCGGTATTCGTGGGATAGGACTATGACCGGTAAACAGGTTATCAACAATCGATATATTATGTTTAAACAAATCGTTAACACTTGTTAATGATCAAGAAATCAATAACTAATCCGGGAATGATCGGCTGCTTAACATGATGGCTGTACGTCACACCGTGTGACGTATGTATCTCCCTGTCTACTCGGGCGGGATTTGTCACGAGGGGGGGGGGGGGGAGAGAGGAACGCTTCCTCTTCTGGACCGTACCAGGTAAATCGGGATACGAAATATTAAATAGACACGCGGGTCTAAACGTGGTGCACCACTTACCGCGAATCTGAATATTTCGTATCGGCGGGAAAAGGCTGGGCAACGGAGAGAGAGCTTGGCCTAGGGATTATCTCTCTCTCTCTCTCTCTCTCTCTCTCTCTCTCTCTCTTTCTCTCACCCCAACGGTCGGGAAGGCTGCCGATTCCTGGCTTCCTTCTTTCCCTTACTCACACCCACACACAAGATGCACCGACACTTCAGTTCTTTTATTGTGTAAAAGATATCACACCGGCTTCTCAACACGTTGTTGTTGCCGTGCGCGCGCAAACTCGATACCGTTGATACCCCTCGCGCACGATACTCGCGCGCGTTCCTTGCGCGCGCATCCTTCTCTATACTCTTTTCGGTTACTCACCTGATCGGTAACTCGCTTACCGTTATACTATATATACAGGGTGATCCAGAAACATAGGTAACATATATATATATTCCGATTCAGAAAATAAATTCGAGTATAACCCCGTCGGAATTTTTAAAAAATATTAATTAGGCGAGGCATAATTAATTTTTGAAATGGGCCAATCAGAGGCCGGATTAGGGAAGAAAGGTGAGCGGCGTTGCCGCGCGAGACTAATGCAACAGGTCAACGAGCGAAGCGGCCGAGACGCCTGAACATAGCTAATGCGTATAGCAGAAGCGAAGATCGCGAAAGCGAATGAATCGCAAAATATATTTTACGAGATTGATTGTATGAATCAAATGTACAATCAAGGAAATGATTTTTATTTAAGTTTGAATTAGACCGCAGACTAATAAATTCATTACTACTATTATTGATTTACTTACTAAATCTATAATACGCGTGCGTTATAAATATGAGATTATTACAGTTTTTAATCTCATCGTATTTACATTAATTTATTGAAACCTTTATGACGAATTTTAAGACAATAAAATTTTGAATTGAATTAAGTTTTGTGTACAATATAGCCAATAAATACGTTTACCATAAAGATATATCGCTACATATTGGAAATATATTAATTAATTTTGCAAGTATATTGGCAATAATATTGATAGGTAAATAATTCCTAGTCCGTGTAAAATGAAATTTAGCTCAAGCCTCAATTCTCCGTTTAAAAAACATAATGCTACCACGAGCGCTCTCCGATGTTCGCGCACATCAAATTTTGTGTTCGCGGAGTATGCCCGCCGCGGGCGCTCTCCGACGTTCGCGCTCATCAAATTTTGTACTCGCGGAGTAAGCCCGTCGCGGACGCTCTCCGACGTCCGCACTGCAAGAGCAAACGTGCTCGAAAAAAGTAACTTCGTTAAAATTACAATTCATTGTGTTTTAGACTTAATAAATATTTTGGAAAACTCGTTCCAAATGTTTAGGATAATAATTGCAATAGTCTGGCTGTTGCTTGTTAAACTGATTTTTTATAATATATTATAAAATTTTTTATAATAAATCGATATCATTAAAATTAATTGGATCATATCTTTACTAAAAATCGGTATTATGAGAAATCGTGGATTTATGTCACGCATCTTAGTAATTATTCGGATGACCAAAGACAGACGTTCATTCACGTTTTCATCCACTTGAGGTAATAAAAGATCATCGATTCGTCGGTAGTATTGACAATTTGGAAGACACGAAACATATTGGCGATATATTGATAATACTTTGGCAATACTTTGGCAACATATTGGCAACATATTGGCAATATATTGGCAACATATTGGCAATATATTGGCAACCTATTGGCAATACTTTGGCAACATATTGACAATACTTTGGCAACATATTGGCAATATATTGACAATACTTTGGCAATATATTGATAATACAAATAATAAATACCCGCGAAAAAAAATTAAAGTTTATATGAACTTTATATAAACTTTAGGTTTGGCTAAACTTGATATGGGGTTAGCCAACTAGACTGAGCCGAGCTTGTGCAATTGACTCTTCAAGTTTGGTGAAAGTATATCAAATGTTGAGCTGAAATTCATATAAAGTTTTTATAAAGTTTTTTTACAATTACTGACAAATAAAATATAGTTTATACTAAGTTTAGCTGAACTCAATATTAACGTGATAGCAAGTTCAGGTTTATAAAGTCATATAATGTTGATATCAACATACCCAAATAAAAATTTTTAAAATCTGCTTTAACTGACATCAGTAAGAATACATCGGTTAGAAAAACGGAGATATATTCCAAAAAATTCGAATCCGTCACTGAAAAGTGTTGTCCATTTCCTTAGTTTTGAAGACATAACCAGAAAGAAGAAATTTAAAAAACCACAATGTATCTATTTTCACCATTTTTCTAACCGATGTATTCTTACTGATGTCAGTTAAAGAAGATTTTTAAAATTTTTTTGGGTATGTTGATATCAACATTATATGACTTTATAAACCTGAACTTGCTATCACGTTAATATTGAGTTCAGCTAAACTTAGTATAAACTATATTTTATTTGTCAGTAATTGTAAAAAAACTTTATAAAAACTTTATATGAATTTCAGCTGAACATTTGATATACTTTCGCCAAACTTGAACAGTCAATTGCACAAGTTCGGCTCAGTCTAGTTGGCTAACCCCATATCAAGTTTAGCCAAACCTAAAGTTTATATAAAGTTCATATAAACTTTAATTTTTTTACGCGGGTACTTAACGAAATACACTTTTAACTGCAAGATTTTAGCCAGAATTAAAGCCATACTTTCACAAACACTTCATACAGCCATACAATTAGCCATACTAAAAGATCAACTTTTCATTCCTTGTAACTACCCTCTATATTGGTTGGTACGAAAAGCCAACTTAAGAAAAATCAACAAAGGACAGATATTTTAGATAAGAAAATAACATGAAAATGTCTATTTCTCGATAAAAAAGCAAATTTCATTCCTCATTACTACCCTCCTGTATTTAGGTGGTTGATGAAACTTCTCATACAGTTTGTGCTACTAATGCAAGAACGAGAAGACGATTTAAAGCAATCAACAAAGACAGATATTTTAGAATAACAAAAAAACTCGTTGATTTTTCTTATGTCGGTTTTTATTACCAACCAATACAGAGGGTAGTTACAAGGAATGAAAAGTTGATTTTTTAGTATGGCTAATTGTATGACTGTATGTGTGTCTGAAAGTGTTTGCGCAAGTATGGCTTAAAGTCTGGCTTAAATCTTGCAGTTAAAAGTGTATTTCGTTAAGTATTTATTATTTGTATTATCAATATATTGCCAATATGTTGCCAAAGTATTGCCAATATATTGCCAATATATTGCCAATATGTTGCCAATATGTTGCCAATATGTTGCCAACATATTGCCAAAGTATTATCAATATATCGCCAATATGTTTCGTGTCTTCCAAATTGTCAATACTACCGACGAATCGATGATCTTTTATTACCTCAAGTGGATGAAAACGTGAATGAACGTCTGTCTTTGGTCATCCGAATAATTACTAAGATGCGTGACATAAATCCACGATTTCTCATAATACCGATTTTTAGTAAAGATATGATCCAATTAATTTTAATGATATCGATTTATTATAAAAAATTTTATAATATATTATAAAAAATCAATTTAACAAGCAACAGCCAGACTATTGCAATTATTATCCTAAACATTTGGAACGAGTTTTCCAAAATATTTATTAAGTCTAAAACACAATGAATTGTAATTTTAACGAAGTTACTTTTTTCGAGCACGTTTGCTCTTGCAGTGCGGACGTCGGAGAGCGTCCGCGACGGGCTTACTCCGCGAGTACAAAATTTGATGAGCGCGAACGTCGGAGAGCGCCCGCGGCGGGCATACTCCGCGAACACAAAATTTGATGTGCGCGAACATCGGAGAGCGCTCGTGGTAGCATTATGTTTTTTAAACGGAGAATTGAGGCTTGAGCTAAATTTCATTTTACACGGACTAGGAATTATTTACCTATCAATATTATTGCCAATATACTTGCAAAATTAATTAATATATTTCCAATATGTAGCGATATATCTTTATGGTAAACGTATTTATTGGCTATATTGTACACAAAACTTAATTCAATTCAAAATTTTATTGTCTTAAAATTCGTCATAAAGGTTTCAATAAATTAATGTAAATACGATGAGATTAAAAACTGTAATAATCTCATATTTATAACGCACGCGTATTATAGATTTAGTAAGTAAATCAATAATAGTAGTAATGAATTTATTAGTCTGCGGTCTAATTCAAACTTAAATAAAAATCATTTCCTTGATTGTACATTTGATTCATACAATCAATCTCGTAAAATATATTTTGCGATTCATTCGCTTTCGCGATCTTCGCTTCTGCTATACGCATTAGCTATGTTCAGGCGTCTCGGCCGCTTCGCTCGTTGACCTGTTGCATTAGTCTCGCGCGGCAACGCCGCTCACCTTTCTTCCCTAATCCGGCCTCTGATTGGCCCATTTCAAAAATTAATTATGCCTCGCCTAATTAATATTTTTTAAAAATTCCGACGGGGTTATACTCGAATTTATTTTCTGAATCGGAATATATATATATATGTTACCTATGTTTCTGGATCACCCTGTATACATAAAAAAAAATTAGCTGACTTCTTAAAAAATAATATCTCCAATACATATTAAATCCAAAACTATATTCAATAAGTATAATTTTTATTAATAAAAATTTAAATTAATCTGTTTTTAAGAATATCTTCATCATTTTTTGTTTTTATATTTCATAATTTAGATACTGTACATTTTTAACCAATGGCTTTCTAATGGACTGTAGCTAATAACTGGCGTTTAAGTCTATAAAAATGAATGATAATTTAAACAATTACACATTTTTTTTAGAAGTTAAATAGAAATTTCCATGTGAATTTAATAAGTATTTTTGTTAGAATAGATGCAAACTACAAATCATTAGAAAGGTATAGCTTCAAGTTCTTTTTAGACTTCTAAATGAAAAAATCAATTGTGGGGAAGTTACAATTTTTTCAAGGTCAATATTGATATATAGTTTATGAGACACTGACCTTGAAAATAGAAACTCTAACCGAAAAGGATTAATTCTATAGATAGTTTGCAATCACTGTTACATGTAATATTATATAGTAAAAGTTGATAATTTTTTAGATAAATAGCGGTAAACACAGCAGGTGTTGAAAAAAACTTGAAAAATTTAATGATTTAAAGTTAGAATAACTTTTAAACAAATAAAAACCAATATCTAAAAATTTTTACTGTTTTCTGAAAAACATTACCAGCTTCTACCTAAAATTAGGTATATTTTAACCCTTAGAGTAGCGTGGAGAAGCTTAGAGAGCACGTGAAGTGGTCCGATCAAAATTTTAAAATACACCAAATGTTGGGTAAACATAAAAATTTTTTTCTGTTTTCTGAAAAACATTTGCAATGTGTACCCAACATTTGGTGCATTTTAAAATTTTGATCGGACCATTTCACGTGGAATATCCCACATGTGTCATGATCCGACTAGCACTTTTTCATACAAATAATACGCATTAAAAATTTCTAAAATCCCGGTACTCTAAGGGTTAAAATTTGGATTGCACCACCTAACGTGGAATGCTTCATATATATGTGTGTGTATATATACATATATATATATATATATATTAATAATAAGAATAATATTTTGATTAAAGACTAATATTTGATTATATATATATTTTTAAAAGCACCCCCTCCCTCCCTCCAAAAATCAGATAGCATCGTTCTCACGATGACGACGTCAACCGAACCCAGGAGAAGAGTCAACAGCAGCCATCGAAAGTCCAAACAACTTAATCTTATAATATTAATTTATTTTATTAAAAAATTATTACCCATAATATTATTATTAAATATGAAGATAATTAATTTAGAAGTAAGTATGTCCTAGATCCTAATACTTACAACCGGAGCTCCTACTACTGTAGGTGTAACCACGGCCGGAGGTGGTATAACAACTGGTTGGCCTGGTAATGGTTGAATAATTGCAGGTGGTCTATTTAATGTTTGTGGTATAGCTATACCTGGTGGTGGTATAATTGGAGATATATTTGCTATAGTTGTTGGTGCTATGATCGTCGGAGCTGCCAGTGTTGGACGAACGATTCCTGGCATTGCTATTTAAATAAAAAAAAATATGACAAAGATTACAATTTATTCGAATTATAAGAATTGTTTTAATATGTGATAACAAAATCCGCTCGCTTTATTCGCGACTTACATTTTCAAATCACAATCTGGTACAACACAATACTTTTAATTAGCAAATAATGAAAAGATACCTATTAATATAACTATAAAATGTTGAATCGATTTATAGAATTTATCAGGCTTTGCGAACCAATATGATTTAATAAGCAAATCCTTTATTCTTCGTCCACTATGTTTGGTGGAAGTCCCTGAGTAAGCCTTTCCAAAAATTAATAATTAAAACTTGGCGTTTCGACCACGGCTCTCTAGCTTTAATCTCCTCAGCACGAAGGTACAGGCCGTCATTAGACGCCCGTCGCAGACGGAAAGCGATGTCAAACGGATGTTAAAGCGACTATATGTAGTATGCCTTGTACTCAACTGTTTCTCTTGCGGATAAAAAGAACAATCGGATCCCCTTGGTGGTTAGAACTCTAACCAACCAGAGTGCGACGTGTTTTCATCTGAAGTCGCAATTTTAAGAAAAATGAATGTATTGTTTGCTAAAGAGTTTATTAAAAAAAACCAGAAAATGAGAATAAAATGCGAGAAAATGATTGGTTAAAATAATTTATTGGCTACTAGGGGTGGTAACCTCATTAACTCAAAGGTACAAGTTATATAGTAACAACAATAAATAGTGTAAAACAAATTAACATAAAATAATATTGCTAAGTAAATGTAAAGAAAGAACAATAACAATGTAACAATAATAAAATCACAACAAAAACGTTTAAAATAAAAATAGCAGCGAGTACAAGAATATATAAAACAGATGGCTAAAATAATAAGTGCCATAAATAAATTAATACATAAAAAACAAATAACTAAACAGCAATATTGAAAAATTTAACAATATATACATAACGCTTCATACATAAATAACAATATAATGTAAAAATTTGGTATTAGCATAATTATATGAAATGCTGCAAATGAACTATTGAAATAAATAAATAAATTAGTAATTAAATAAATAAATGAATAAATAGATAAATAAATCTCCCCCAGTGGTTTAATGTGTGTGTGTGTGTGTGTGTGTGTGTGTGTGTGTGTGTGTGTGTGTGTGTGTGTGTGTGTGTGTGTGTGTGTGTGTGTGTGTGTGTGTGTGTGTGTGTGTGCGCGTGTACGTGAATGGGTGTGTGCGTAATATACATTTAATAAGCGTTTCGTTCTCGATCTCTAGCTTGATTTCCTCAGTAAGGAACTCTTACCGCGACACCAACTCTGACTGGTGTTTGTTCCCACCGCTATATAGAGACGATTTATCTTTTTACACTCGTTCGGAAGATCGACATCTTTTTCGGTTCATCTTGGATGAAATACTTTTGAAAGCTTTTATAAGAATTATAAACGTTTAATTTTAAAGTAACAATAAATTAAGAAATATAAAAATTTAAGTTGAGTATTTTTATTACACGTCCACTACGTTGAAATGTGTTTTATCAATTCAATAATAATTAATGTTCAAAATATACAGAATAATTTACTAAATATGTTATAATCATAATATTGATTTAATTTAATAAAAAATGTATTATATGTCCACTCCGTCCACTTATGTTTTAATCAATAAATTAATTCTAACATCGATAAATGCTAATTATCCTTATTTATCATGATACATTATTTACAGCAGCGTACGAATACCTTGTGACGAATATCGTCACACAATCTATTCGCGGCAAATGAAGTATTTAAATTCATTATAATTATAAGTCGTCGGAGCCTTTGGTATATCAAGGCCAACCGACGACATTTGTTTACCTTAACTAAAGTATACGATTACGCGCGCAACAATATGTAGGGATGAGAGCACGAGGCGTGGAAGCCGTCGGTTCCCGGATCATCCTCGCGAGGTGCACCGCGAGTGATTTTTGATGTGTGAAAATGACGGAGTTGTGCGTGAGTGTTAACGCGGTTCGCGATTCTATTGCCGCGGCGTTGGGCCGCCTCATCATTACCGCAGCCGACGTCGGTCTTCCGTTGCCCAGGAGGCCACCGGGACACGGATCGGCTGGGCCATCCACGGGACGCATCCCGGTAAGTTTTACATTACCGCGCGTTTCCCCCCTTCCCCAAGTGTATGAGAGTGTGTGTACATCGGGAATGTGTTTGGGTGCACCGATACCCAAACAGCGGATCCCCGAAAACAGTCTGCCGCAGGCGAGGATCTCGATCCGGCAGACTCTTCGGTACTTCCGCCCGCGCGAAATTATATTGTCACGGCACGAGGCCTGGATGGCCAACTGTTAAATAAATGATTATTTTATTTGAAATTTAATTTCAGTGTGTTTATTATTTCTCCCCGTTCCTGCCGACATTCAATTAATTTAAATTAAATCGTGTCGAGGCAAGGAGGATCGCCCGAATCCTCCACACCGTGCGTCCCAGCGAACTCGTGTTCCTGGCGACGACCCACAGTTCGCGATCAATAAAATAAATAGTGCACGCGGGATTGGGCAACGCGGCCCAACGGTTATCTTAATTATTAAAATTAATTCATTTCACCGGGTACGCGAGTACCACGTCACAACCTTCAAATGTTTCATAAATATTTGTAAATTTGAGAAATTTAGGTTTTTCTATTTTTATTTTGTTTATTCTTTTTCCTCAGAGCAAGTGAAAGGAAACTACCGCTATTTCGAAGCTTATGAAGCACACCATGAATCCTGGAAATGACAGACGAAACTTGGGAATTCCATTGTAAATTTTCAGTAATGATAAGACCCAAATTTCGAACAGAGCATACCAAATCGATTTTTTGATTATCAATTATGATAGGGCATAGTGAATCCTTATCAACGAACCTTAATTGCTGTACAGAGCCTATGAGTAAAGCTTTAGTTTTAGCAAAATTTAGCTTCAGACCATGGGTTTGAGCCCAATTTGCAACACGCTCGCCATCCTGTATCAACTTTCCAATTGCAACATTGCACTCAGTAGGTTTGGCATGTATACAAAGTTGGAAGTCATCAGCAAATAACATACCAGTAGCAAATAATAACACACTAATTAAAGAATTTATAAAAATTAAAAATATAATTGGCCCAGGTGTTGAGCCTTGGGGGACACCAGAAGACGTCTCAATAAAAAGAGAAGAAACATTATTGGGGCCCCTAACAGACTGGGCACGCCCCGTAAGATATGAGAAGAGCCACTCAATTACATCATTAGAGAAGTTAAGATGCTTTAACATTTTAAATAACACTACATGATCAATAGTATCAAATGCTTTACTAAAATCAAATAAAAGCAAAAATGTTACTTGACCCTTTTCGATAGCTCGGCGTATATCCTCAGTAACTTTAAGTAGAGCAGTTTGGGTACTATAAAGACTGCGGAAACCAGATTGAAAAGGTGATAGAATGTTATTCGATTCAAGATGAAAAGTTATTTGCTTGGTGATGAGTCGGTCGAATACTTTAGCAAAGTGCGGGATGTTAGCAATCGGACGGGTATCAGAAGGCGTCTTAGGTTTAGGGATCTTGCTCACCGGGACAATTAGAGAGAGAGAGGAAGGTAACCGATCCAAAGTCTTGGATAATTTCGGATTATTATTATCGACATCGGACCAAGTAAGTCCCGGCCGGGTGGGTATCTACGCGAGCGATTAAACGATCTGTGACCGGAGTTGGGATACCGATTAGACGAAAATATAACGAAAATATAGTATTTAAATTTAATGGACATTTTAGGAAAAAATTGCATCTTATTCTTAATTTCTCCATAACTTTTGACCAAATTAAAATATTTGAGCTTCTTTTTTTCAAACCGTATCTACTTGATCTCAACTTTTTGTCAGATCTGAGTTTCAGTGTCTATCTTGCATTCCTTTTGAGTTATCAGCAATTAAACTGAAGCATATTTCTTCACCATTTTTCATTAAAAGCATAGTTACCATTAAATGGTCAATGAGAAAGAGACAGAAGACAGAATGTCATTAGTGACAAAAAATTACCACTTCCTGTGGGTGATGTCTAGGTCGTCCGCGTGACCTCCAGGACATCGGGGCATCATCTACTGGAAGGGACATTGCCATTAGTGAAACAAAATTATCACTTTCTGTATATGATGTTTGGTCGTTGGCGTGATCTCCAGGACATCAGAGTATCATCTACTGGAAGGGATACTGTCATCAGTGAAACAAAATTTATTACTTTCTGTAGATGTCTAGGTCGTCGGCGAGACCTCCAGGAAAGGACATTTTTATTAGTGAAACAAAAATTATCACTTCCTGTAGATGATGTCCAGATCGACGATGATACCTGCAGGGTAGTGGAACATCGTCAACTTGAAGGCCCTTATTAGGTTGAGTTGTCAAAAAATGCACATTTTGTTTATAAAAAATATGCGCTATTAGAAAGAGTAACTTGTATGACTGGAGGGACGGAGAGTTGGAGAATGGATCGTGCTTAAGGGGATGCCATACCTGAATTAAATCCTACTATGTCGACACCCGAATATTACATGCACCATTTCTCCTACCACTATTATTTAATACAATGACAAACTATAAATGCAGTGGTGGCATATTTGTAAAGCATATATTACATAAATTATAAGTACAAAAGTTTGAATTATGTTAAAATGCTCTTAGAAATTGAAAAATACGACCTCAAACATAACCTCTCTTAGTTAACAGGCAACAACGATTAGATTGAATTTTATAAAAACTGGATAATTTTCTAACAAATACAGTGCAGACGCACAATTTCACGATATTGATAAATGTTGGAACACTAAAAAAAACAGTCAAAAATGCACGACGAAGAAAAAAATTAAAAAATACGATTGACACAAAGACGTTGAGAAGCTCTTACTACATATTTACGATGAAAATAAATGTAGATTGCAATTACAAACAACAAAAAACGAAGTAGAGGCAATATTTTACATTAGCTTGGATCCATTTTTCAGTAAAATATAGAAGAATACATAATCGATTAAAAAATTAAACGAAAAATAAAAACGATTTACATTCTTTCTAAAAATGTGTAATTTAGCAGACGGAAGAGTAAGAAAAACTTTAGCTACGTAGTTTGAAAAAGAATCAATAGGTGGCGATTGCAAACGTTTCCGCACAAATAAACGACGGATTCTATAGGAGGTGCAAGCAACGATTCGGGCCGTCTGCAGCTCGCACCTCCTATACTTTCAAATACATTGTATTATGCCAACTCTCAATGTTGGATGCAATATTTCTTTAATTACAATTATTTAAATTATTGACAGCTTGATGCAGGGGTAGAGGCATATTATGAATAAACATTTAAAATGTATAACAAGTACAAAATTAGAGTTTATATTATAATATCGTTAACATTTGAAAAATACGAATGGAAACATAACCTCTCTCAGTCTAAAGCGACGAATTCTATAGGAGGTGCGAGCAACGATTCGGGCCGTCTGCAGCTCGCACCTCCTACACTTTCAAATACATTGTATTATGCCAACTCTCAATGTTGGATGCAATATTTCTTTAATTACAATTATTTAAATTATTGACAGCTTGAGGAAGGGGTAGATGCTTATTATCAATAAACATTTAAAGTGTATAACATGTACAAAATTAGAGTTTATGTTAAATTAGCGTTAACATTTGAAAAATACGAAAGGAAACATAACCTCTCTCAGTCTAAAGCGACGGAGTCTATAGGAGGTGCGAGCATCGATTCGGGCCGTCTGCAGCTCGCACCTCCTATTCTTTCAAATACATTGTATTATGCCGACATACAATGTTGGGTGCAATATTTGTTTAATAACAATTATTTAAATTATTGACAGCTTGAGAACGGAGTAGATTCATATTATTAATATATATTTTAAGTGTGTAACAAATACAAAATTAGAGTTTATCTGTGCACGTACCTCCTAGCGGAGTCTATCGTTTGTTCGCATATGTACAAGTCGCCAACATTACGTATTTCGTAAGGCACTTGGGTTTCCTACTTTAAATGTATTTAAATACATTACGTTAAAACATGTACAACACCTATCAATACAGTACAATGGTATGGATAGTTTAGTTATTTAGCTTATGAAATTTAAAATGAAACTTTTATTTTACAAGAATATAAAATGGCGTAAACAATAATTTTCGACAATTATTTGTTAATAATAAACAAGAAACATAATTAAAATAAATATGAATATAGAATTAACAATTAAAAATACGTATCTAAAAGTGTATATTATTGTACAAAATGTAAAAAGCAAAATTTATAATATTAAACCTAATTAAATTAGGTAGTATGCTTAAACTATATACATACATGTATAAACTATGTACAATTATCTGAGAATGTTAAAATAAAACCATTATTTATATATGTATAGGCAATTCTTTGTCAAATCGAGATCGAGATAAAATATTTTTGGGTTTCTGTAACATTTGAGAATGCCTTTTCCTACATGTTTTGGATATAGTGGTCTAATTTTTTAATTACCAAACTCGGTAATTTGTTCATTTTTTTTTCTTAACTGTTAACCTTTTCTAACTCAAAATTGACTGATTCAATGTAAGTACATAAAAGTTCCTTTTTTCTGCAAATTACATGAAGTTTAAAAAAATGTCCGAATTCATGGAGTGTACCACAATATGCAACATTGTAAAAAAATTATTAAAATTGTAAATAAGTGGTTTTGCTCCGAGCTTGTTAGACTCTCACATGACGGTTGTGACGGAAATCGTCACACAATCTATTCACGACGAATAGAGTATTTAAATTCGCGAATTGTAAGTCGTCGAAGCCTTTCGTATGTCAAGGCCAACCGACGACACTTGTTTATTTTTCTACAAGTGTACAATTACGCGCGCAATAGTACGTAGGGATGAGAGCGCGAGAGTATGTGTGTGTTTCCCACTCTCATCCCTTTTTCGAAAATTAGGCAATTGCCTACTTAGTACGTCCCGATCCGCCGCTCGAGGCGGACGAACTTATCCGGGCCGATCGATAGATATTGTTTACGGTTAACGAAAAGGCGCGTGAGGCTCAAAACCGTCGGAACCCGGATTATCCTCGTGAGGTGAGCCGCGAGTGACTTGGTGTACACAAAAGCACGGGAAGTGAGTGGGTGAGTGTTAACGCGGTTTGCGAGACACTCGCCGCGGCACAGGGCCATCTTTTGGACACCGCAGCCGACTCCGTTGCCCAGGAGGACACAGGGACACGGATCGGCTGGGCCATCCACGGGGCGCATCTCGCTAAGTCTTGTTTATATTACCGCGCGTTCCCCCCCTTACCCGAGTGTATGAGTGTGTGTACATCCGGAGTGTATTCGGGTACGCCGGTACCCGAATAGCGCAGATCGGGGTCGAGTCAACCGCAGGCGAGGATCTCGATCCGGTTGACTCCCGATACTTCCGCCCGCGCGAAATAACCTTTATCGCGGCACACGGCCTGGATGACCTTTTGTTAAATAATTTATTAAAATAAATGATTTTTTTATTATTTTAATTGTGAGTGTTTATTGTGTTCTTCCCGCTCCCGCCGACATCCTATTAATTTAAAATAAACCGTGTCGAGGCAAGGAGGATCGCCCGAATCCTCCACACCGTTCGTCCCAACAAACTCGCGTTCCTGGCGACAGCCCGCAGTTCGGAAAATAAATTACTTGTGTGCGCGGTATTGGGCAACGCGGCCCAACGGTTTATTAATTATAAAAATTAATTAATTTCACCCGGGCACGCGAATACCACGTCACACGGTTCTCTCTAGATGCTTGCACAGCTCGTCTCGACGAGCACACTCACTTCCTACACTCGGTAAACGGATAACAACGACCTACAGCTATTTATCTGGGTATTCGAAATTAATAATCGGTTTATTAAAAAATTTTAATTTTTCATAGATTTTTAAATATTTAATAATGATTTATATTTATAAAAATGCGTAATCATATATAAATTGTGATAAGGTACTTTGTACTTGTCAATGTGTTCAGCGAGTGAGTTTCAACCTAAACTATCCTACCTACCCTCACAATACTATGTACATATTTCACCTACACTAAAACATACGTAAATGTACCCCAGCCATCCCATGAACTCAACACTAACCCCGCTAGCACACAAGCAGCACAGCAAGATGATGACTGGCATACGAGGAACCTGGTCTTACATCGTATCTCTCTAGGAAGGTACATCAATGATCAGGAGAGGCATCTCATAACATCGTACTGCCTCCAGGATCAGTAGAATTATCTAGCAGCAAACCTTCAGCAACAACAAAGACCAATATGGAAGTCCCAGCAGCACCGAACAGCAGCATAGAATATTTCCCAACTGCTGAAATAATTAGTTAATTAGGCGTTGACTTAATTAGAGGAACACAAGGAATCATGTAGCTGTATAAACGTACTGGCAGTTACATGTAAGGAAAGGATTGGCAGGTGGGGTTATGTAATCATAATATTACCATAACCCTCAAATACCAGATATTCTAATACAATAAACACTCCCTCAGGAGTTAGTCATTACCTTTAGAAGCAGCATGTAATCCTCGCATCAATTGTACAATCCCGATACTCTGCAGCAGCTGGTTCGACGCGTAACAGCTGATCGAGCGCCGTGAGAGCGATAGAGAGCGAAGATCCGATATCGGCCGTCCCGTAAATCTGTAACAAATAGAAACTAATTAGCCGATAAGCAAGATAATACGGAACGATATATAATTGTTACCTCGAGCCCAGCATCACCAGAAACAGCGTTCACCTCGAATAAAAAAAGGAGCCAAAAGGGGAAGCTGTCTACGTCGTATGCATCGTATACATCGCACAGTTGAGAGCACTCACTGTATAATGCGCGCAGACGACGACGGCCGACGGACGACATGCGAGAAACTGCGCGCGTACGTCGGGCCCGACCAGCGAAGCAGCGAACTAGCGGAAACTCGAGAGAGCTCTTCGGTACTCCTTCGCAACACATTGACAACATTAGCTTGTGCGTGTGTGTGTGTGAGGAAAGTAGCATTTCAAGCAGCAACTCAGGAGACGATCTCTATACGGACAAGATATGTGTGAAGTGTGCTTCCCATATCTCTCCCTTCTCAACCTTTTCCCGCGCAGAAAACCGTCGCAGCTCGTACGCAGCCGAGCAATAGTATTATTAATTCGCCGCGATTGTACGCGGCTGGCGCCCAAACCCCTTTATCTATTATTATAATAAATTATTACTATTTGTATTGATCTAGTCCCCAGCTTGACCGTTACAAAATGTATATAGTAAACAATTTTGCATGAATAGTCATATCTCGATTAAGCTTGTTAGAAACTAGCAGACGACAGTTCCCTCTAGAGGGGCGTGCACAGTTCGGCTCGACGATCACACGCACTTCCTACACTCTGCAAACAGACTATGATTTCAAGTTGCACTTCTACTAAGTTACGTTAAGTTATGATATTACCATGTATTATATATTGTCAGTTATTCTACTGAATCATAATAAATATAAATTTTGTAATATATATATATATATATATATATATATATATATATATTCAGGATAAATAAAACATATTTGCAATTGTACTCAACGGCGTCCCTAGAAGTAGATTTTCTTATGGGTCATCAATAACTGTTTTACTCAGTACTTAATTTAATAGTGGTTAAAACATTGAATTAAACATACTAATTAGTTGAGATAATTGTGGACATTGTGGGGAAATAAATAGTTTATTAATATTAGAAGATATTGAAAACTTTAACAATTGAAACTCCATTTTAAACTATACAAAGTACATATGTGTTAAAACGATGGCAATGAAAATTAAACTTTAGTTATAATCTATTATAAATAAAAAATTTCAATTAAATTGCAATGCAAATCAAAGTGTAAATTGAAAAGGACAATACCGACTGACATTTCATTATAATAAAGTGTACGTCTAGTACACGCTATCATAAAGTGTACGTACAGTACACGTTACCATAAAGTGTATGTATAGTACACGGTACCATATAAAGTGTATGTACAGTACACGTTTCATAAATTGTACATACACTTCACACTACCATAAAATGTATGGACAATTCACGTTACCATAAAGTGTATGTACAGTACACGTTACTATATTAAATGTACGTACAGTACATGTTACCATAAAGTACAAACAAAGTGTACGCAAAGTGTAGAGTTAGTACATATGTGCTAATACTTTAATTTTTTGTATTTATAACAGTGTACTTATGTCACACATGTATAATCGGAGAATAGTTTGCAAATATAATTTGCCATTTGATAATATTGCTGTGTACAGTAAAAAACATTGGTTTATATGTATGTCTTACTTTATTACTTTAAACTAAAATTAAAAAACTTACAGCAGGTAAGATATTATGGTACTGTAATTATAATCAATAGAATGGTTACACTTTCAATAATATTATGTACTTATGTTTTGCAGTAAACTATACATTTACTTTTACAGTAAATGTTATATATTCTTTTACAATCAACAGTGTAATTAATTTTTACCAGCGTTGTGTTCTGTACCTTGTGTTACATTTTCGCTTATTAGCGCCATCTGTGGGCATGCAACTAAATATGTATTAGTATATAATACAGAGGGCGCCACAGATATTTTCTGTTAGGTTAATTTTATGTAGGGTATCGATAAAACAGAACGCACGGACCTGCACAACAATTTTTCGTCGGGTATGGCATCCCCTTAATATATACTAGCAATTTATATCTCAGTCGCTAACGCTCCCTCGGTTGAATTTGGCTGTCATGACTTACGTCAAATTATAACTGTTAATGATTATAATTTAATTTAATATTTTCTGTGTGAGCAATTCCAAATAATTGAAAAATTTTAATCAATATTTTTAATACATAAAACATATAGAATACGCTTTATTATATAAAATCAATCCAAGATGGCCGCGGGAGGCGGTGAGCCTCCTGATAAGCCTCCTGATTAAAATCTTGATAAAGTATTTAAATGTCATCCAAAACTTAAAGTAACAGTTGTAATTTGTATAGAGTGTGAAAATGTGTATCATAAAAGTGATTATAATAAGTGTAAGTACAAAAAATTTATCAGTGATGTATTTGTGATATGTCCGGACCACGTGGAGCTCAACTTAACCTTAAAAGATCAAGAAAGTAATTTAAGTAAAGAAGCAAAAATACTAATTGCTCAAATAAAAAGTGCAAAAGAAGAACAAGTAAAACATACAATTCTAAATAAAATTTCCATTTTGTCATCACATGGAGATGGAGACAAGTTTAATGCAACAATTTTATCGGAAAATACTGATTTAGAAAATATACAAGTTGAAAATCAATTATTAAAACAACTTAATCAAGAACTTATGGAAAAAACGTACTATTAAAAGAATTAATAAAAAAAGAAAAAAGCGACGACAAGTCGGATACGA
This sequence comes from Theocolax elegans, assembly GCA_026168455.1. Classification (NCBI taxonomy): domain Eukaryota; kingdom Metazoa; phylum Arthropoda; class Insecta; order Hymenoptera; family Cerocephalidae; genus Theocolax; species Theocolax elegans. Next base: position 8,942,091 of record CM047431.1, read on the forward strand.
TACAAAATAACCTAAAAACTTATGCACAAGCAACTTCCAATATACCACCTACTAAAAGAAAAAAATACCGAAGATTATTGTCAAGAATACTAAAAAAGACGTAGAAGGTAAGAAAGCTTTTACAAAAAAAGTCTGTGATGTTTTAGTAAAAGAAAAAGAAGTTAAAACTAAGCAATTTAGAATAATAAATGAGAATGAAATAGAAATAATTAGCATGGATGAAAAGAGTGCTGAGGCAACAGTTCAATTGCTCACAGAAAAAATCTCTGATCACTGTAAAACAAGTATTGAGAAAATTGAATATCCAAAGATGAAAATAGTTGGAGTAGATAATTATACTAATATGAATTTAGAAGAAATTGAAAATGATTTAAATATAAGAAACTTCAAAGAATATCAAGAGAAATGTCGAGTATTACACATAAATCGTATAATGAAAACTGATAAATCCAGCATAATTATTGAAGTACCAAGAGTATTGTATAAAATTATTGCAGATAATAAAAATAGAATTTTTATTGGATATCAAAGCAGTAAGGTTTGGGATCTAATAAACATTAAGCCATGTTTTAATTGTGGAAGGTTTGGACATCTTTTTATAATTAAAATTTTTCCTCAAAAGTGTCCGGTGTCCGGCGTCCGACATTCACCATTGGGCGTCTTTTTATTATGTTTTATATATATGCATGTGTATAAGGGTAAGTGTGTTATGGTGAAGAGGTCAAGGTGAGGGTGAGGGTGGAGGGATAAGGATGGGGTCACCCTGACCACCTGGACATCGTCTCCAGGAAGTGAAAATTTTTTTTGCAAATTCAAGTAGAAAGGCATGTAGACTTTCCTGTGGAGGATGTCAGGATTACCTGGAGGTTACCCTGACCACCTGGACATCGTCTTCAGGAAGTGAGAATATTTTTTGCAAATTTATGCAGAACAGCATGTAGACTTTCCTGTAGACAATGTCAGGATAACCTGGAGGTTACCCTGACCACCTGGACATCGTCTTCAGAAAGTGACAATATTTTTTGCAAATTTAAGCAGAAAGGCATGTTGACTTCCCTGCGGACGATGTCAGGATAACCTGGAGGTTACCCTGACCACCTGGACATCGTCTTCAGGAAGTGAGAATTTTTTTTGCAAATTTATGCAGAACAGCATGTAGACTTTCCTGTAGGCGATGTCCGGATGATCTGGAGGTCACCCTGACCACCTGGACATCCTCTCCAGGAAGTGACAATATATTTTCACATTTATGCAGAACGGCATGTAGACTTGCCTGTATACGATGTCAGGATAACCTGGAGGTTACCCTGACCACCTGGACATCGTCTTCAAAAAGTGACAATATTTTTTGCAAATTTAAGCATAAAGGCATGTACACTTAATTTTTTTTTATGTAAAGTATGCAAAAAAAGTAAGTAAAAAATCGTACAAAAAATAAGTAAAAAAAAAGTAAAAAAAAATTAAAAAAAGTAAAAAAAGTAATTAAGTAAAAGTAAGTAAGCGAAAAAAGTTTAATAAACCCATTCTAGTCAGAATGTTTCATGTAAATCCTAAAGATCGAGAACGATTTTTTCTCAGATTATTATTACTTCATGTACGTGGGGCCGAATCTTTTGAAGATATACGCTCATACGAAGGCGTTGTTTATGATACATTTTATGAAGCATGTATAGTTACAGGTTTAATCATTACTGATAATGAATAGGATAAATGTTTAGAAGAAAATTGTAATTTTCAATTTCCACAGGCACTATGTGAACTTTTCGCTTTCATTATATCATTTGATCACAATTTTGATGCCTTGAAACTTTATAATAAGTATAAAGAACATTTGTTTGATCCTAAATTACCTGAAATTTTAGGAGAACGAAAGGCTTTAAAAATTATAGACAACGTTTTATCAAAACATAATTCAACATTGCAACAATTTAATTTACCTAATATTGATAATATTGATAATGAAAATCACAATGATATGTTTTACAATGATATTATTGCAAATGAAGATAATGACATAGAAATATTGTTAAAATCTTTAACATTGGAACAAAAAACAATATTTGATACAATAGTAGAAGCAGTTTACGATAATAAAAAAGAAAATTTATATTTTATAGATGGTCCTGGTGGTAGTGGAAAAAGTTATTTATTAAATGCTATTATAAAATTTGTGAAATTAAACAAAATACCAGAGTTAGCAGTTTCTTGGACTGGTATTGCAGCAAATTTATTAATAGGTGGTAAAACTATCCATTCAACATTTAAAATACAATTTAATTTAAACGAACAATCAACATGCAACAATTTCACCAAATTCACAAATAGGTCAAATTTTAAAAAATATTAAATTAATAATTTGGGGTGAAATATCAATGACTTGTAAATATGCATTAGAAGCTATAGATATTTTTTTCAGAGATTTGTGTTGAAATAATAAACCGTTTGGTGGTAAAATATTAGTAACATCTGGCGATTTTCGACAAACACTTCCTATAGTTCGATACGGAAATAGAACTCAAATATTAGAATCATGTGTAAAAAGTAGTTCTTTATGGCAATTATTTCAAAAACTTACATTAAATAATAATTTAAGATTGGTCAATTCAAACAGTATGTTTAAAACGTGGTTATTAAATATTGGAGAAAATAAAAATATTACAAAATTTGAAATTGATAATAACGTTATAAAAATTCCTTCAGAATTTATTACATTTAATAATTTGATAGATGATATTTTTGGTAATAAAATAAATATTGATGATTTACATACTCTTAAAGACAAAGTAATTCTTTCACCTATATATAGTGATGTTTTAGCGATTAATAACGAAATGATTGAAAGAATTGAAGGTGACGGTAAGATATATTTAAGCATTGATAGTATTACTAATGATAAAAATAATAAGTTGGATGAAACAATAACAATAGATTTTATAAATTCATTAATAAAATGGTTTACCACCGCATAAATTAGTATTAAAAAAAGGAATGATCGTTATGTTACTTAGGAATTTGCATTTAGATGGAGGTTTATGTAATGGTACCAGGCTCACGATTACAGAATTAAAACAGTACACTATATATGGAGAAATTATAACAGGTAAAAATTCAGGACAAATTGTGATGATTCCAAGAATAGATTTATGTCCATCAAAGGATGATATACCTTTCAATATGGTTAGACGACAATTTCCTATTAGACCAAGTTTCGCTATGACCATACATAAAGCACAAGGTCAATCATTAAAAAAAGTATGTCTACATTTACCAAGACCTGTATTTAGTCATGGTCAATTATATGTTGCATTATCAAGAGTTACAGATGAAAAAAATTTAAAAATAAAATTTTCGAAATCGTCAATGATACTCACTAATACAGAAGGAGATATACTTAATATAAATGAGAGTAATTTAAATAATAATGTAATAATATATACAACGAATATAGTTTTTTCTGAAGTGTTTGATACTTATATAGTTTTTTTTATTCTTAAAAATCAATTTAAGGTCGACTTATTAGGCAAACGAATTATAAAATAATAAGATATAAGCATCAGACAAAATTTGTAGATAAAATTACGTATAATAAAGAATATTTTTCAAATATACATTATTTACATCAAGCTATACATTATTTACATCAAGCTACATTTCAATATATCATTACTTAAGAAATAAACAAATATTAAAATATTAGTTGTCTGCATTAAGCGACATTTTATTAGCAAAATTATTTATGAAATGTATAAATTTTAAAATAATCAACTGTCTGCATCAAGCGACATTTTTTTACTAAAATACTGAAGAAATAAACAAATTAAAAATTCATTGTCTGCATCAAGCGACATTTTTTTACTAAAATACTGAAGAAATAAACAAATTTAAAATTCATTGTCTGCATCAAGAGACATTTTTTTACTAAAATACTGAAGAAATAAACAAATTTAAAATTCATTGTCTGCATCAAACGACATTTTATTGACAAAATTATTTATAAAACATACAAATTTTAAAATAATTAATTGTCTAATATAGCATTAATTAAATATCAATTAAAATATTTTGATAATACTTGTTAGAATACATTGTCTGCATAAGTGATATTATTTTAGAACTTTCTTTATATATTAATGAAACAAAAAATTACAAAATATATAAAATAAATACGAATATACGAGATGCCATATTATATTATTTATTTTATTTTAATGCAGCCATATTGGAACGTATATTTTAATCAATTTTAAAATATTTACGTATTATACCATACATAATTTTGAAATATATATATGTTAGAAAATCAAATATTTGAATCTTTTAATACACATTATATTTACGTTCATTATATGACAGTCTCAAGCCTGTAAAAGCAGAGAGAAAATAATACAAACCAACATTCCAAAATAAACTGTTATAGTTAAATATCATGATGAGTAAAAGGAAAAAATTGTATACATTTTTTAAAATAAAATATTTTATAATTTATTTTTATTTGTTTTAATAATATAACAACAAATTTTAATTAATAGTTTAAAGCACATGAAAAATTGGTTTGAAAATAAAATAAAATAATTGTATCAAAATCGTTTAAAATTTATTTGTTATAAACTAATAATAAATTTAAGACTACACTTTATAATCAACGTGTAGCCTCAAAAATGTGATTCAACCGAGGGAGCGTTAGCGACCGAGGTAATATGGCTAGTAATACATTAAAATGCAGAAATCCTGCATGTTGTATAAAGTGTGCTGGTCCGCACTCAACCATACAATGTGATAGCCAATCTACTAATACATGTATTAACTGTTTCTTTAGCAACTCAAAATATAAAATAAATCTAGAATTTAATCATATGGCCAATGATACACAGAAATGTGCAATATTAAAAAAGAAGGTACATAGATACATAGATATGACTGATTACCCAATTAGTCCTACTATACCAAGATTAGTTGGTAATGTAGGAAACATTAAAGAAACCAAGTCGATGACCAACATGAATATCAGCAAATCAAAGAATTCTTCAGTCAGCACTGACGTCACGCAAAATAATTCCTCAAACCAAAGAAATCGAAAGTCTTAGTAATGGAGCAACATATTCACTTTATTGAAGAATTACAAAAGGAAGTGATTCACGAAGAAAAAGTCTATTCAGATCTAAAAACTCTTAATAAGAATCTAAATAAAAAAGATAGTATAATACTCTATGTTAATGTGAGAAGCCTAAATGCCAATTTTTTAAAACTTGAAATTTTTATTAGGAGTTTAAAGATCAAACCTTATGTAATTGTATGTTCAGAAACATGGAACTTGATGAATGTTCAGCTGTATGTGATATCAGGTTATAAAATGTATTATAATAATAGTAATATTAATCAAAATGATGGTGTAGTTGTATATATAGAGGATTGCGTTACTGAAATCACGGAGATAATTGAATAAACAAGTTGAAATTATTAAACACAAGAATAAAATTAAACAATAGCAGTAATCTAGAAATATCAGCTCTGTATAGATGTCATGATATATCTACTCTTGAGTTTATAGCAAACTTAAAAACATATATTGATAAGAAAAGAAATACTAAAAATCATCTAATTATTGGTGATTTTAACATCAACATTATGAAAGATGATATGTATATAGTCAAGAATTATTAAATAATATGCTTGAAAAAGGTTTCTTTCCTGGTTTTATAGATACAACTAGACCTAATGATTGTGGCGGAAATGGAATATGCATTGATAACATATATATAAAATCTCAGTATATTAGCACTAACACATTTAAACTTTCGACCCCTTTTACTGATCATTACCACTATTCTTAAAAATAGATAAGCCTCCAACTTTAAAAAATGAGATTACAAAACATTATTATAATTACACTAAATTGCATAATATAGCAATGAATAAAAATTGGAACAAAATAGAGTCAATGCATGATCCGGAAGAAGCTACAACATTTCTTATAAATGAAATACAAGACTGCTTAATAAAGTCTAAAAAGATAATAAAAACAAAGAACCATAAAAGAAATCCAAGAAAGGATTGGATTTCTAAGGCAATAATTATATCGTGTGAAAAAAAAGAACAATTATATCTGAAAATACAAAAAAAAACCAAAAAATAATCAAATCAAACTAGAATATAAAAACTATGCGAAATGTCTAGATAAAGTGATTAAAGAGGCAAAAATGAATTATGAAAGAAATCTAATTAAGAAAAATGTCAATAATGCAAAAGAAATTTGGAAATATATAAAAAATAAAATGGGAAATAATTTGCAAGATGATAATTATATTAGCAAAATTGAAACTAGCAACAATATATAATGCAGGACCCTTTTCTAATTGCAAATAATATGAACTCTTACTTTTGTAGAATTGGAAAAAACTTAAGTGATAAAATAAATAACCAAAAGGGTAAAATATTAAAATTGCCTTATATGAATAAAGTCTCGATATTTATGAATCCGACAAATAACTCGGAAATTTTACAAATAATTGAAAATATGAAACTAAAAAATGGGGGAGTTGATAACATCACAACCAAAGCCTTAAAAACAATATCATACATTATTACTAATGCGTTGACTCATATTTTTAATCTTTGTCTTGAGAAATCGGTATGACCTCTGGCCCTAAAACTGCAGAAGTAGTGCCAATATTTAAATATGTTAAGAAAACGGAATTATCAAATTATAGACCGATATCATTAATATCTAATCTAGCAAAAATCTTAGAGAAAATTGTATATATGAGATTACAATCGTTCTTTGATAAGAATAAACTATTAGCCCAGAATCAATTTGGATTTATAAAAAACAAAGGCACAAAAGATGCGCTTAGTTACATAACTAATTTATTGTACAGTAATTTAGATAAAAGTAAACCAACAGCCATTACCTTCCTCGATCTAGCCAAAGCTTTTGATACTGTCAATCACTCAATCCTATTAAACAAATTATATAACTATGGTATACGTGGTAAGGCACATACACTTGTATCAAATTATTTAAATAATAGAAGGCAAAAAGTAAGGATAGGAACGACTGAAAGTCGCTTTGAAACAATAACTACAGGAGTACCTCAAGGTACTATACTGGGACCACTCTTATTCATAATTTATGTTAATGATTTATTAACTGGTCGAAAAGATAATAGTATCTCTTATGCAGACGATACTGCAATTATTGTAACTGATGATACTTGGGAGAGGGTTGAAAGTAAAATGAATGAGTATTTGGAAGACATAACTAACTGGTTAGAACTTAATAAATTATCCCTAAACATAACGAAAACCGTATATATAACATTTGGGAATTACAGAGATAGTGTTCCTATTGATATGAATATTTACATACAGGGTAATAAATTAAGCAGGGTTGAATCTTGTAAATACTTAGGTATTATATTTGATTTCAATTTGAGATGGGATAAACATATTGATTATCTGATCAAGAAAACCAAATATATAATATACATAATGTATAAAATGTCGAAATATATGCAATCAGACACTCTTAGATTGATATATTATGCATTTTTCCACAGCATTATTAGCTATGGTAATATAGCTTGGGGTGGAGCTTATAAAAATAAGCTTGACTTATTACAAAAGGTACAGAAAAGAATTTTCAGAATTGTGAACAAAAATAACTTTGATCAAGACAGTCCCTTGAATTTAAAACAAATTTTTGCTTATGAGTGTGTAATATACCACTATGATGATCTCAAAAGTATTTATGAAATGTCTAGAAGTGTAACTAGAAATAAACTAATAATTCCACCAAAGTGCACGAAAGCTGTTAGTGATAAAAATAATTATGTTAGAGCGATACAAATTTTCAATTGTTTGCCTAATACTAACATTAATGTTAAAAATTTAGACATAAATAAAAAATACAATAAGAAAAAGATTAAGAAATGGATTGGAACAAATATATAATAGAAAATATTTATAGAAAAAAAATATATATATATATAATACTATAATTGAATTATAGCTTTTTTGTTTTGGGTACTGTGATTAATATTCAAGATGTTTTGAAGATCTTGGAATTGTAGTTTTAAATAGTTTGTAAGTGTTACATAAACTGGACCTATGTACAGGTAGCTGTGTCTATCTCTATAGGATGTTTTTGGCTGCCTCGGACATATTATGTATGTTTAGAGGTTAGCAAACATGTATGTAATTTGTGTATATTACTCTGGTAAATAAATAAATAAATAAATAAATAAATAAATAAATAAATAAATCGAATCAAAAATTGATAAAATTAAAATTTTTCGCTGAAAAGAATATAATAGTTCGGGATAGGAAAAGAAGCATAAAAATTCTGTATTATTTCAATATTCTACATAGATATTCAAGATCAAATTTGAAAAAATTCTCTTTTTTCATTTTATTACGGCGCATTAAGATGTTTTCAAATATATAAACCTTAAAATTGAGGAAATTAATTTTATGTAGTACCATTGCTTCCTCATAGAGGAAGCTTTGTGATAGTTAAATTTTTCGACTCGCTAAAAACATGTTACAAGTATGTTCTAACATATCAGGAGTTGAAATCACGGGTTTCTAGAAAATGTCTGTATGGATGTGTGTTTGTGTCTACGTATACCGCCGTATTTTCGAAACTACTCGATCAATATCGCGCACCTTTCGTGTGTAGTGCACTTTTTATTTTCCGAGTTGGGGAAAAGAATGTGGTTATTTATTCCCCGAATAGTTTTTGTTATAATGACAATGTTCGATTCTTGTAAAATTAATTTTTTTAAATTTTTGATAATAATATTGATTTTTTTATAATTGAACCAAATGTACTTTGTAGTGAATAAAAAAATCTATCCGTTCGATTTTGGATTGACAAATTATCTATATTAGTTTTTTAGTAATTTAAAAAAAATGCTTTTAAGAATATTTTATATTTTGGAAATTAATTGGTGAAATATGCTGAAATTTACCATGAAGGAACCTATTAATGGTCATGAACTGTAAAATTTTCAAGTAATTATATCGACTACTTTTAATTCAAAAAATGAAAAAATGAGATAATTTGGTTTTTTACGTTGAACGTTTTAGGGAATAAAAAGCATTTAATCCTCTTTAAATTTTGAGTAAGGATAGTCTTTTTGGTAGTTTCGATACTACCTTTCAGGAAATGTTTTACTTCCCTCAGTACACATGCATGTAAACAAAAATTTCATTTTAACGGAATATTTTAAAACGACGACGTTAACGACGACGACGACAACGACAACGACGACGACAACGACAACGACGACGTTAACGACGACGGCTTTAATGACGATAGCTTTAACGACGACGACATTATCGAGTCCTTACTTTAATCTAATAGAGGATTAGAATAGATTTTTGTACCAGAAAACAGTTCCCAAATTTGCAGCACAATTCGTGACCCGGAGGCTGCAACTCCTCCTTCTTCGTCTAATGATATTTTCTTAACGTCATTTTTCGTTACTCTCAATTTAACACTATGTCTGAAACAATATAATAGCTATTTTGTTCTTTTTGTCATATTCTGTTAAATTTCGGCTATGACGAAATGCTAGAATATGCTTTACACTGTATAACATAATTTTAACATAGTAACATAACGATAAATTAGCTGAATTGATAAAAAGTAAGCCTCCGGAATTAAAAAAGCAGAGGTTCAAATCCCTGAGATAATAATTGCTATTTATTTACATTTTTTCAAAAATTATATTTTTGTTTGTTACATAAAGCGCTTAAAATAAGTGGAAATATTTCACTGTAGTGAAAAAAAATATGAAAGCAACCTTTGAGGTTATAAATGTATAAACATAGTTCATTTTTTAGTGATACGATAGTGAATGTCTGGTCTAATCTTCTGATCAGCTGAAATGGTTAAGGGGGCCTCATACTCGATTTTTACTGACCGAGCCATAGAGTGATACTATGGTTGAAAAATACTTTAATCTAGATAAATATAAAGAATTACGACAAACTAGAAGTTAGGTGCCTTTTCTTTTGTGGCTATGTATCACTGTGCATAGTTTCAAAAATCACAATTTATGGCGAAAATTATTATTTTAATTTATATAATTATATAGTGAAAATTATATAGTGAAAATTTGATCGTGTTATATGCGACTGATTCGGGCACGATGGGTTACTTAACCTGATGGCTGTGACGTCACGCCATGTGACGTATATAGCTCTGACGTAGGAGCTGCCTACGTCACGCGCGCCGCCTCTCGTGAAGTGGCTCCCGCGAACCACTGATCTAACTACGCGGGCGAGATTTGTCACGAGAGGGGGAAGTAGAGAGGAACGTTTCCTCACCTGGACTGTACCAGGTATATTGGGGTAAACTAACACGAGACACGCGGGTCTATAAGTGGTACACCACTTACCGCTATATAACTCCTTTATCCGAACGGCGGGAAAACCGGCGGGAACAGTCGGAGTAAGTTGCCTCGACTGTATCCATCTCTCTCTCATTCATATAGACGAAATTGCCCTGGTCTTCCGCCCTTTCCGTGGACGGAATCTGGAGTGGTGGAGGTGTACGGTTTTGCTCGGCGTGTTGCGTCGTGTGGGGGATACCTGTCCGCACCCACACCGTGTGTCTCACACCTACTTCTCCGGTAAACACGATAAAGAAACCGGTATCTCGGCCTGTATCTCGACACCGTGCGCGCGTTAAATTGGTACTATCAGTTGGGCGCGCACTCTCGTGCGCGCGCAGCGCTGTATATACTCTTTCGCGTTGCTCATCTGATCGGTAACATGCTTACCGATACAGATGATAATATAGCAGATGGTCACAGTTTGTATACGACCTTTATTTAAATATTGATTTTTTATATTGGCCGAAAAATTTTTGTGTAGTAATAAAAGAGACTGTTTGTTTATTTTTAGTTAAAGCAATTGTATTATTATTAATTATAAAAAATTTAATTACCTGTATTAAGCATAGGCTGTGCAGCTGTTCCCAATTTCGTTAACCCTAAAGCCACTGCATTACTAGCAACGGCATCCATAGCTTGAATTTTAGCTGTAGCTGCTGCAGCTGCGACAGCAGCAGCAGTGGGCATCATGCTTGCACCGCTAGGTGGACCCATAAGAGCATTAGGTGGAGTAATTGCACGACCTACTCTGAGATATTGTCCACCCAAATCAAAAAGATTCATTGAAGCGATAGCTTCAAGAGCAGATTGCATCGATTCATATTCAATAAAACCGTAACCTTTGTGTCGATGAGGGGAGCTACCTTGTGCTAGTTTGCAATATGTGATTGGTCCAAATGCTTCAAAAACAGATTTGATATCATCTTCCGTCAGATCCTGATGTATTGATGCAATGTAAATGCGATTATAGTGTTTACTTTCTTCTGTTATTTCATCAATTACTGACTGAGCCTGTGGCATATTTGATGGACGACCTACAACCTGCAAATATTAAATGTAAGAATCAGACTTGCTAATTTTTTTTAATAAATGAAAACAATATAATAATATATAACCAATATAGAACTTTAGGGATATATAAGTGAATTGAAGACATTAATCTAAAATAACAGAAAACATTAATACACTGAGAAAAAAAAAATTTAATTTAAATACAGTATATTCAAGCCAAATAAATACGGCTCAATAATTTAAATATGATTGATTTAAATAAATGTTATGATTAAGTTAATAAATTTCTCTTTACTTCAAGACAAGAATTAAATCTCTGCTCACTATATCATTAAAAAAACTTATCCGACGCCACTAATATATATATATTATTACTAATTAATGTGTTCCGGGATATTTGTATTACATACGAGAAATTCTTAAGGTATTCCAGTATATTTGCAATAAATACGGGATTTTTCGGGAATTTCGGGATATTTTCATTAATTACGAGATTTTTTAGGAATTTCGGGAACTTTTAAGGTATTTCGAGATATGTACATTAATTACTAGATCTGCGAATTATTCCCTAATAACTGGATTTTTTGGAAATTCTGGGAGTTATTAACGTATTTCTGGATATCTGCACTTACGGGATTATTCGAGAATTCCGGAATATTTTACATTGTTTCCGGGATTTTTCCAAAAACAAGGAATTTCTAAAGTACCAATTGCGGGATATTTCGGGAAATCCGGAATAATTTGCATTATTCACGGGATGTTTGAAATTTCTGGGAATGAAAATTCTAGGTATTTCGAGTTATTTTTATACATATTTATACAGCACGCGGGGTCCCAAGGCGGATCGAGTAGCTGCGGTGTCTCGCGTCTAAGCGCGGAACTGGGGGGAGGGAGAGAGAGAGAGCACGGACTACGGCTCGACTGCGCTCAACTAGATACGTCGGGCCGTTGGATCTGCGCCGCTTACCGGGATAATTTGCATCGTTCACTGGATTTCTTTGGGAATTTCGGGAATTTTTACGGTTTTTCGGGATATTTGCACTTATTACAGAATTTTTCGAGAATTCCGGAATAATTTGCTCTATTCACGGTTTTTTTTGGGAATCGTGGGTATTTTTAAGGTATTTCGGTATATTTGCACTAGTAGTTATCCACTCGCTATTGTCTCCCTACACAATAAATCCTCACTCCTGGGTCCTGTGTGTCTCTTCATAGCGAGGGGTGGGATAATGGTGGAGGGAGTAATTTGGGGGGTAATTGTGGTGGAACCAGTTAAGGTAGGGGTAGACAATGATGCAATACTGTGGGCGGGGAGGAGGGAAAACTGAAAGATTCGAATTGTATGATATTGGTTGTGGGGTGTACCAATATTTACTAAGCTAATCCGTTGACCGACCGCCGTATGAAGGGACATGGTGGGAGATGGAGAGGGAGTGGTGGGAGAAATCTTACCTGTACTCGCGAACGGATATACAAATACTGGAGCTTTGTTGATATTTAATTAAGAGAATGGAAGGTGACAAATATTGTTGTGACTACATCTATGTACTTGTGAATATGCGTTAGCGTATTCAGAACGAAAAGAAGTGTGTAAATGTGTACACTAGCTATTTCTAGTTGGTGTATAAGCACTCTCTTTTGTCAAATATAAAGATGGATTACTGAGAATATCAAGTGTAGTTAAATAACACCGATAAATCATTCCCTCAGTTACGTTCGTTTCAATCTTTACGTTCTCTTAATTAAATTTATATAATGCATTTAATTCTTGCCTATTGTTACATTTTATTTTAATTATTGAGTGAAGATATTATTTCTATAAACAAAGGAATAAGTGGATAAGAGGTGTATTTAAATGAGTACTTTATATTTATGAATAATTTATTGTTTATTAAGAATGAAGAAAAGTTTATAAATTTGAATACATATGTTTAGCGGTAATAACAACTTTTCATGTATCGTGTTAACGCTTTTACAATCGTGCAAACGTATGTAATATAAATTGGTTATAAACACACCACTCATACAGAAATTTAAAACAACATTATAATAATGACACTTTTAAACGGCACTTTGTAAACACCTGACGGCACAACCACCATTTCCGATGAAATATTTATCTGTGTTCATTTTGCGCTGTACATGCTGTCTTTCAAGAGCGTCATTTTTTTCAACATATCGGAAAAGTTTTCGAGAAATTTGACGAAACTTAATCCTTGAGTCATGTAATACAGAAACATAATGCAGTACTGACCACACACATCGAAGGATTCGCTCTGCAAACGAACATTCAAGTCAAGTTGTTTACAATTTTTTCGCAATCTACTTATATGATCTAGAATGAGTGGTGGTAGTCGAAAACTATCGAATTAAAAACCATTACATGATTTATCGACATATACAGCAACCCAATGCATACCAGATTTTGTATGATCATCCGTTTTTAACATGAACGCTGTCGGTTTCGTCCACCCTCGAGGTGTCTGATCGACCGGAAATACACCTACAGTATGCGAACGGATTTTCGACAAATTCTTCAGTATTTGTAGACTGTCCATGATGAATTTCGTTTGTAGTGTTGAAAGTCTTTGGTGATGTGTGATGGGCCAAAAAAGATTTTTGATATATACGCGTTATTTAAAGCACAATTATAATTTTTTAATTAAGTTTTGACAGCGTGATGCAAATAATATACGTCGGACAATAATTTATTGAAAGGTGGACAATTCTGATCATACTCAAGGTTTAAAATTTGTCGGTGAACAATTTTTTGTAGTATCAACCACTTATCGTTATCTCTAACATATATTTTCCGCACACTTTTCGTAAGTTGCCGTAAAATATTTTTAACTGTCTTCAAAGTCACCTCGTCGTCAAAGTAATGGAGCCCGTGATGATATTGATTTAACCAGCTATTCTGTTTTCGTATGTCTTCGTCGAGATGCTCTAGTGCGACTGTTGGTGCCATCACCCGGCGACTGCTAAATTCACTGTCAACAGCGACAATAACAATTTCTTTCGGTACGTATCTTTGCTTACTATCTTTAAAGAACTGAATATCAACAATTACATTCATGTTGTAATACAAACCTTGTCAAACACAAACTACGATCCAGACTTACTGTCTAAGGCTTTTTAAACCGCTATATAAACGTACAGTACAGACAGTCACACAAGGTGGCGACCTCTATCAATTAAGTTTATTAACTGCTGAAATCGACAATGACTTGACGGGAGGCATCAATTTCCAAAATATTATCGAACTGCACATACAATACAATTGACCTTTTCAACTAGAGCATCACTAAAACGTACATCTAATCTAACATTACCGTGTTTGATCAGATTCCAGTAACTGCAATCGTTTGCTGATAAATTGGAAGTACAATCAAATGCGAATAAGCAATACCTATGCAGGTAGGACTCACGTGTTATTTCATTGCCTTCATTGAGAAAATGTACACCCATACCGGAGAATAAAATATGATACGCGTATATGTATATATTTCTATTTTTGAAATCATGCTGATCAAAATCATGAGTAGTTTTGAAGGTATTTGTATCCCATCCATGTACAAGCACAGGAAGTTTATATTAAAATGTTCAAAATTGAAAGGGTTGAGTTTTCGATTACCATTAAAAGCTTTATTATTTATAAAACCGATAATTATTCTCTTTGGTAGCTGATCCAATATGATATTATGCAATGTTTCACCATGTATGCCGCTATACATGGTGACAGCTTTGACTTCTACTCGTGTTAAGAAATATTTAGCCGTTGTGTTCAAGAGCGATTAAACATGTGCTAACAATATACATGGGCTGATTTTAACTGGTCGTACTAGAAGGTTTGCCTCCTCTATGTGCAGTGAAAAGTAATCGGTTGGATCCATTAAACAAAAATTATCGCAAGATTTTACCAAACGAACTCTAACTTTCACACCGTTAATTAGAAGTTTCATTTGAATAAATAGATCTGCATAGAGATATCCAATAAGGTTCAAAGGCTTTTCGACAGATAAAAATTTCTGTCTCTCTACAAGTCTTTGATTTGCGTCTGCTGTATCGTTCATATGACCAGCAGTATCGTCACACTACAAGACGGTCGATAAATGTAATTAATAACGTAATTTGATACCGTTTCGATGTATGCTCTGTAAGCATAGGTGTTGGTAGGTGGTGACACGAATTTTTTATTGCAAAAAAATCCACTTCATTAAAGATTGAATGCATTAAATTGTTAACTGATCCTATTCTACCCGATAAATGTCTAAAGGACGTTCGATTTTATTCTGCTACATCATCTTTCGTCGCGTTAGACTTAATGCTCACACGGAGACTGAGCATAGTATGGGCCAAATCAAGATATTCATCACTATTTCCGGGTATCATAAATTCAATCGGTATGTCATGAGTCAAGGTTGATAATGGTTTATATTGAACCTAAAGCGAGCCCTCTATTGTAGTCTGTGTTGTTGGAATGTCAAATAACAATACCTCTGACTTTGAACATTCACACGAATGAGTGTGTAGCAAGTGTGACAATGCATTTAATGCATGTCAAGTTAAGCGAGCTCGTAGCCCACTGAAGTCCTTACCGAACCCTACCTAAGCCTTACCAAACCCTATCTAAGCCTTACCAAACCCTACCTAAGGAACACACAGGGAATCCGCATCACCGAGCACAAAAGCAACAGCTCAGGAGTCTCCAAGAAGATCCAGAGGAAGCTTGAAGTTCAAGCAATGCCAGGAAGTGGTGAGGAGAAGTCCTTTACATCACACCTGGAGAAGCAGCGTAGCCAATCGCCTCCCACAGCAGCCATCCAGTACAGCAAATAAACCTGTAAGATTACTGCTTACAGTGTGCACCTTACAAAGGAAGAGGACAGGATCACACAGCAGTTGAACAGCTGTGTATAGGATGGGTGCAGAGGAGAGGTTAGGTGAAACAACAACATATAAACCGAGTAGCCGTACGGTTTGTAACTCACCCAGGTAAACACGCTGTACTGCATTCCCGAGTCCTCGAGCCAGTAATCGCAAGAGAGAAAAAGGAGGCAGCCAAGAAGACCACGAAGGAAGGCCGAACAGCTACGTCGTCGTCGCCACCAACTCGCCGTTGTTGTTTACGTTCGTGCGCGGCGGACATCTTCGTTAAGCCGCATGCGGCATAAGGCCGCGTACGCACGTAGTGGTCACGGCGCATGCGCGCAGCGACTCTCTCGCGTCGACGACGACGAGAGCTCAGAGCTCGTCCGACCGCCGATTCGGAACTACCGATCAACGTACCGACGTGACGTCAGCGAGAGAGAAATTAAGAGAAAGAGCATAGCGAAGTGTGTGTGCCGCACGTGTGCCAGCATCGCCAAAGGTTTGTGCGACCTAGTGCCAATATTCATAGCCGTTTTCTTGCCTGTGTGTGTGCCGCGAACTCATTGTATCCTAGCTTCTTCCCTGTTATTATAACTAGCCTTGCTCGCCGCGTAATTTAGTGTACCCCAGCTTCTTCCCCTCCCCCCTCCCCGCGCGAAGTAGCCGGCTTACAAGACGCGTATTACAGCCGTGCCGTTTGCTATTCTTTATTTCGGATATTCGTACCGATAATCACTTGCATCTAATCGAGCGTTTTAATCAAGTAGCAAATCACGACAATTACGTCATAACGTACGCTACTGGCACCCGCTGTTGTAAAATAAATAATTATTAACTAATTGATAATTAACTTTAATTGGATCACCCGCACCCTGATCCCCAGTGCAACGTGACAAAAGGTAATTTTTAACTGTCAACAATATCTCTAGCAGATCTATTTTTCTACTACCTCTCTTCTTTCTGCTTTTAGAAGTTATTGTTTTTTTTCCGTAATACATTGTATTATTTTCCGGGATTTTTCGGGAAATCCCATATTTTTTCACTAATTACGGGATTTTTAGGGACTTTCGGGAAGTTATACGGTATTTCGGGATATTAACATTACTTACGAGATTTTTCGTGCATTCCGGGATAATTTGCATTATTCACTAGATTGTTTGGGAATTTGTACTGTTTCTCGGGATATTTGCACTTATTACAAATTTTTTCAGGAATTCCGGAATATTTTCCATCATTCACGGTTTTTTTTGGAATACATGGGTATTTTTAAGTTATTTCGATATAATTGCACTAATTACGGAATTTTTCGTGAATTCCGAGATGTTTGCATGAATTACGAGATTTTTCGAGAATTCCTGAATATTTTGCATTATTTACGGTATTTTTTCGGATATCAGGGAAATTTTAAGGTTTTTCGGGATATTTGGACTAATTACGGGATTTTTTTGGTAAAACCGATATATCTGCACTAGCTACGAGATTTTTAGGGAAATTCGATATATTTGTACTAAATACGGGATTGTTTGGGAAATTTGATATATTTGCACTAGTTACGGCATTTTGGGAATAATTCACTAGATTTTGGGAACTTTGGAAATTATCAGGGTATTTCGAGATATTGGCATTAAATACTAGATTACTTGGGAATGTTTAGAATCTTAAAGGTATTTCGTGATATTTGCGCTAATTATGGAATTTTTCGCGAATTCCGAGTCATTTTCATTACTTACTAGCGGTGAGTGTCAGCTGTTTGAATCTCCTTTGTATATATCTATATATACAGAGTGATCCATATGTCTCAGTACCCCCCTTATCTCTCAAACTACGAAAGTTGTAGGGTTATGAAAGCGAACTTGTCTGTGACCTTAAACTTGGTTAAGGCAAGGTATTTGAGTCATGACCCAGTCGGTTACGGCAAAGTGTTTGGATCGTGACCCAGCTCGTTAAGGGAAGGTCAAAGGCGATGGCAGAATTAACTAATACACTGCTCAAAATGATAACTACGAACCTCTTAGCAGTATGCTAAGCGTCGCTAAAAGGTTTGAACACTTCTTTGTGTCATTTCCGGAGTTAGAGTGGCTATTTTATCTTGGATACGTTGCTGAAGCTCATGAAGATTAATAGATAGTGTTGATAAACTCTATCTTTCGAGTATCTCCAAAAGAAATAATCTAATGGTGTAAGATCTGGTGATCTGGCTGGCCACTCAGTTTCACCTCGCCGTCCAATCCATCTGGATGGAAAAGTGCCATCTAAATAATTACGAACGCTTTTCTTATAGTGAGATGCAGCGACGTCTTGCTGATGCCAAGTCTGATCAAGAGACTTACCTACAACACCTTGAATGGCAGGAACAATCACATTCCTCAACAAATCTTCGTACATATTGCCGGTCAGAGTGCCTTCGCTAAAGAAAGGTTCAAGTGTTCGATTATTTATAATGCCTGTCCAAACATTAATTTTTTGAGGCCACTGCTTCGACCGAGTATCCATCATTCAGTGAGGATTTGTACCAAACCAATAAGACATATGCCTATTTACACTAGCATTATAAAAAATGTAGCATCATCAATAAAACAATACGACTCTAATTTCAAAATGATATTTAAAGGGATGTCGGAGCTATAACCTCCATCAAAAGCCGCTCGATCTCGCGGCTTCGAATGGCGCTGTAGTCAGGTGTCGATTTCTACGATAAACGTACTTAAAACATAAATTATAAATTTTGCAGCTATATAGAGCTGTTGAAAGATACTTTCCCCCCTAGCTATAACTAAAATTAAGGTAATTGTAATATTACTTTTGGCAGCAAATGTTTATTTTTTTAAAGAAATGTGAAATACGTTGCATGTAGTATTACGGCAGATATAGACTCAATGAATACCAGACGTATGTCACATTTCTTTAAAAAAATAAACATTTGCTGCCAAAAGTAGTATTGCAATTACCTTTATTTTAGTCATAGCTAAGGGGGAAAGTATCTTTCAACCACTCTATGTAGCTGCAAACGTTTATCGTAGAAATCGACACCTGACTACAGCACCATTCGAAGCCTTGAGATCGAGCGGCTATCAACGGAGGCTATAGCTCCGACATCCCCTTAATTGATCTTGTTGAATAAACGACAATTTAATTTAGATGGCGACGTTTAGATGACCTTTCGTCTTCCTCTTCAGGCTATACCTTTATTTATAAAAACGAATACATATGATTAATTAACAATAATTATTGATTTAGTTTTTTAGCCTATTGATTTATAACATTTTATTTACTACTTATCATTGATATCTGTATTTAACATAACATTTTGAATCGTAGTATTACTGAGTTGTCGCACTAATAATGATGTGACGTTGTAAAATGTACAACGCACAAGTACATGCACATGGCTTGTATTTACAAGTCATGTGCATGCATTATTTTCACGTTACGTTAGATCGCGATCGCGTCGCAGGTAGCGAATCCCTCGCTGGCGGACCGAAGTGCACCGATGCACTTTAAAATAAACACTGATACCCACGGTATGAGTATGTTTTAGCGACGGAGCCGACGAACGACGCGACCGATACCCGACGGTAGTACGCGGATCACGACCCAGACCACGGCCGAGAGGTATCGTGAGCCAAGGACCGAGCCCAGGTCGTCTCACGATACCTGGCGTATCCGCTGCTGATGTCCACAAGACGGGAGGTTTGGCGGCGTCCTAACCTCAACCGTCACACGTGCTCAGCAGACGACGACGGCTGAGATGGCGCATGGGTGCGCGCACGCCCGAACTCCGTACGACTAGTCGGGAGAGCCAGGGTGATCCCCCACCTTACATGCGTATACCGGGGAACGCGGCACCGACGGCGACGATCGTGCGGCACTAGGCGAGGTGCGCGGGAAGGGGGGAATCACTCGAGCAGCGAGAGTATAGCGCGCGCGAAGAGCTCGAGTGAGCGACCGGAGTGGGATTATCGGAGAGAGCGCACGGAGCGAGGGGAGCGCGCGAATAGAGTAGGAGTCGCGGTATACCTAATGTATGCGTGCGAAGGTATACCGCGGCATAATAGAATATGTATATATATAGATATAGACGGTGCGCGCACACCTATGAATGCGTATATACTATTGTATATAGCGCGCACACGTATATTTTTATTAGATTAATTAATTTAGCTACATTGCGTCTTTAATTTTAAATAAAAATTATGTAGATCCGTCGGTAGAGTTTGGGGCGTTATGTATTAATTTTATAGAATGTATATAGTTGTAAATAGTAGTCGGAATTAAATTTTAATTGTTGTGTGAGTGTGTCGGGAATAGTTAGTATGAATTATATAGCCGGTAGGCACGGGGCGGCAGCACCGACTGGGTTACCGATATGGTAATTATTTATTTGTAATGCGCGACTTCCGAGTGTCGGGGATGATTGGTTGCGTGATCGACCCAATAATTAACAGGTTGGTGGTGACGTAAACCACTATTATTGGATAATCGGCCTTGACGGAAATAAGGTCAAGGCTGACTACGCGTATCGATCACGCAATCAACCACCCTAATCAACGCCGGTAGATAAGGAGTAGAATAAGATAGAGAAGGATAGCGATAGGGGGGAAGGAAAATCCTTAATTTTGGGGATCAAGCCACGCCGCGAGCCGGATGAAGAAGCCGGTCTCGATGATTCGCTACCTGATCGTCCGACGAGGCAGTCGATTTAGCTATTGAGTAGTATTTTGAGGCTGAGTAGCCATTATCGTTGTTGAGTAGAGTAGAGTTGAGAGTATAGTTGTTAGTTGAGTAGAGTTTGTTAGTTGAGGTGCGAGTTGAGCGGTACTGGAGCTGAGAAAGATTAATTAGGCGAGTAAAATTACGGTTAGCCCGACGGGCGGCCGAATTATTAATATTTAAATAGTATAATTTTATTATTTGCCGGACGGACGGAAATTGAGTGAGTTAGAGCACGTGTGAGAGTTGATCGCGGATCGCGTTAATATTGTGTCGGTGCCGGATTGTTGAACAATTTTCTTTTAAATTTTGGAATAAATTAAGTTGTGATTATTATTGAATTCAAGAGTGTTTAATTATTTCCTTTACTCTAAAAGCCGCCGGTTCCGAGGTGGTCAGCCGTCGGAATTCCCTCTGTGACGAGGAGTCGAGGTGAGGATTTGCCGGGTTGCCGAGTAGTGTCGTAACGTAATTATTCTTTTTAATTTAAATATCGCCAGGCGCCCAATCAAATACAAATCGGCGATATCTAGCCATTTTGAACGTCGCTACGACGGAACCTCCGTCGCCCTTTAATTTAATCTAATTAAATTCTTCCCGACGAAAAGTAGCGTCGCAATGAAAACAAGGATATTTAAAGCAATGAAATTACACATTTATATACAGTTATGTTAGAAGAAGTTGAATTATTAAAGTGTTTACCTCCATCTCAAATACAGCTCTATAAATCAACATTAATTAATAATTTAAATAAATAAATAAATTAAGACAATACCAAAAAATAATTAACGAAAAATTATGCAAAAGCAATCAGAGGACTAGAGTATTATATCACAGATGGTATACTAAATTAATCGCAACTGATATACACAGCTATAGTTATATGTAGTATGATACAAACTATACCTGTATAAAGGCGCGATTTTTGAATCAGACTAAATTCATTACAATGCTGAAATTAATTTAAATTAATATTTTATAAATAAATTAATACTTCATAGATAAATTAATAAATTAAAATTAATCTTGAAAAACTTATATACGATCTGACGGAGGCAAAGGAAAAAATCTTAAAAAACACAGATTTTTTGTAGAAAAGTAACGTTTCGTTGACCTGGCCTGCCAACCTCTTCAGGCTATTTATTAGACACAAAAAAACTAAATTACAATTGAGAATATATCAAATTATGTGTACATCATCGTGTTTATATATGTAGCGAGTGTAAACACAGGAAACGTCAAACGGTTGTCAATTAGGCATTTAAATTTCTAAGAACTGGCAAATAAGTAGTATTAAAGTTACGTCAAGGAAATTGATTTTTTTGTCTTTTTCTAGAACAAAAGTGAACTGTAAATTATTATTATAAGAGTTGTACATATTAATAACTACATCTATATATTCCGTTTTAATGCACATAATCGTGTCATCAACATATCTAAAGTAGAAAAGAGGTTTGCAATTGTGTAAAGTCAATAATTTTCCAAATCATCCATTACAATGTCAGCAAAAAGTGGACAGATAGGAGAACAGTTGCGATTAATTTAGTATACCATCTGTGGTATAATACTCTAGTCCTCTGATTGCTTTTGTATAATTTTTCGTTTATTATTTTTTGGTATTGTCTTAAATTATTTATTTATTTAAATTATTAATTAATGTTGATTTATAGGGCTGTAATTGAGATGGAGGTAAACACTTTAATAATTCAACTTGTCCTAATATAACTGTGTATATAAATGTGTAATTTCATTGCTTTAAATATTCTTGTTTTCATTATTAGTGCGACTACTCAGTGATACTACGATTCAAAATGTTATGTTAAATACAGATTTCAATGACAAGTAGTAAGTAAAATGTTATAAGTCAATAGGCTAAAAAACTAAATCAATATTTATTGTTAATTAATCAAATGTATTCGTTTTTATAAATAAAGGTATAGCCTGAAGAGGATGACGAAAAGTCATCGAAACGTCGCCATCTAAATAAAATTGTCGTTTATTCACCAAGATCAATTAAATATCATTTTGAAATAAATACTGCGTGGATGGTAAGAAAATTATCTATCTTAATACGATTCTAAGTTGATTATCAGCATTTATTCTGTCCATCATTATCTCTGAGAACTGTATGCACCTATCAGGATCATCTTCATTTAGTTTTTGAACATGTTTAACTTTATTCGGGTGAAATTTCAAGTATTTTGCCACTATAAATTGCTATAAGCCATGTTCTTGTTGGATTTTCCTGGTAGTGTTATGCGGATTCTCTTGAATTGATAATACAACGTTAAGTTGGTGTTCTGCAATCGTTGTAGTAACAGGTCGACCCGTTTTGGGGAGATCGCGTACAGTACCGTGATTATTAAAACGTTGTACCGTTAATTTTACTGTAGTTTTTGAGATTCTAGTTTGTCCACTCTAAACTGTTGGTTAAAGAGATCATGCACTGTCTCATAAGATCGCCAATTATTGCCATAACCAATCATTATAAGAATAGTTATCCACTCCCGTTCAGTTAGAACCATGATAGTGTGGATCTGACAATGCCTGTCCAATTCTATGGGACAATTAAAAAGTCTGAGCAGAATATCAATAACTACAGAATTCAAAAACTGTTAAATGTAAAGAAACTAAAATAATAAAAAAATATTTTTAAATAAAAGTTTTTATTTATTTATGTTTAAAGAACCATAAAATTATTGAAAATTAATTTTATTTTTTTAACAACCATAAAATGAACTAAATTGAATTTTATAGTCATTACTTTAAGAACATTACCTTTTACAGCCGGGAAAACAAAAAAAATACTATTTGTTAAATACTCTCTACATATGAACTATCAACTCTTACTATTGTATGAGCTGCCACTGTTTAAAAAGAAAAAGAAACACGTCAAAGCAGCAAGAAACTTTTACTTCAAATAATACCATTTTTCGAGTTTTGCTGGTTTGACCTTCAAATGACCTTTATATGACCTTGTAAGACCTCATTGTCAGATTAGCGTACACATATTTAAACGCAGAATTTCCTATACTTTCCAATTTTGCATGAGAGTAGAGGAAAGATTCATTTTAGAAAAATTGATCTAACCTCAAAAAACCTTTAATTTTGAGTTTAGGTTCTTGAGCCGTGAATGTCGTCGGATTGACCTTTGACCCACATCATGATACATACTATCGTGCGCAGAATTTTACGAGCTTTCAGGATTCATGATCGAAAGTAGAGCCTTCTGTTTGAAAAAATCAACTTAAACTTCAAACGACCTTCAGAATTAAATTTAAGGTCACGGTAAAGTTCGTCGTCGAGAACCCTACAACTTTTGTACACGTCATTTCTCTGTAAAGTTTGTATGTTCAGAAATAGGGGAAGGAGGAGTTATCGAGATATCTGATCTTCGGATGACCTCCTGATGACCATCAGAATGACCTCAAACAAAATTTGACCTTTACAAAATTTACATGAAACTATTCGCTCTTTTCGAAACATGGGTCAAAAATAATGATTTCAATTTTAAAAAATGAGGTTGACCTTGTAACGGAGTGAATCTTTGCCGGACCTTGCTCAGATTCCAGGATTCAGGTTTTAAGGAATTTGAAATAAAGTACCACTATTTATAATAAAGGCTAATTATATTAAGACTATGTACAAGTATACAAAAGAACTAAAGATATAATGCAAATGTTGTCAGCCCGCCTGGTCTTGGTCGGGTGAAGTAGTTAATTAGTCTGTAATCAAATCAAGACAAAATACTTAATTATTACGCGATCTACGAACTTTACAATGCTATCTTATAACTAGTTTCCTAAACGGACGCAACTAACGGTTATCGTATATGCTCGCACGGAAATACGGTTCGGGCTAATACACGTATGTTCACGGGGATACGGTCGGGATAATCTACGTGTGCTCACGAAGATGTGGTCGGGATAATCCACGTGTGCTCACGAGGATACGGTCGGGATAATCTACGTGTGCTCACGAGGATACGGTCGGGATAATCCACGTGTGCTCACGAGGATACGGTCGGGATAATCTACGTGTGCTCACGAAGATATGGTCGGGATAGTCTACGTGTGCTTACGAGGATATGGTCGGGATAGTCTACGTATGCTCACGAAGATACGGTCGGCATAATCCACGTGTGCTCACGAAGATACGGTCGGGATAGTCTACGTGTGCTTACGAAGATACGGTCGGGATAATCCACGTGTGCTCACGGCCAGTCCGATCTGACGTCCAGTTGCAGACTGCCTACTGGTGGTTTCGGTGCGCCTTATGTACCCGATTCTACGAGAGCGCGCATGCGTATAACGCCTGTCCTCCCACTCCGGGCGGGGTCAATGAACTGGCGAGTAGGCACAGTAGTGGGGAGGCGGTCAATGACTCTAATCTATTTATAGCGCGGTCGTTGAACTCGTGTTTAACGGCACATGTCTATCGCGAAGCTATCTTAATATGCTACGTACTTATTATTATTATATAAGCAAAGTTTATTAATTAATTGTAAATATTATTATATATTCTTATTGGTTACAGAGGATTTGGTGTCGGATAATTATAGTAAATTAACAATATATAAAATAATTTTACGCAATACTAGTGCGTGTGTTTATCGCACGTCACAACCTTTAAATGAACTTTAGGATCAAGTACAAGGTCAAGTTCAAGGTTACGGGCAAGTTCGCTGTCGAATACCCTACAACATTTGTAGAGATCATTCCCCCATAAAGTTCGGAGTATCAGAGATATGGGGTTACTGAGACATATGGATCATCCCGTATATATAGACATTGTAACAATGAGACTCATTTGCTACAAATTAAAAAAATGAAGTCTTGAACCCGAGCCCCTTCGGTTCCGAAGGCATTGGCGCTAACCACTGCGCTAGGCCCACAATTGGTCGTAGCTGTACTTTTTCCGCGTCTACTGCCTAGCGCTACGCACACTGTATGCCAAGTGCCAATTCTTGCACTGGCCGCGTCGGTACTACACAGCCCGAAGTGACAGGTGATCTATATAGGACACTCCACGTGTCAATTCTGTTCCTTCAATGCAAATCTGTAAAAAGTTATGATAATTTAAAGAAATACAAAATTTTCTTACAAATTAAAATGGGAATTCCCATGTTAATTTTTGAAAATGTTTAGTCTTTCTTTAAATGATCATAAATTTTATAGAATTAAAGTACGTGTTGAAAAAAACTTAAAAAACTCACTTTTTGAGGTTAGAATAACTTTTGAAGAAAAATATTCCAGTATCTAAAATTTTTTCTGCATTCTGAGAAACATTTCCAGTCTACATTGAATTAGCGTAGTAAAATTTATGCCGAAGTAATAAAGTCACGTCAAGGTCAACATTTTATAAGGTTTCTTTACTCAAAATTATCGAGTTTAATTTTCAGATCAAACTTAAGATGGTTTTTTTTAAAGCGACTCGATTTTCGAATGCCTTTGTAGGTC
Organism: Theocolax elegans; assembly: GCA_026168455.1. NCBI lineage: Eukaryota > Metazoa > Arthropoda > Insecta > Hymenoptera > Cerocephalidae > Theocolax > Theocolax elegans. The sequence goes on from CM047431.1 coordinate 8,968,543, forward strand.
ACGTCCAAGGTCAAATTGAAGGTCATCATTGGGTAGCCGTATAGAAATGATAAATATTGTATCGTGTATGTTTTCTTTTATGACTTCGGATTTCAAATTTATCATACCGAACCTAGGTTTGACTCTTTCCATTTCCGAGATAAAAAAGGGGGTCCTACTTAAAAAAATCGACTTGACTTCCAAATGACCTCGAAGGTCACTATAAAGCTGAAATACAATGTCATCATTGGATAGCCAGGAAAAAATCCTAACAATCATATATGGGCAAATCTTCCCAACTTTTAATTTTTGGCGAAAAAATGTGGGATCAGGCAATTTTAAGAGCACACCTTTGAAATTTGGTATGAAAGGTTAGGAATATTATTGGAATTGATTGGTATAATGTGTTTTCATGAGCGAGAAACGCTCCAAAAGTTGTGCGCGATTTTTCATTTTTTTTATAATAAGATCAGAAAAATAGTGATATGTTTATTAAGATTTTATTTATAAAGCATAGAATAATAAAAATATAACGAAATATAATAAACATCAGTAACTGTCACAGAATAACAACTTATAGTCGATATAATTGAAATTTTCACACAATACAACTCGAAATATCCCTCCCCTCCCTTTTCTCATACGAAATTTTTCATGCAAACCGTGCTATCAAGTTAACTCTATCTGTTAGTAAACATCGGTCGGTTCCGTAAATTCTAGTAAACGCGTACAATTTCGGCCAATAGTTTGTGGAAATAATACTAAATTATATTTAAATTTCAATGAAGATGTATTCTACTTGTCACAGGAAATCCAATTTGTAATTTATTCATGTTTTAATTAATTTTAGTTGATTTTTTTTAAATCACCACTTCTTAAAAAAATTGTTTACATTGCTGTAACTTTTGGAGCATTAATAAAAAAAAAACTCTGTAAATTTGCAGATTGTTGTATTTGATATGTTCTTTAAGAGATTTTTTACTATTTTGATGTGCTGTATACAGAAAAAATATGACAGTCTTCCAAAGTCACATGCTATAAATTTTTCGACGATATTCGCATGAATTCTTTTACTTAAATTTTATTTTCTACTTCATTTTTGTAAGCACATACCTGCACTATACCTCAATATATTTCTTTTTACATCTACTAAATGTAGAATTTGGTTATTTGCTGATTTCGAAAATGCTCCAGTCAATAGAAAGAAAAATATGATAATTTTAAAAATTAGTGAAATTCCAGTGACACAATTTCAAACCATTGAAACTTTTTATTGAAAGGGAGCACATCAAAATATGGAAGACTTTTTTGATGCACTATTAAAATAGAATACTTGTTTAAAGTTTCAACCATTTCCAAGCAATGCTTCAAATTTTATAGTAACCATAATAAATTATTCTTTACAAGTGACACGATATTTCATCATTTTTCTTGCATTTTTCAATTATTGAAGTATTAATTTGAGACAAAGAAGTTTGACAAAGTATCTATTGAGCTTTAACCGTATAGATGGAGTTATAAGGCACAGAGCAGGTGCTGGGAAAAAATAAAAAATTTTTTTCACGCATAAAAGTCGCGAACGTGTCGAAAAGCGCCTACAAACAGGCAACAATATAGGTTATCTCGCGTATACATATATATATATATATGTGTGTGTGTGTGTGTGAGTATATATATGGGCTATTTCACGTCAAGTGGTAGGATGAAAATTTTTAATCACTCCAAAATTTGTGAACATACTGGAAATATCTTCCAGAAGATAGAAAAAAATTTGAGTTGTTAAAAATAATTTGCCTAAGAGTTATTCCGCCATGAAAAATGGAAATTTTTCAATTTTTTAGAGAAATTACTATTTTTAAAGCCATTTATCTCAAAATCTATTGATTTTTTTAAAAATACATTATAAACAACTTTTGTTCAAAATAATCTTTAGAACTTATCTACTTGGGTTACAATTCTTAATTTTAAAATCTCGAAGAGATAGGGCACTCGAAAATATTTAATATCAAAAAAAGGCGACCACGCCACAATCGATTTTGATCTAACACCACTCAAAAGATCACATTTTTTGAGAGCTTTCGAATGGCTGTGGTTAGATTATTGGCCAAGACCGCTGGTGTAAGTTATACGCCATAAACCTCATAAAATCACTAATTTTCATGTATTTTAGGAACATCTCAATTCTGGTCAAAAAATCGTAGAAATTGCTGCGTATATGACTGCAGGAATGTTCAATGAAGGATATTCAGCAGTTCTGCATACCATGCAATTACTGAATTTGAAAATTGGCCAGCAATGTAAAATGTTGGCGGATAATGTCGACATACAACGGATTGAACGAGAAAGACGGCGTTCGTCTCTTTCCAGTAAGGAAGCTCGTACGGCCCGTAGACTTGCACAACTTCAACAAAATGAGTTCCATGAGGAAGCTGAAGGTCTATTGTACGGCGCAGGAATAACTGATAAGCAAATTATTGCCGTAAGTAGTCGAAAATTAACATTTTTCCAGTTCATAAACTTTAAAGCGCTTTTTCTCGAGTTTTCGTTTTTCCACTTTTTCTAAACTGGCGGGCGTGTTTGCAAAAAAAATAAATAAGCTTTCGTAACGATCCAAAGTTTTTTAGCTTCAGTTTTATCTACTCTTCAATATAAACCAAAAAGGTTTTTGGAAATAAATTTCTAAAAGACTTTATTAGCACAATAAAGAGATTTTTTTTCTCGGAAAAAGCACTTTTTGCTTCAAATTCGGAAAAAATTTCAAATTTCACAATTTCTTCGGATTTTTCTTGGTTCAAATAGAAAATACATGTATGAAAATGAAATTTTTTTTTGGCTTTGTTTCACATCACATTTAGAGCTCTATCACTCCCGCCAATAGAAGACTCGGATTACGGATTGTCCAACAAATGTGCCTAATAATCGACTGCATTTTGATATTTTTCTTTAAAAAAATTTTTTTATACTGTTGAATTATATAATAAAACATTCCTGAAAGTTCTCTGGAGTTGGGTATTTTTTTCTATCTTGACCCATTAACGCCCACAGGACACATTTTTCATCGTTTATTTCAGAGCTCTCTAGAAGGTGTCAATCCCGTCCTAAAAAATTTTTTAGTACATGAATTTTGAAGATTTTTTATCGATCTTTCGAATGATCACTACTAAAATAAGGAGGAAAAAATTTGTAACCCGCAAAAATGATATTAAAGCAAAAAAAAGCACGAAAAATAAAAAAAAATTTTCCTTCAACTCTATTATTCTACGTCATATCATTGTGCAGTTACCTCATAAGTGCAAAATAAAGTGTCCTCGGTTTCTCAGCTTTAAAAAGACTCCTGTTTGAGTCCAAAAATCTCTTCTGGATGATCCAATATGGCGCCCGGAATGTGCAATTTTTTTCAAAATCTTTCGGGCGCTATAACTACAGAACTAAGAGATTTAGCAAAAAAGTTACAAGAATAAAAAGTTTTTCAAATTCATCAAAGAATACACTGGAGTCGTTTCAGATGTTTTTGTTAACATTTTGGAAAATTTGTTTATGCAAAATTATGAAAAATTCAAAAAAAATTTTTTTTTGTTTATGCATATTTTCCAAAATGTTAACAAAAACATCTGAAACGACTCCAGTGTATTCTTTGATGAATTTGAAAAACTTTTTATTCTTGTAACTTTTTTGCTAAATCTCTTAGTTCTGTAGTTATAGCGCCCGAAAGATTTTGAAAAAAATTGCACATTCCGGGCGCCATATTGGATCATCCAGAAGAGATTTTTGGACTCAAACAGGAGTCTTTTTAAAGCTGAGAAACCGAGGACACTTTATTTTGCACTTATGAGGTAACTGCACAATGATATGACGTAGAATAATGGAGTTGAAGGAAAATTTTTTTTTATTTTTCGTGCTTTTTTTTGCTTGAATATCATTTTTGCGGGTTTCAAATTTTTTCTTCCTTATTTTAGTAGTGATCATTCGAAAGATCGATAAAAAATCTTCAAAATTCATGTACTAAAAAATTTTTTAGGACGAGATTGACACCTTCTAGAGAGCTCTGAAATAAACGATGAAAAATGTGTCCTGTGGGCGTTAATGGGTTAAAAAAATTCCCTAAAAAACGGTTTTTTTAGGTCTTCCAAAGCAGGATACCCCCTCAAGGTTATTTTGGGCCTACCGATTTTAGACAGATAAGAATTCGAGGTTATCTTGCGCCAATATAAATAATGGAGGGAATATAAATAAGATTAAATTTGCAGGTCAGAACGCGCTAAAATAAAGAAATCTGATTGGTTAGTTTGAATTAACAACTGTAAAAAGAAAATGATATTTTATATTATTTTAAAAAATAAAGAAATAAAACGTGAAAATTCAATAACAAAAAGATAATCACTATATCATAGAATAATTCTTATACAAAATTATATGTAGATTTTGCGAATTTAACAAAATTATACATGATTTTTATTGGAAACGAAGGATCTTTATTATAGGTTATCTCGAGCGAACTTTACAGTATAAAAGGCGCGATGAAAGCAGCAAGAAGTCAGTTTTTCCATAGCAAGGCTCGATATAACAATTATACGTAAGCTCCTTCTTCGATTTGAGAATGTAGATATAAATGAAATAAACATCAACAAGATACTTAAAAATGTTATATTGTTATATTTAATTTAAACAAATGGCAAATTGAATTCCAGTAATTGTGCACCAAAGCATTTCATAAAAAACTACGCATTAAAGTGTGAGTTTATATTGAAATATAATGGTTGCACGTTACTTATCCGACACTCAAGAGTGTGCACTTAAATAAATATAGATCTCTCAGGACGTTATATTTATTACGAGTTGCATCTCTATCAATTCCATCAAGATAGTTGCGAAATCTATTTAACTACAATAAGTAGACTAGAGGATCGCACATCTTATTCACTCCTATCTAACAAATATCAAATGAATATAAAGAAAAGTACTTGTATTTAAACGAGAAATAAAGAAGAAACTGCAGGTCCTTGCACTCAGTCAAAACAAGGACCGTTACAGAGTATAGAACTATAAATTGAAACTGGTTGAACTGGTACAAAGAGGTTAAACACATTTTAAAGCTGCTAAATCAGTGAGTGACACAAAAAAAAAGTTAGGGAGATTTGCCCATATCTTATTTTTTTTCTACCATTGTTGGTTCAGAAGCTATCGTGCCGTTCCGGAACTTTTCAGACACCCTATATATATATATATATATATATATATATATATATATATATATATATTGTAACGGTCACGCTGAGTATTAGGGCATAGCGTCAAAGGCGAAATAAACTTGGAAATATGTAATATAATTTATTTATTTATTAACAATAAAAAACGATTTGAGCGCCAGCCGCGTACGATCGCGGCGAATTTGTATAGATGCTCAGCTGCGTGCAAGCTGTGACGACTTGCTGCGCGAAGGGAGAATGGATAAAGGGGGGCAAGGGGAAGCACACTAACTCCGAAGAGGAAGACGGTGCAACGGCTGTAACTGCTTGCACCAACCTATGCGGCGTGGAGATCGTCTCCAGAAGTTGCTGCTCCTTGCGGCTCTTACACGCGCACATACACTCGAAATGGCCCGAAAATATATAGGCGATAGCGGTCGTGATATCGGCTGTTGCCTTGATGATGCAGCACCGATGAGCTCCCTCGAGCTTCGGCTCGTTCGCTACTTCGCTGCTCGAGCCCGACGTGCGCGCACAGCTTCTTGCGTCGAGTCGTCCGTCGGTCGCCGTCGTCCCGCGCGCATCGTATAGTGAGTGCTTGCGGCCGTACAGACGCGAAGAGGACGACTTCATGGTGGCTGTTGCTTTTCACGGAGAGAACGGTGTTCCTGGCGATGCTGTCTACGAGGTAAATCTTTAATATCGTTCCGTTTATGTTTGTTCATCGGCTAATTGGTTCTCCCTGTTACAGATGTAGACGGGACGGCCGATACTCGGATCTTCGCTCTCCCTCACTCTCACTGCTCCCGATCAACTGGTGGGCGGCGGCCAACTGCTGCGGTGTTTACTGATTTCTACGTTGCTGCGGGGATTTCTGGCTGCTTCCTAGGTAAATAACTAACTCTCGAGGGAGTACTTCTTATTTATGATTAGCTAGTACTTGAGAGTTATAGTAATGTTATGGTTAACATAACCTCACTTGCCCATCCTTTCTTTGTATGTAGCTGTCAGTATTTGTGTGTAGCTACATGCTTCCTTGTGTCCTCTTAATCAAGATCACATCTGACTAATTATGTTCTTCAACTGCTTGGAGTCCTTTGCTGCTGCTCGGTACTGATCAGTGTGATATCTGAGCCATCCTATGCTGCTTGGTTTGGATACCTGGTACAATACCTCCTGGAAGTGTGATGCCTCTCCTGCGATGCTGCTATTACTGTGCTGCAAGTAAGGAAGTGTTGGGTATTTGGGATGGCTTGGGGTACGCTAGGTAGGTTTAGTATAGATGAAGTGTGTTTAGTGATGTGAGGGTAAGTAGGATAATTTAGGTTGGGACGCGCTCACTTAACTATTTGACAGGTACAAAGTACCGTGTTACAATATATATCTATATATATATATATATATATATATATATTGTAACGGTCACGCTGAGTATTAGGGCATAGCGTCAAAGGCGAAATAAACTTGGAAATATGTAATATAATTTATTTATTTATTAACAATAAAAAACGATTTGAGCGCCAGCCGCGTACGATCGCGGCGAATTTGTATAGATGCTCAGCTGCGTGCAAGCTGTGACGACTTGCTGCGCGAAGGGAGAATGGATAAAGGGGGGCAAGGGGAAGCACACTAACTCCGAAGAGGAAGACGGTGCAACGGCTGTAACTGCTTGCACCAACCTATGCGGCGTGGAGATCGTCTCCAGAAGTTGCTGCTCCTTGCGGCTCTTACACGCGCACATACACTCGAAATGGCCCGAAAATATATAGGCGATAGCGGTCGTGATATCGGCTGTTGCCTTGATGATGCAGCACCGATGAGCTCCCTCGAGCTTCGGCTCGTTCGCTACTTCGCTGCTCGAGCCCGACGTGCGCGCACAGCTTCTTGCGTCGAGTCGTCCGTCGGTCGCCGTCGTCCCGCGCGCATCGTATAGTGAGTGCTTGCGGCCGTACAGACGCGAAGAGGACGACTTCATGGTGGCTGTTGCTTTTCACGGAGAGAACGGTGTTCCTGGCGATGCTGTCTACGAGGTAAATCTTTAATATCGTTCCGTTTATGTTTGTTCATCGGCTAATTGGTTCTCCCTGTTACAGATGTAGACGGGACGGCCGATACTCGGATCTTCGCTCTCCCTCACTCTCACTGCTCCCGATCAACTGGTGGGCGGCGGCCAACTGCTGCGGTGTTTACTGATTTCTACGTTGCTGCGGGGATTTCTGGCTGCTTCCTAGGTAAATAACTAACTCTCGAGGGAGTACTTCTTATTTATGATTAGCTAGTACTTGAGAGTTATAGTAATGTTATGGTTAACATAACCTCACTTGCCCATCCTTTCTTTGTATGTAGCTGTCAGTATTTGTGTGTAGCTACATGCTTCCTTGTGTCCTCTTAATCAAGATCACATCTGACTAATTATGTTCTTCAACTGCTTGGAGTCCTTTGCTGCTGCTCGGTACTGATCAGTGTGATATCTGAGCCATCCTATGCTGCTTGGTTTGGATACCTGGTACAATACCTCCTGGAAGTGTGATGCCTCTCCTGCGATGCTGCTATTACTGTGCTGCAAGTAAGGAAGTGTTGGGTATTTGGGATGGCTTGGGGTACGCTAGGTAGGTTTAGTATAGATGAAGTGTGTTTAGTGATGTGAGGGTAAGTAGGATAATTTAGGTTGGGACGCGCTCACTTAACTATTTGACAGGTACAAAGTACCGTGTTACAATATATATCTATATATATATATATATATATATATATATAATACAATATAGGATATATAATTCATGGACGTTAACACATATTCTCTACTTTCATCGAAATCTTTTCTGGTAAACAAAAGTTTGTAACGAACTTTCTAAATCTTCGACGTACAGTATGATTTTAGTTTGCTGGGTTGAATTTCTAGTTTATTGTCGCAGTGATTTTAGATTTGTGAACAAAAAAATAAATTAAAAAGTGGCAGAGAATGATGTGCTGAGGGTGGCCCAAGGTTGAGTCGACCGAAAAAAAGACTATCACTACATAAACATAAAAATGAAGAAGTGACAGCAACAAGCGCATTTGCGAAAAAAGTTAAATTGAATGCTGTTTTTTTCAACAGTTGCAACATTAGTCAAGTTTAAAACGAGCAAAGTGCAAAGTACCTAAATACATTCCTTCTAGTGAAAGAATTGAAGGTAGGCATATATAATGAATAACAGATTTGCATTCGCAATGTGTTTTACGTTGTTACTGCTAAACTTCATGGTGCTACTTTCACAATGAATAAGAATATTAAATAAGAACTTTGTGCAACTGAAACTAAAAAAGGTAAAAAAGTAAAACTGACTCAAAGCCTTGTCACGAAAAATGCGATGAATCATGGTGCTAATGGAATAAAACTGAAGCTGCAAAAACTTTGTCATCCTTTAAATACAATTACTCTGCACTTCCAGATGATGTTTTAGAAGCGATTAAGCATGTGTACGAATATTTGAATTTACTTAGTATAAAATCAGATAGCCGTACTTCAACGATCGTCGAAATTGCTGCGTATGTAGCAGTATGTACTTTTAATGAAGGAAGCACTGCTTATCTTACCATCAAGTAAGGAATGGGAAACAGACGATTTGTGGATCAACTTATACAATACTTATAACAATAGACTAAAGAAGGCAGAATCCAGCGTAGACAGGAGCAAAAAAAATGCCCTAAATGTCTTGGATGCTGGTGACAGAATATGGACCTGGTATTGATGATTCACTATCATTTTTAAGCGTTTAAAACTTTAAATCGATTTTTCCAACAACGTTTTTTTCGCAGTCGCCGAACGCGTTGCAAAATAACTACTGAACCAATCGTTTTGAAAATTTGTACATATATTCTATTCATAACTAGCTCTAAAATAATATCGAGTTTATGTATTTTATTTGTTGCGTTTTACAATAACAAATAGATCATTTTGCAAAAATCGATCTTATTTACGTCTACAAAGCAAGGCGTAAAAGCGGAATTTCACGCCCACTGCATCACAATAATAATTTATTATAATTAATATTTTATTTCGTATAGTTATTTAACTGTAAGACCAAAATCATTCTGTTACACTTTATAAAAAAATTAAATTCGCCCTTAAAGGGAGCTAAAGTTGCGTCCTTCATTGTTAGAAAAAATTAAAAAAACAATATACGTGTGCTTTAAACAACACGAAAGATACTTCTATTAGCTATACCGCTTTGGTATTTATTTTGTGGAAAATTACAATATAAAGGTGTGTAATGAAATCTGAACGACAGTCATTTTGAGGTTAAGTTTCGACGCGTAAACAAGCCTTTACAAAATAGTTTAAGGGTAGATCAGCTAGTGTTAAAATTGAAAAAAGCTATTCAATATTAATAATAATTAATTATGTTTCATAACAATTAAAAACATTTCTTAACTTTTTGAACAAATTATATTATTTATTCATTACATTTATTCGACGAAGCTCACTTGGGCTGTAATATTATATTCATTATTAAGCACCTGAAGAGGTCTGCAAACCTAACAGACGAAACGTTGTGCACTTACATAAATAAATTGGATTTATTTATTATTGACCCTCAAGAATCGACTATTTACTAATAAATTATATTATTATTAACTTTTATTTAAAATATGTTGACCAATTTAAACGTTACAAAACTATTTTAATTAATTATAATACTCCGTACTCTGATTCTTTTCCATAATGAATTTTCCGCAGAATATCTCAGGAACCATTTCATCGAACAGGCTGAAATTTTTTTCAGATTATTTTAACGTTGCTCTTTTTATGCTCTCAAATCGATGATAATGAGCGACGGAGATCATACGATGTCTTTGTTAAGAAAGCACTTGGTGAAAATACATTTTCCAGTGGTGCTTGTATCAATTGGTCGGGGCCGGGAAACATACCTGGGACCTCCAGTTTATGAGTCCGACGCCCTAACCGATCGAGCCATCGTAAGCCTCAGGCTCAAATTTTAATAGTAACTTTTAAATATGATTTTAGTCCACTTGAGTGGAACAGACTGTGTTAACATTGTAATAAACAATCATTATTAACAAATTAATTTAAAAAATTGCAAAATTATATAAAAAACAGCTCAATATTTTGGTTGAAAAGAATTTATTGTTGGTTTAAAAATTGTTAAAATGTGAAGAATTTATTGATCTCTACTAACAAGTTGTAATAAAAAACCTTTGCCGACGTCTTGGACGTGTTTTCGCTGTCCCCTTTCAAGGTACCGATAATGTGTAGAAACAACACCACAAATTAAATATTTTGGAACGATCGATCAACCGCACAATCTATCACACATAGTCGAAGGTCCACGCAAAATCCAGACGACCTCCCCGAAGGGAGTCCAAAATAATTAAGATGTAGTGTTGTCTCTAAATATTATCGTTGCCTTGAAAAGTTTTTTATTATAACTTGTTCATAGAGATAATAAATTCTTCACATTTTAAACTAAATAATTTTTTTATATGAACATTTAGACCTTTATTGAAATTCTGCTCCGCTTAAGTGGTTCCTGAGATATCCTGCGGTAAGAGTATCATAATTGATTAAAATAGTTGTATGACATTTAAATTGGTCAAAAAATTATAAATAAAAGTTGATAATAATATGATTTGCTTAAAAAGTTAAGAAATGTTTTCAAATGTTATTAAAAATAATTATTAATTGTTAATATTGAATAGCTTTTTTCAATTTTAAAACTATCTGGTATCTTTAAACTGTTTTGTAAAGATTCCTTAAAGATAAACTTGAATTAATTGAAATTACTTACGGTACATGAAAAACACATAGGTAATTGTAAAGCTGAGTTACTATGAGAATTCACTACAACTTCTTATAGTGTTAATATATTCATGTTAGACTTTGAACATGGCCTTTTTTAATATGTTTTCATAAACAAATGAATAAAATTTTCCAGCTCTCTACATCAATAATTTAGTTGGTTTGAGTTGACAGTTTATGTTTGTTGCGATTAATAATTAAAATCAAATCATCAGGCCCTTTCTTATGTTTTTAAAAACCGCATACATTTTTCAAGAATTTTAATTCAACACTTTAAATATAAATGGGTTGAAATGTATTCCTGTAATTTGAGTTTGACATCCCTTTCCTTCATAAAAGCCATTTGATGTCAATACCATGTACTATAAGGACTACGTCAAGATCTCATAAATGTATCTTTTCTTGAAGTAGTAAATCTGATTGTTACTAACAGAGCAAGAAATGTTAATTATTATATTTATTTTATAATATGTAGTATTTAAAGTAAAATTAAAATACAGAAGAACTAGAATATTTAAAAACTGATTATTTTGCAAAATTTGGAATGTATATTTAAAATCTACATCTTTAAAGACATTAGCACCGAAAATATGTAATTTTTTGTGTAAATTTTTTAAAGTTATTGTTTCATATATACTTGCAACTTTGTACATTATATAATTGTAATTTGCATTCAATATTATATGTCATTAAATAAATGAAATAATTAACAATTGTCGCTCGATGGATAATGATCGGCTATGTCAGCACATTACCTATATAAATCATTTTGTTAAATCATAAAATAAACTAAAATTTTTATAGTTTAATACAAAAGACTACAAGTCCAGAAAAAGAAGAGATGAGAATTCTTCTAAAATTTTACAAATGCTACTGTATGACAGATTTAATGTAACAAATATTTTAAACTAAAATGCTTCATCTCTTTGCCTCTTGAACCAATTGTGTGAAACTAAGTATCAAAGAATGTTGTATGAAGTAGCATTAATGATCTTTTCCATTTTCATGACCAGGGCAATGAAGCGTTTGTTATTAAAAACTTATGTCGCGATAAAAAGTGAGACTGTTCTGGCACATAATACATTTTTTTATTTTAAATATATAAAATAATGATTATATATTAAATTTGTTCTCTCTTCTTGTTAATATAATTGCGGTACATTCATCACGATTTTTATTATGAAAATATTTCTATTATTATTTTTAATTAATTTATGATTTAAATATGCCACAATAAATAATAATGCACTTAAATTTATAAAAGTCATAAGTACGATAAAAAATAAAATATTGATTTGTTCCATTCATTTTAACAATATTTTTAGAGAAGAAAGTATCTTATGTGTATCCGATCTCAACAAACATCAATAGCGGACAATATTTGTAAAATTAAATTTAAAGTTAAATAAACCTATAAAGTAAGACAGGAGAGAGGCAATATCATAATGACGGGAATCAAATAGTGATATAAGTAAAACAAAATTTCGGACCTCAAAGGAGTTGCTAGGATTTCTCAAGGACAGGAAATTGGTGATATAGGTACGTCCTGCTACCTTGATATTACGTCCACCAATCATGACACCATTCATTTGTTCAAGTGCTAGTTGTGCTGCTTCTGGTATCTCGTACTCAACAAATGCAAAGCCTTTGTGTTTCTGCGTCACTGGATCCCATGACATATTGATAGACTTGATAGGACCAAAAGGCAAAAATGCTTGTCTTATAGTGTCTTCTTTTAATTCAAAACTGATGCTACCTACATAAACCCTGTTAAAAATAAAATATTATAATTAATTTTGTGAATACACATTATATAAAACAAAATCGTATTAGAAGGTAATAATATATGTCTCTATCATACAAAAAAATGTTTTCTGTACGCCATACTAGACCCATTCATTTATATGTTTTTCGGATCGCTGAATCCGAATCCGGAGTCAGTTTGGCCCACTACTTCAGAATTATGGTCAATTCAAGGTAAAATTGAGAACAAACGGTTCAAGTGGATAAAAATACCATGCATTTATGTTTTTTCGGTCGCTGAATCCGAATCCGGATTACAATATGATAATCGCTGTTTCAGCATGCAATACGATGCTAATAAAACATTTTTAGATAAATTAATACAGAAATTTAACGCAAAAACGAAATAATATTAAATATTATTTCTTAAATTAATATTATTGAGTTCGAAATAATAGTTTGGTTGAAACTTCTATTTTTTATTATTACTTTATACCTTGTAACAGTTTGGTTGCCGCGCGGATGTTTATTTTAATATCGCGGCTGCTCAGCGGTACGGTTAAACTTACCGTATTTAAATAAACATATTTTTCTCGCGATGCGGCGACGGTTACCTGTCCGTTCTACCAAATCTGTTAAATGTTAATCTGAAACCGAGTTACTGTTTCAGATAACAACCAGGTAACATTCAAATCTGAAATTGACCGCGAAACAGGGATATCGCGTCGAGCACTTGTTAACCAGAAATATACGAGTTCTTAGGATTACGGAAGGAATCGTACGTGGGTTAAATTCAATTAATCGAACACCGGATTGAATTCTAATAATAATATGAGTTTATTGAAATAAAGATAAAGAAAGATAACAAATAAAATATTTGATTGTCGCCGAAGTCTACGCTTTTATTACAAGTCGGTAAACGGCCGACTTGTAGAGAGAGGGGAAGAAAATATCGCGAACTAAAATAGTATATTTAGTCAACGGGACTGGTATAAAGAAACACGATTATTTACTAAGTGCGAATAAAAACACGATCGCGTGAAGTGGTACCACTTACTTTGTACGCTGCTGTAGTCGTTGGTAAACAACGACCAGCCGATCGGTTGCTTTCTCTCTCTCTCACTGTCGCTGCGGTGTCGGACAGATTGTCCGCTCGCCCGTGCACCGGGGTTGTGTGGCTGCAGGCAGATGCACGGTGTTGCACCACTCACTGCAAATGCAGGATCGGCCTGCAGTCGAAACACACACACAAAACGCACGGTAAATCACAACACGGCGAAGCTAAACACGGGACGCGGGGGGATCACACCTGTCGCGTAAGAAGGTGGCTATCACTCTATCCAGTGCGCGCGAATCTCCCCCTTACCTCTCTAATGAGGTGCGTGCGCGAATCTTTCGCGCGCGAAGTTGATCCCGCCCGTGTAGCCACGACAAACCGAGCCGAGCTGAATCTCGCCGGCTCGAACCGATGCGAACATTATGATACTGTTCGCTCGTGTTGCTCGAATTCGTCAAACGGTGAGGTAAACAGTACCTTACCGTTACAACCTATTGTTACTTTTATTATTTAAATATATTTAATCCGGACGATTTTAATAATATATAATTCTATAATAAAAATTAGTAAAATAAATTTTAATTCATTAAAATTTAAATCATTAATCATGATCTGCAACTCTTCATATCATATATATATATATCCTATATGTAATATATCAATCTAATATAAAATTTAATTAATCATAATAAATTTATTCAACGTTTTTTAAATTATTTATGATAAAATCATTTAAAAAATGTTAAATATCTGAATCGCATAATCGTATTGCATGCTGAAACAGCGATTATCATATTGTGATATTGATATAAAATGGCATTGCATTTACTCTCGAGTTAGATTTCTCTTGCACGGACATTCGAGTTAGGTTTATGTTGAACTGACTTTTGAATAAGATTTGTTTTGAAGCAAGCCTCGAGTTAAATTTATATTAAATTTTCGCTGAGTTAGATTTGTATTGAATTTACTCCTGAGTTAGAATGATATTGTTGGGAGGCGTCGAGTTGCGCATGTGCTTCCACGCTAAGTAAACAATACAAAGTACAGACTAAGCGCGTCACGCACTCTAGCGGCGAAATTGGTACTAAGATAACTTTGTCAATAATATAAACTATTTATTTTTTGTCAATATTATGTAAAACCCAAATACAGAAGCACTAGATAATGATGTAATATGTCTTTCTACAAAGTTCCAGATCAATACAACAAGGACACCCTAAAAAATTTCTGCACGGAAAAATGACTATTTTTTACGTGCAAACTTTTTTTAGGGTGTCCTTCACATATTAACTTCAAACTTCGTATAAATGCGTATTATGTGATTATCTAGCGTTTCTATATTTGCGTTTTGCAAATAAAACCATAATATGTTCATTAAGTGTAATAATGTATCCATCTGACTCGATCGGTAATAATCTAGTATGGCACCCCCTTAATGATTTCCATTTCTGATGAATTTTTTCCGTTTTTTTTTCGATATTCGGACATATTTACGATATATGTATCCGTTTTTGCAACACAATTGTTTAAGCAAATTAAAATGCGAAAACCTTGAGAATTTTTTGCAAGTAATCATGTTGTCGAGCGTGATACCTTATTCAATTCGTGTTAAATCGTTGGATTTGGAAGCATAATGCCTATACTAAACTGGTAGGTTAATTAGTATAATTTAAATGTATTTGCAAAGTGTACCCTTATTAAATTTTATAATGAGCAAACATGACTATTTTGGTGGTCACCAATTTATTATTTAGTATAATAAATCATCTTTAATATGTCAAAACACGATTATCTGCAAAAAATCTATAAATTTAAGTATTTTATTCATTTAAAAAAATGTTTTGTAAATAAAATTAACGCAACACTTAATTTTGGCCAAAAAAGGCGCAAATTCGAAAATCAATACTTTAGGTAAAAAATATCGTAAGGAAGTCAATTTTTTTTAAATTAAAGCTTCAATGTACAAAAACTCTGCATAGATTAATGTAAAAATGAGGTATTAAAGTTGAGTACTTGTACTTTTTAACGGTAACAAGAAAAGTACGGGTAGCCAAATAAATGTAACCCTTTTACTCTCCGCGTTACTCTCATATATCACAATTTGATAAATCGCAAATAATATTCTAACGAATATTTTTTAACTCACAATATCGTAATTGAAAGATTATAGTGTCTAGTTTCTTGATTAAAAAAAATATTTTTTAAATTTATTTAGAATTTTTTTTACCG
This sequence comes from Theocolax elegans, assembly GCA_026168455.1. Classification (NCBI taxonomy): domain Eukaryota; kingdom Metazoa; phylum Arthropoda; class Insecta; order Hymenoptera; family Cerocephalidae; genus Theocolax; species Theocolax elegans. The sequence goes on from CM047431.1 coordinate 8,984,537, forward strand.
GTGAAAAACTAAAATTGACAAATTTTTCGGAAATGTCAATTTTTTTAGAAATACTCATAAAACATTTAATTCTATAATATTGTACTCCTATTATTATATGATATCTTAAGAGTATTTTGTCTCTATTTTAAGATAATTATATATCAATTAAGCTCTAATACACCACATGCAAAAATAAAAAAATAAATTTTTTAGCCACAATTTGTTGAAACAGATTATAATGAAAAATGATTTTTCTTAGTTTTTTCTATTAATTAATTAATAAATAACAATGTGGAATTAATACATTTCTATATTTTTGAACAGGAAAAATTTGGGCGTAAATGGTTTAAAAAAAAAAAGTATCAAAAGTAAGAAGAAGATCGTTGAAAGAACATATAAAATTTAGTATTTTGGTTAAAAACAAATTAATTTAGTGAACTAAATATAATTAATATAAATTTAATATTCTATTCATAAATACTAAATAATAATGCATAGTTCATAATCTTAAGTAATGAGAAATTGCGGCACTTAACCCTTTTCGGCCCAGATGAACACTTTTTTAATACGTTCTTGAGCGCTAAATATAATGATAAAAAATTAATTCAAAAAATTGATCAACACACATTTCCAAAGTATTCTTTCTGCTCTTTCGAATGCCGTTGTAAGCATTAGTGTCAAATTCTTTTTAAAAAAAGGTATAAATAATTTTTCTCAAAAAAATGCCAAATTTTATGTATATAGGGGTTTTTGAGGTCGCTGACTATGAATATAACTGAAAATCTACATTATATTAAAGTTATCTTTTTGAGCGATTTTGTAAAAACTCCCCAATTTGCGAAAAATACTTAAAGCATATATATTTTATGATAAATATGTGTTACATAAGTTATTGACAATATAAATATGTGTTACAAAAAAATTATTATTATATTTCTTATATTCACTCGTATTGAAGTATATTTCTTGATACATTAACGATTGATTTAACGAGTCACTTATAATTCCTATGCACAACGTTTCGGAAACATGTTTTTAACACTCCGTGCGCGAAACACGGTTTTCATGCTTGCTTTGCGTGTGCGAAGCACCTGATTCACGCACTCTTGAATGCGTGCGCGAATCGCTTTGGTTCATTCACGGTTTAATTTAATCATATGTGTTTCGCTCACATCATGTTAAAATAGTATATTTACGATACGAGTGTGCGAAGCAGGCGATTCACGCACGAGTTGCATTTGCCGCCCGAGCGAAGCGAGAGTGGCAAAAAGACGAGTTCTTGTGAGAGTAAGTGAGAGAATGAGAGAGAGAGCGAGAGAGAGAGAGAGAGAGAGAGAGAGAGAGAGAGAGAGAGAGGGAGAGAGAGAGAGAATGAGATAGACAGAATCTTTATTTGGTATTACGGGGAAAAATCCTCGTATACATATTATGAATATAATCTGCGCAGTAACAAATAAACTAAAATAAAATAAAATACAGCGTAAATATAAAAGTAATCAAAACAAAACTCTCATCACGCTAGAGAACAGATAACAAAGTAACATGAGATCATAAATACACAGATAAACATATAACTAGATAATTTTTTTTTTTTATTATTTTTCGGTGCTAATCAGCGACGGAGGTCATACGATGTCGTTTTGAAGAAAGCACATGTTGAAAATACATCCTCCAGTGGTGCTTGTATCAATCGGCCGTGGCCGGGAATCGAACCTGGGACCTCCAGATTACGAGCCCGACGCCCTACCGACCAAGCCGTCGCAGGCCTCATTAAATAGATAATTGAATAAATAAGTAAAAATTATAACAATAAAAAAATAAAAACAGTAAAGTCAACATAACAATAACAATATAAAATATAAAATATAAAGAGAGAGTGAGAGAATGAGACAGAGACAGAGAGAGAGAGAGAGATTGATAAAGTAATTTATTATGCCTAGGTCTAATTTAACCATAAGGCAAGAAACAATAGTAATATACAATTATAACTACATTTACAATAAACTTAAGTTAAAATTTAGATTTATATGCGCTCTAGATTAAATTAATAATAATAATTAAAAGTTATATACATGCTAGATAAAGGCTAAATACAATCCAGACAACATCCGCGACTAGTAGCTTTAAAGGTAGCCAAGAATAAAATAGAATAGTATTAAGATACATAGTTCGCTAGATAGCACAATCCGGTACAACAGTATCAAGTTCCGTTCATAAGGTAATCGTAGAGCCTACTCTTAAACGTCACGATACTAGTGGCAAGCTTCAAATTCGAAGGAAGAGAGTCCCAAAGATCCATCGCCTGAATAGTAAACGATTTACTGTACGTGGTGGTAGATACAATTGGACGCTCAAAAGAGGAGTAATTAATACGCTCAGAGCGATGCACTTCACTATTCGGCGCAGGGAGTAACGCATGTAAATATTCTGGCTTCCCACTAATTAAAACTTGGTACGTAAGTACACCCATAAAGTACTGTCGACGCTTTACCACCACTAACCAAGTAAGTTTTACAAAAAATTTATCCAGGCGGGCATCCTTCCTTAGACAAAAAATATAACGCACACATACATTCATGAGACACTGAAGCTTAATATTAAGGTAGTCAGGAAGGTCACAATAGACGAGGCAGGCGTAGTCAAAGCATGGAAGTATTAGAGCTGTAACCAGTCTTTTCCGCATAGGCATTGTAAGAAAACTACCGCGATTACGCAATTTATGAAGCGTACCATGGACTCTCGATATTATACTGGAAATGTGCGTGTTCCAATGGAGATTTTCATTCATGACAACACCTAAATTTCTCACAGAGTTGATCAAATTAATTGGCTGACCACCAACAATAATGGGTTTCAATAAATCTTTATTGACGAATCGGAGTTATTGAACTGAACCGATAAGAAGAGCTTTAGACTTACTAAAGTTTATATCTAACCCATGTTCAGAAGCCCACTGAAGAACTCGTGAGCCATCGGATGAAAGTTTATCAATCACATCATTGCATTCGTGAGGGCTGCAGTGTACATACAGTTGCAGATCATCAGCAAACAGCATACCTCTAGAATAACACAACTGGCTAATGATAGAATTAATAAAAATAAGAAAAATGACAGGCCCATGTGTAGAACCCTGCGGAACACCTGAAGAAGTGGAGACAAATTCAGACAGAGAACCATCACCATCAATAATGGCTTGAGAGCGATCAGAAAGATAAGAGAAAAACCATTTAATAGTTCCGCTAGTAAAATTTAATCTTTTCATAGTCTTGAGGAGCTCTGCATGGCTGATAGTGTCAAACGCCTTCTTAAAATCAAACAGTAGCAAGAACGTGACCATGCCCCTCTCTATAGCCAACCGAATATCATCCGTTATCTTAAGCAAGGTCGTTTGCGTACTAAAATGCTTACGGAATCCAGACTGAAGAGGAGACAGCATGTTATTTTCCTCCAAGTGATCAGTCAACTGCTGAGTCACCAAGCGGTCAAAGACCTTGGCGAAGTGGGCAAGGTTAGCAATTGGTCTGGTATCAGAGGGTGTGACTGGCTTAGAAACCTTGCTAAGTGGCACAATTAGTGCTTGCTTCCACAGAGCTGGATATACCTTAATGGATATAGATAGGTTAAAAAATTCGACTAAAATGGGTACCAGAGTTGGAAAAACATCCTTAAAATAAAGCAATGATAGACCATCGGAACTACGGCTTTTTGCCTTAGGGAGACAAAATATAAGAGCTTTACTAACTTGCTCAGCAGTAACCATTTGTAATTCAAAGCACGGATAACCAGACATATTTTCCATAGCCAGAATTTCATTTAATTGAGTGCAATTACAACATGGATGGCGACTTGTCACTGCAGTAAAATGATGCGCCAGTTCGTGAACCGAAAAAAACTTCAAGGGCGAATCCAAGGAATCTCGAGTGATACCAATCTTACGTAAGAATCTCCAACAATACGACTGATCAGAAGTGTCAGCTAATTTCTGCAAACAATATGCGAGCCTTCTTTATCTCTCTCTTCAATACTTTGCGCCGTCTTTTATATTCAGCCATTAAGGGGTCAAGCCTGGGTTAAATGTTTTCAATAAATAAATAATTATTATTAGAATAATTTTTTTTTTTTAATTCTTCTCACATATTAATTTTTTTTACATAATATATATGTATTATACATTATATTTATCAATATAAAAAATGTTTATAATGCAATTTTAATCCTGGTTATTAAACTTATAATGATATTAAAAAATTGATTAATTTTTGCAGTTGCCGTAGGATATTGAAGCATTGAATGAATCTTTTAATGTCTAATAAGGCTTAAAATGTTCATGGAATATATGTTTACAGACTTATGTTTTTCCTTTTCTGAAAAAAAATTAATAACAATGTATTAAATATAAAAGTTGATAATAACAAGAAAAATAGTGAATGTTATGTACGTATACGTACATAACATTCACCTAAAACTTATCTTTTTGAAAATTGGGCAACATAAGTCCGTAGAAATATATATTTTAAAAGTTTCCCCAAAATTTCAAAGTGATTCATCAACCTGGCTCTGAAATATCCTGCGGCAAGTAAGCTAAAATCATTAAAAAACCATTAATGAGATAAATGCATTTAAAGTTTCACTTATTAGATTTAAAGTTTTACTTATTTTATAATTCTAATACCATATTCTTCAGGTATCGTACAATTTGTATGTGTAAACTTAATAATATGTATATTTAATAGGTTTATAGTGACTTTTTTCTAGGTTTTATTAATATAATACTCGGTATATTTTTTTAATATACATGTATTATCTAAAATAACAGAAAGTCAACTTCAAGAATCAGTTTCTTTATAAAAAGAGGAATAAAATTTTTTAAAACTAAAAGAATACTTAGCTATTATTGAATATTAATACATGATTATTTTATATATAGTTTATGACTATTTTATATAATAATATTTATACTATGATTATTATATTATATTATATGATTATAATTTTTATTATAAGCATTAAATTTAATTAAAAGTATGTAAAGAATGCAGTAAAAACAAATACTGTTTGACAGTTGTGTACAATATCTCTTTCTCTCTCTCTCTCACATGACAAGTCTTCCATAAAATTATTGATTTTTCGGATAGCCTTGTCACGTGATAGAGAAAGAGAGAGGCATATATAGTGTTACAGCTGCTAATGGAAGTGTGCACCAGCCACACGTTTGTAGTTCAGTTTTAAGATTATAATATCAAGTAGAATTATATATTATATATATTATATTATATAATATCTAAATAAAATAAGTAAAAAAAACAAGTGGTTTATAAAACTGCATGAACAAATTATATCAGATAAGTATTTGCATAACCTTAAATTTATATTTTGTTTATGTCAAGAAATTGATTCTTTGTTTCTCCATTTCAGCATAACCAATGTGTCAACACTTAGATATACAATATTTGCAGAATACAGATAAAATTATAAACAAGTGTTTTGTTATGCTCAGTGTATTTGTGCTTAGTGCGATATTATGTGTGGTTGAAGTTATTTTATGTGTACTTATTTGTGAAAGTGTTTCAAACCTCCAATATAATTAGTATATTTCATGCCGTAAAGTACCACTCTCTATATTCTTTTGTTTCTTCTTCTGGTCGCAATTCACATGCTCTGCAAAAATATTGCTTTGGAGGAACGTCAATTACTTTTTCATTCTCATGCAGTATCAACACCTTAAAGAGAATTGAATCCTTGCTTCCTCCAAGAACCATCACCTGATACACTTATATGGCAATTCTGACTCGTTGAATCATATAATTGCTCGACAGTTGCTTTTATAGACTGTTTACCAACTTCTTTACAAACATTTTTTATCTCTGTATTAATAATGTCATAATTACTGTGAGAAACTGGACTCGGCAAATCCATATTTCCACAAAAAGTAACTAAACCAGCATGCCCATGACCAAGAGTTCTCATTGTGTACACTAACGTCTATTTATTTCATGAGCGTTACTTTTTTTTCCAACTTTTCTACTTGAATCAATAACAAATACCTTAAAACAGTTTGTACATGTTATTGTTATTTTACTTCCCAAACCTCTCACATCAACTTCAGAAAATTTAACTGTACCATGACAATTCTGACAAACTAAAAATTCTTCTAATGTTGGGAAAAGTAGTGATATATCAATAATTCTATTTTCTGTGCTACTTTCTTCAATGGTATCAGTTTTTAACTTTTTACTTGATCTGGATCAATGTTGATGGAAGTGCATCGTAGTTGGTTCTTACTGATGTTGATAATTTTTTTATGAGCAGATGTACCAGGTATTCTGTTACTTGAGTCTGGCATTTTTTTTACTGCTCTTTTTTTGTATAAACTTATAATTAATTTCTTAAAACTAATAAAATTTAAAGTTAAAAATATACTTTTAATTTAAAATCCACTGAGTATTTACTAAAATAATGTAAATACTTTATCAATGCAGACAATATTTACTTCAAATAGAACTGTACGTATTTGTGCAGTATATAAAAGTAAAATAAATCATTTATTTATTAACTATTAAATTTGAATCGTATGGTAAAGTAGATTTCTACTTTACCAAACTCTACGCTTGATAGTTGCTTCGTTTAATATACTTGTATGTAAACGTCGAAAACCTCGCAATTATTATTTTAGTTAAATTAAAATAAAATGTCTTTTTTTGCAAAAATAATTTTAGAGAAATAATGTCTATTGATGCTTACTTTATTTCAATTATAACTTGCGAAAAAATTTTTTGTTTTTTTTCAAATTTTGGGATAATGTTTTATGTAAGAAATACTTTAAAAAAAGTTAATAAAAAAAAAATCGATTTTTTGAGCAGTTAACCCAGGCTTGACCCCTTAAGCTTAAGTCGCCTGTTCGCTTGGCTAATTTATAGATGGCGTCACGTTTCTTACATTCAGCTCTCAGTTTAGCAGTAACCCATGGAGCTGGACGTGGGCGGACCATCCGAGAAACAAATGGCGCGTACCTATTAAGGTTAACATGAAGAGTATCACGAAAACAATCGAAAAAGATGTCAACGGAAAGGACACCAACCAATTTTGACTTCATGAGCGTAAATTCCCTAGTAAAATCATCAGACTCAGTGGCTCGGCGTGTCACTATAATGTGACGCCAGTTCAGGTGCGCGTGCGTTTCGTGCACTTGTCAGTGCATGAGAGGCACGGGCATCTGAACTATAGGGAACGTTAGGGACGCGAAGATGTAAAGAGGATCGCGGTGGTTCCATCGGGAGGACAGGAAACTGTAATTATTAGACTAATTACAGTGACCGATGATATCTTCCGATGGACACAAGCACCACTGTTTCAACTACATCTGCTTTGTTTACAGACACACCGTTCACCTCCGTCGCTGATTAGCCCTGGCAGCATAAATAGAGCGACGTTAAATAACATAAAAAAAAAAAAAATCATCAGAAAACACTGAGGGGGAAAAATTCTTAAAGTCACGATAGGTATAGGTAGTTAAATCCTTTTTAAATGAAGGTAACCTATAATCAATTATTATAAAATCGTGGCCCTTGATAAATGGAGCTACAGATTGTTTTGAAGATCCAACTTTTGTCTCGGAATCAACAATAAACACGTCCAACCAGGTATTACAGTCCTCACGATGGTGCGTGGCATTGAAAGGCACAATATAAAGAGAGTGTTCGGTTACTAGGTCAATCAAATGACTTCCATAATAATCATCAGACAAAAGATTAGAATTTAAATCGCCAGTTATAATGATGTTATTATAGAGATGCGAATAATCTTGTAACATAGAGAAGAATTTAGATAAAACTTGACCTTTAGGTCTACGATAAACAACGGATAACAAAATCTTTGAACCACCAACCAGTAAATCTAAAAGTAAATACTCCGTTTCATTAACGTTATTAATCTGAGGGGCCTCTAGAATACGAAAAACAATATTATTTCTAATGTAACATGCCACACCACCACCCTGCATATATTCCCGCTTACCGGTGGTAGAAGCTAACCCTCGATCATTGCGCACTAGAGTGTAATTATCAATGTTGTAAATGGAATTTGTTCTGCCAGGGGTCAGCCATGATTCAGATAAGGCAAGAGCGTCCAGATCCTCGGTCGTTATCAACGCCTCAACCTCAGCAAGATGATCCAACAACGAATTCACATTTACATGACCGACTCTAACAGAAGAAACCATAGAAGGTACCTTAGAAGAAATTTTAGCAGATTCACAGGCAATTAACTGGGTCGCTGGTAGTCACAAAAATAAAATATCGTTGAGATCTGCCTCAGTCAAGATTTGAAAGCATTCTGATTTCTCATTTTTCTTGACATAAATGACACTATCACGCGTCCAAATAAATTTATAGTTCAGCGGCTCCAACTTGCTTTTAACCAATAAGCGCAGCTCATGGATAGCCGGAGGCAACATTTCAAACAGATTAACAGAACTCGAGGATGTAACATCAGAGCCCTCTGATATTGACCCAAATTTAATGCCTCCAAATCTGCGCTTAACCTCCAAAATAAAATTACGCGTCTCAGCAGACTTAAGCCTAATTATGAAAGTTTTGGTGCCGTGAGTAGAAGCCTGACTAGTGGATGGAATTGTAGGATGAGATGAGTTTTTCTTTATGATAAATGGGTGCACATCCAAAATGTCTGAATTAAGATGGTCAAGGTCAAGAACATGTAAAAGATTTTTAGCCAACTGATTAAGAGGGGTAGAGCAAGAAGAGGGGATACCCGTTACCTTTATTTGAGTGTTTGGCACACCTCTAGTAAGCAAATCTTTGAGTTGTGCCACCTCAGTACGTAAAGCAGCGTTTTCCGATTCTAAGGTAGAAATCCGAATGTTTTGGGAATCTAGAGACTTAATAATACCGTCTAATTTGCTATTAAGATTATCATTTACATTATCTAAGTTTAACTTATTACTGCTAAAAAGAAACGCCGACTGCTGTGAAGAGGTCAAGGACTCCCAATTTTCCGGTAATGAAGACATGGCGAAAGAAGAATTATGATGAGTAGGCGAAGTTAAACCAGTCTCAGTAAAAGACTCAGGATTCAGTTCACGAGCGGTATCGACAGCACTACGACGAGCGCTAATCGAACTTGAATTTGCTACCTTAAGTCTCAATGAATTTAAATAGTATGCTTTGTCAACAGATTCACCAATGTTTAAGGCACAACATACATCAGACGGTTTACTATCAAGGTAACGAGTGGCACAACCCGGGTGAAAAAGGTTACCACACTGGTTACAAACTTTAAGCAAATTCGAAATAGCTTTTCTACAACGAACGCAATTTACACTCTTACTATTCCGCTTCCCACTCATTTAAGCACTCAAATATACACATCAACAATATAAAGAGTAATATACAACACACCACTCATATACAAACGCAAGAAATCTCCAAAATCAGCGCGCAATACCGCATTAATTAATATCGCAGTTATAAAAACAAATTAAAAACAAATTACTCGTTAATTACGTGGAATAATTGACTATCAATTTAACGCAGATAATTACAAACAAATTAGCCTAAGTACTACACAACAGTGTCAATGTACAATATCGCATCAATGCTCCACTAGCTAAGCTCTAAAAACTCTTTTTAAAAATATCAAAAATAAAACGCAATTTACATAGGCAATTTCACACCAAGTTCATAGATTAATTAACAAATTTAACGCGTACAGCAACATATAATGTAAGGCCTCAACACTCGGCGCACAATTTAACATAGTAATATTAATTGATAATTTTGTAAGAAGTTGATGTCTCAATTTAATATAACTCTAATCACGTATAATTCAAAATATTTTACGCAATTTAACTAAAATAATAAGAAAAACTAAACAGTGGCGGTATCTAATGTGATAACATTGATAAATCGACGCAAATCAATTAATCACAGGATAATAGCTCCTACAGAGAGAGAACTATATTACCGACTGATGGTAACATACACCACGTGTCGTTTGAATTAATTAAATTCGCATACAACATAACCTAAAACAACAACTTCGAACACTCTTTAAGCGCATAAAAAATGTCAAAAAAAAAACAAAACAAAGAATGTATATCACAGCACTGACACAGCTGCTCCTCCTCTCATACGATGACTATGCTCGAACTATTTCTGATTTGCTGGTATCACGATTTATTCTGCAATCTATAACGCATCCAAGTAGAAGTCTCTCTGGCCCAATATAATGCGCGTAGACACTTGCATTATTGCAATAAACATAAAGGCCACTCCGAGGACTTCTTCCTGAAAAATTTGCCTCCGAAGAGTACACCCAGCTGTTAATATAATGAAAAATTTGGAGAGCGATGTATAAGCGATGTTGCTGCTTACCGATAGAGAGAGAGAGAGAGAGGTAGAGAGCCAGAGAGAGAATGAAGGAGAGAGTGATAGAGTGCGAGTTATCAATCGACAGAAAAAGGTTTGAAACGTGTAATGAACGAATAATTGCTGAAATGAGTTTTTGGTATGAGATCTTACCTGGGATTTGATCTGAGATCTCCAGTGAGATTTTTTAATGGGGATATATATATATATATATATATATATATATATATATTGTAACAGGGTCGGTATTGTACGTCAGGAGGGTTATACTCGTCCTGTGCATATATTCAATGCACAGGAAATCACCACAATACCGAGATCAGCTGTCTCACCATACAGCTGGTAAATCGGTAAAATCACCTTTCGGGATGACCGGAGCTAGCCTCAAGCTCCGAGTGACGTTATTGGCCCTGTGTACAACGTATGCACTTACCTAGTACACACTTATTCTTCCTCGATACTCGTGCTCGGCTCCTCAGATGTGTGTCGTGCGAAGCAATGCACGACACCCGCGGGGCATGGTGGTATTCGCATTCGGCGATAGGGGGTGATCACTGGCTAACTAAATATTACTCGAAGTTGAAGATAATGACTTAATTTATTAAAAAGAAAATAAAGTGGAAAATATTACAACAGGGTGAGCCAAGGCAAGGACAAACCTTGGCTCAAAGCAAATAAGGTTATTCGTAACCTATGAAAATATAAAATACACGGTTGCGTATGTGTGTGTGTGCGCCCGCCGCAATATACGCGTCGAGACACGCGGTCTCGATCTACTCGGGGACAAGGTTAGGTTTGCCAGGTACGGGTTACCTGGCTTCGCAGTAAATATCGCCGAGTTGCGATCGCGCCGGAGTGTGAAGCACTCCGGTTTGCCATATGCGTGATCTATTGAGCGAGAGAGAGCGCCGCGGCGAGAGTGGCTAGGCTCTCGTTTAGCTATGTCTTGTACCGCGCGTACCCCGCAACCGATGTTCGCTCGCGTTTCGACGGTAATAAACACGGTGTTGCCTGGCCAGGACTTACTTTGTATTCGTCGGTGACCCTGGGGGACGACGCGTGTTTCTCTTCCGTCGTCCTCTCGGCTACACGTACTTCCTCTCTTTCTCTCTCTACTTCGCTTTCGTCGCTCAAGAGTTGGCACTTCGCGGGGCCCTATTGGTCGCTCCTTGTGGTCTCTCTCATCGGCGAGACAATACTGCCGGTGTGTCGTGCCCGCCGGCTCTCCGACGCGCTCGCGCATGCGCCTTACGCGTCTTCGACGATAAACTCACGCGATCGGTATGCTTTTCGTCTCGAGTGGTCCGTTTACCGTTACAATATATATAAACTTCCCAATAGGGGTTTATGACGCCCGACATGTTAAATTTGGATCTTCTGTCGCGGGTTATGGAGCCCTGGCGTCATAACCCGAAGATCTCTTTTGCTCGTACTAAAGTACGTATCTTCCCTCTCTGTCATGGGCGCCATAAACCCCGAAATTTAAAATTAAATGTATATCTAAAACAATATATCAAAAATTGTAAAAACAAATGATACATAAAGGTTTCAATAATTTTTTTCTCAAAAACAAAAGACTTGAGCAAAAAATTTCCAAGAACAAAAAAGTCTGAAAATCAGTCATGAAACACTATTAAATTTTTTCAGAATTTTCAGACATTTTTGAAGAAAAACTGGATTTTCCGAATTTTTCAAGAAGTCGAAAATTGTCTCAAAAAAAAATCGGTAAAATTTGTGAGTACTTCTTGGTCAATTTTAAGACTTTATTGCTGCTAGAAATTTTATGCGAAATTCTTTAGTTTTCGAGAAAAACGCTTCTGAAGTTAAAAGAAAATTTCTACTTCTTCGCCATATTCAGATGTCCATTTTTGAATTTTTAATTTTTATATGTCATATTTCGAAAGTTTGAAATGTTTGAAGCAAACTTGTGCTCATTTTTGTTGCATAAAAACATGCTATTTTGATAGAAAATTTGATTTCAATATTTTTCTGAATAAATTTTCAGTGCTCGTTTCGAAAAAGTCGCCCTACTTCTTTTTCTTGAAATCTAATCATCATTTCGACTTTAGAATCTTTTAGAGCGACCCGAAAAACATAAAGTAAGTCATTTTTAGACATATTCTTGATGTAAAAATTTAAGGAAAATTTTTTTTATTTTTAGCTCTTCTAGTAGCGATTGTAATTCCTATGTTATATTGTTTTCTTTTTTTCTTCAGCTGTCTTAGTCTTATGTATGTTGTTGTCCTAATAAGAAATAACAAAACAATCATAGAGATTTGCATTTCTTTAGATATTTGTTCATTTACTGTAAGTGTTACGTTCATAAATATTAAATATTGTCTCCATAAAATATCTATATGAAACTGTACCAACACTTTCTCTAGAGTATAAGCAGCATTTAGTAAATTTTCGGAAGTTTAAATCAATTGGCTATAGATATAATATTTTCTTCAATAATTTGTTCAATGTATTTTTCGAATTCGACTAAAAAAATGTTGTTTATGAGCGAAAATCATATATACACTATAGAGTTGTGTACATTGTTTTGCTGCAGCTTTATTTTAAAAGCATTGAAGGTTCTTAAAATTATAAGAAGTAATTTTAAAAGTAAGAACAATAATTAGCATACATTACCTATAAGTTGCTATATATGCTCCTTCGTATGTGCTGTGTTCAAGAAGAATGATTACAAATAAAACCTACATTCGCAGCGATTGTAATAACGCTACAATTTACGTGTCTGCTCAACCTCATCATGCACCCTATTTTCTGTACAAATTTCCATCGCTTCATCATATAGAGCCCATTATATCCGTTATTGTTTGACTGATGGCGCGCCTTCTGCATCAATTAAAGAGCTATCCTCATCATTTTCCACATTACATTTTTCAATAAACATATTTGCGTATTGTTTACCTAAAACGTACCATCTTAAACGATATTTACATTGTAAGGCAGAAAATTTATACTGACTGCATTCATAGCCCTGATATAAGCAAAAAAGTTTTCAAGGATATCCTGGTTAAGTCATCTCGTCATTATATAAGATGTTTCGAAATGTTCTCTTTACCTTTTAGTTAAGTAACTGTACATCTTCTGAGGTGAAGTGTGTATACACAAAGAAATTTCGGCATTGGGAGATCCCAACTAAATAAAATATACGATTCTCAATACTCATTTGAATTATATGCTACAAAAATCGCAATGTATAAATACCAAATTAAGAATACAGCAGTTCAAATAAAACCTAGCTTGTAGCATTATTAAAACAGGAATAAAGCATACCTAAGCTGGGCGTAACTTAACACCAAGAATCATTATATTCTGTCATTTCTCCGTCCGTGACACTGTATGTCAGAGTTGGGAGCGTGGCGTTGCCAAGTCAGGGATAAAGAAATACCAGTTGTATTTGAAGTGTATACATCTTTTGTTTTGATTTCAGTGAGCCCAAGGATGATTGTATTACAAAATAAAATATTTGTATGTATAATACCTGTATATGATGAAGTATATTATAACCTTCAAATTACAATGATAGGCATTTATAGTGCCCAATACGGGTTCTACAATATTGAATTCACCACTCAATAGCGGTAATTCCAACTTGAGAGCGCAGAGCTCCCATGATTGAAGCACCTTAATCCGGATAGTCTTTCAATTAACCGACCTCTTATTTGTTATTTCACAATTACTATTTTTTGGGAATACGGAATTGTAAGTTAGGTTGGGATCTCCCAATGCCGAAATTTCTTTGTGCGTAAGAATTATGCGTTTTTGGAAAGGTAATATATCTCGTTGACGGCTTATTCTCATGTTTCTCATTAAATGTGTAATTGTATCTAAATTTGAATTTTGGTAGTCCAAATCAAGTATTTAAAATATCAAACCAGTTGTTATCCAACTTTAATAAATCAGCATAGTCTTCATAATCTGCAAAACTACTATTCGTTATATATAAGCCACCATTTAAACCACAAAATCTAATAACTTCAGCGGTATGATTGGAGTAAACTTGCGCAGCATTATACAATTTCTATCGTCCTCCTCTGACATCCAAATGTTTTTCTACTAATTTATAAGCTATTTATAACTCTTTTATATTAATCGAGAGTAGTATCTCGAAATAATTTTCAGTAATTAAATTATTGTTTATATTGAAACCGTCGTCGAGAAAATGATTTCTCATTAGTTTAAGTAAATGTGATGCAACAGCAAATACAAAAATTTTTAAAGATTTATCTCGTGGATGAAAAAACTCATTTGCTTCATTTGTACCAATACAAACAAGTGTCGTACAATCTTTCAATAGTTTCTACAACTACATTTTTATTCAAAGGTTTATCGTAAGCATAATAAACGGGCTGCATTCATGTCGAGGAAGAACCATAAGCCATCGCCACATGTATAGCTAAATGCGGCCCTACTCTTCTTTCTTCTACTTTATCAATTTGTACATGTAGTGATATGTGTATAAATTTCATCAAACGAGAATACACATATTTTATCACGCATCGATATAGTTTTAGGTTTAATTTGCGTTAATTATACTATAGTGAGTCAATGACTCCCTCTTCTAATTTAATCGCAGATGCTTATTCTCTCAAGGTGCTTAGTCCTGGCGAAGGAAATTGCTATCTTAAATTTCTATAAGCTTTAGAACTACTACTACTTAGTGCTATTGCTGAAGCATGGTATGTGCGTCTCCTGCTTTAGAACAAAATACAGCTTCTACTATTCCAAATCTTACCAAATTGTCCAGGCACATTCAAATACCTCACAAGAGACCGTTCACCAGGTTTTATGTCCATAGGAAAAGACTAAGTTAAGAAATAATCAACTTCCAATTTTGAAAATGAACATTTTGCTGAATATCTTTAAACCAATGCATTACTTATGTATAAAACTTAGTACACAATCCCTCAGTATACACTTCGATATATCTGCACAGTTTGATAAGGTTTGAAAAAGCGAAAGCTGTATTTTGTTCTGAACTAGGTGTGTTGTGCATACGCGTCTACCCTTAATTGTTGAGTCGCGCCTTCTCGTCAGTTTCGTTTTATCGTGCGGTCCGTTATCTTCACAGTGGTGACTCATGTTTACATCGGTGGTAATCGGTTGATTGGGAGCTGGACGTCATCCTCGAGGAAGGTTCAAGTAATGCGGATGGGGAAGTAGCTGCCGGGTAAGATTTACAATTGTTTCGTATAATAATGTTTTAGGCTAATTCGAGCCGCTTGTGCGTGTTGTTATTACAGGTGCAGTACGGGTCGGCGGTCTCGTATCGGTGGCACGACACAGCGATATAGCACAGTGTGTCGTCTCTGGAGTTGGATGTGCAGCCACGCAGTAATTTGTTGGTGTCGTCCCTCGAGGATTTAACGAGGTACCTATGCTTGTTTCCTTTGGTGACATTGTATATGTTGCTTGCGTGTTCTCCTTTAACCTCAAAGTGTCATGTCACCTCCTATTTCGTTTGTCCTCTAGATACCTATGGAAAACTATACTTGGTCATATTTAAATTTTGACTCTACATCGCTCGTGCATGTATTTATTACAAAGTATTATATGAATTTTAATCAGTATTTCCGAGTTAATTTGTGTTGCTCAATATTTTTTCAAATATTGCACAAAACCCTCTTTATTAGCATTTTACTTGCATATCACTAAGTCTTAAATGTTGCCAGAGGTATTAGAAAATTAATTAAGGAAAGATTGAGAAAGAAAAAAATTAACGTCCCCAGGTTGGGATCGAACCGACGGTCTCCTGCTTACCGGGCAGTTGCCTTACCACTTGGCTACCGGGAACCCGATGATTCTACGCACCTTGTTTAAATTTAAATAGAATGCTAAGGTTGAAATTTGTTAAGCGGGTAGAGGGGGGATGTCTCAAGGAAATATAGAGAAATAAAGACTTCAAGGTACAAGGTGCGTGGAATCGTCGGGTTCCCGATAGCCAAGTGGTAAGGCAACTGCCCGGTAAGCAGGAGACCGTCGTTTCGATCCCGACCTGGGAACGCTCATTTTCTTCTTCTTCGATCTTTCCTTAATTAATTTTCTAATACCTCTTAATGCTCATGTTTTTGGGGTCGCTGAATCCGAATCTGAAATCGGATTGATCTCATAACCTCAGGGTCAAGGTCATTTAAAGGTTAAATTTGCACAATGTCCATTTCGTTTGAAAATTATGTTTAGCAATAACCCGAAAGAATGTTTGAGGAAAAAAATTAGTAGACATGCTCGCTCGTGGCTTTACCCAGAATCAACGACGTGGACGTGGTGAACTCCTGATTCCATGTGTGTGTGTATATATGTGTGTGTATGTGTGTGTCTGTGTTGTGTAGTTTTCAAATGTAAAGAATAAAGAAACTCAGATATCGCCGGTTGCTACGCCCTTTGTACTATTTTTCAAGTAATATTGATATAGAATGACCAGATAAAACCTAAATACAGTTGAAAATTAAATAAATTGTGCATTTTAACGTTTATCTGAAAATTTGAAATTTTCAACATTTGGCGTTACCGTACCGAACCGGAATACGCCTCTAGGCGTAAGGGGTCTGACTCACCAACATCGCAACTTAGTTTGGCTCTAACTCAGGGACCTTAGACCACATTCCTATAGAAAAATGCGATTTTCAAATTTTTCAAAACCCCGGCCCTCTAATGGTTAAGTTGGGATCTCCCTTTGCAAAATTTTTTTGTGTGTTCTAATTATTAACCATTAAATAGACTATAATTTAAATTTAATTCTGATTTGAGCTAATTTTTAGCTTATAATCGTACATTATATTTGAGTTTAGTTGTGTGCTATTAAATGTCCATTAAAAATGGACAAGTAAAAAATATAATACAATTGCATTTATCTTCAGAAATACTGAAAATATAAAAAAAAATTGATTGTAAATCCGTAATAACAGCGGAAAATATCAAGAAAAGCTAGCTGAGAAACTAGTAAAAATTGTTGGTTTTGTAGTGCCAAAATCGGGTTGTGGTATACCCGTACTCTCATTGTTCCAACAATATTACGCTGTTTGACATGATCATAATTGTATATTCGTTTCAAGGCATTGCTCGTGGAGCGACCCTTAAAAAATTTGAGAAAATTTGAAAATACATTTGAAAAATTTTTAGAAGACCCAACGTCGGATAATACGACCGAGGAGGGGGAAACTACGTATAAAAGAAAAGGTACAGCACAAACAAGCCAATCAAGTAATGTATACGATGATGGAAACAGTTTGAAGATGAAGAAGCGTAAAAAGTAGAAACAAGTAAACGCTCATATAGCGATAGATATATTTGAATCGTAAAAATAGCTATCTTGCATAACCATTCTTGCGAATCTACACAATCAGAGTTGGCGTTGTTTGAAATTCCATCAACGCAAACAGCGATTGAAAGTTCATATTGGGTGCAATACAAACCAGTATCATCTTTGCGGGACCAATCACCAATAGAATTTACTATTCCCGATACTAGATAGTATTTGGATTCATCTTATTCATACTGGTATAAATTTTTTGAAATATGGAAATTGCTTGTGCTGAAGGTTTTTGTCTTTTTGCATTCGATGTATCAGCTGATTTGTCTGCGAATAATGACCCGCGTAAAAATAATTGTAGGTGCCACACATGCAAAATACATGAGCACTGCATGTATTAAAGTACATGTAAATTACATGTATCTTATGGCCGAATTATACATCTTAAGTACATCACTTTCATGTATGTGACATGTATCTGAGGTGTATATGTAATGTGTTTTTACAAATAATATTTCTAAATTAATGCGTGTCAAGTGTTAAATATATTGAAGTCAAACACAAACGAACTAGGGACATTATACATAATTTATAGATATTTATACATGTATCCAGTTACATGTAGCCCACGTGTGTACTTTATGATTGAATTAATATACTTTGATGCATATGAGGTGTATATGAGGTGTATATGAGGTGTATATAAGGTGTATGTGCGATTATGCAAATTTTACTACTGTGCGATTATTAAAATTTTTGTTATGAAATAGATGCAGCACAGGAAGAAATAAAAATATTTAATTTAGTTTGCGTATTAATCATTTATATTTATGTAATACATTTATTATTTTAAGGAAAAAATAATATATAAATAAATATAAATGATAGAGATAATAGACATAATTGCAAGGTTTTACAGCTAAGTTTATTTACTTTATCTAAACTCTATTAATTTACATTGTTGAATACAATATCACACTATCAATTATAAAAGATATAGTTATTATTCTTTTTCTATCACATTTACAGGCAAAACTACATATATATTATTATGCGTAATTACATTATAGCATACAACATTAATATTTTCAATATTTACGGCTTCATACACATCATTTTTTTACACATAAAGATGGTTGGTATAAAACTGTCTCTTAATGAACAAAAGAATGCCGGCTTTTTTTCGCATACATTAACAATTACGTAAACATTACAGTTATTACAAAATAGTTCACAATTACAATACCTAATGAAAGTTTGTATTAAACCTATTTTTTCTTCATTATTTTGTATATACATGCAATAGGATGAATTAGTTTTCTTTTTTCTACAGCAAATTTCAGATTCGTAGTATATACTATTCTTCAAAAGTTTATTAAATTCTAAACAATTCTCTTTATTTATATTAAAAGGTAATGCGATTCGTACAATATTTATATCAATTTTGAGTCCAGTTATTTTGCCAACTTCAAAAACATTTTCTTTTATTATAGTTACGTTGCGCTGATGTATACCGGATTTACTTAATTGTTTACAAAATAAATATATCTTATTATTATGATCTAAATATTTTTCTTTTAAATTAGTAAGATTTAAATAATTAGACACTGCAGAATATATTTGTATAGGAGGCTACTTTGATCCATGTACAAAACTTTTCAAAATACCATTTAAATTTTCGAACGGAGCACAGGAAGTAGTCCAAAGTGGTCCTAATTTTTTTACAACATCAGGTAAGTGCAACAATAAGTGTAAATTACTTGTTCGATATTTAGAGCCGTACAAAATATCAAATCTTTTCACATATTCTTTTAACAATTTACTAGCATCGACAACGTTTTCTTCGCTTACGCTTGTACCATTAAGCAGTGTTAACGCAAAAACTAATAGAATGTGGTGTTCAAAATACTGCTTAGGCATAATATCACTTAAAAAAGTTTTCATTTCCGATGCTTTATAATACGCACTATTTTTTAGTGATCTAGGGATTCTGGCTATGTAGATTGGTTGTTTTAGTGTAAGAATTCTACTATTTACAAGATTAATATAATAATTTAAAGACGATGGATGGGTTCGATGAGCCACGTCAAACCAAAATTTAATTAAACTCTTCGCAACTCCTTCGTACACACAATGCATAACATCTATAGCAGTTGAAAATATAAAATTAAGAACAATAAAACTTATAGCAGATGGTCCCTTGACGCCGAAAATGGGTTTCCTTGTATCATGCGCCAGTTTTGCAAATGTTAAAGTTTCCTCGGTCGTTCTTAAATCTAATGTATCATGAAAAGGATATGTCTGTACGTTTTCTATTCTTTCTGTTCGAATTTTACATACAGCACACCCATAGTCACCGTTAAATTGTTTCAAATTTAAGAAAAGTGATTTCGCTGGCAAATCGCACGTTCCGCAAATAATTTGTCCGCGTATCTTTTTGATTGTATCGAAACTATCTACTTTCATATCTACTCCTTTATATAAATTCTTCAAATCCTCTCGAAAAACTGTAATAAACATGTTAGGGATAGGTTTTGAATAGCCAAACCACAACCCAGCAAGTATGACATTTTCTTGCTTAAATCTTTCTAAGTAAGGTAACTCATTTATGGCAAGATAAAGCGACCATACATTAAATTTTGACGAATTAAAGAGAGATAAGCCATCTGTGTTACACATAAGTGATATATTACATGGGTTATCGAAATATCCTTCAGTAATCAAAGATTTATAAATTATTCCATCACATATATCTTCATAATTATCACTATTTATTTTTACTCTACTGAATCGATGTTTCAATAATTGAGAAAAACCTGGCCGCTCAAACATTGTTTGCAATTGAGATACTAAAGGCATCTGCAGAAAATAACTCATATTATCTCTAGAATTACATTGAGGACAAAATTCTTTTTCTAACCTAATACTACACACTGTGCAATAAAAATGCTGAGTTGCAGATATCTCTATTTCACTAAAGAAAGTTTTGAATTTGTACAAAGTACTTGAACAAAAATTTGGCTCTTTACAATGTATACTTATTAATTTTAAAATTGCTGATACAAGTACGCCTGGACACTTGTGCCTTAAAATTACACTTAAAATACACAAATGGCTTTCTAAGATTGTAAGAGGCGCTCCATCGTAAAGTGGTATATTGGCATTTTCCAATAAATTACTTTTATGATGCCATTCTGTTTCTTCTTCGCTTTCAGACATTTCGTCGCTTAATTCTAAATTTGTGTCAGATTCGTAGCTGGCTGTAGATGAGCGTTCGAAATCATTGAAAAAATCATCAATATCGGTGGTGCTTTCATCACTTGATTCCAAGTTATTCATTTGGTAAGGAATTGGCCCAATTTCAACATGATTTTCTATATCTACATTAAATTAAGGTATATACATCGTTTTATTAATCCAAATAGTAACTTGTCTTGAAAATAACTTGAGTAATTAAATAACTTTTAATTATTGTTGAAAAAATTTGAAAGTTTAAACGGATTAATTAGGTAATTAATTATCTAATGAATTAAATTAATTATCTTTAAACTATTAAGCAAAATTATATATCATGATAAATTTTTATTAGATACAAACCTTTTTCAAATGATGTTTCGCAAGCTTTTGATGAACTGCTCGAAACGTTTACGCTATCATTTTCGGTACTCTCGGAATCAAACGTTTTTTGAAGAAAGTGTTCTCGAAGTGTTCTTTTTATGCGTGATTTAGTTCTTGAGGAAGCATCCGCAAATGATTTAATTCTTTTGGGCATATTTCTTGCTAATGAATTTTAATTTGTAACCCATAAATGATACGTGTATATATATAGCGGCAACTTCGACTCGCGGCTACGATATATATTATACATATATAGCTCATCAAATGAAATTGGACACAAAATGAAGTTGCCGCTAAGGTGATTGTTTAATCTTATCTCAGCTAATATCACACAATTCATTGTAGAATAAAGAAAAAAGTCACGTAAGACATTTTAATAGAATTAATGTAAAGCAGTCCGAAAATGATTTATTATTTATATTTTGGAAAAATAAAACATACAGTATTATTAATGAAAATGAAATTATTTTTAAACCTAACGGTGAGCAAGAAGCTCAATGGCATGGGAAATATTATCCTATGAAAATTTTGCGAGAAAGCGGTAAGTAAACTAATTTTTAAATTTCACTGCGAGTCTCAATTTAAATCTGTATTTTACGCGTAAGAGGTTAGAGGTTAAAAAAATTATAATAGCTAATTGCATTTTTGCATATCAACGTGATTACTTTATGTTCACTAAATGTTCGGTTCAATTAATAATTTTTTAAGAAGATAAGCTGTGGCTCGAGTCTTTAATTGCAACTAGGGAAGGAGAAGTGCATGTCCCACAGGAAACTCCGGAATCTGTTGTTATAGCGAAATTACGTGTAGTTAATAAGCAATTCAAGAATAATATTCATATGCAAGAAGACACGAGAAGAAATTTGGATAAGGAATTACTTGAAAGTCGAAGCATTTTTAATTTGGATAACGAAAGTGATTTAGAAACTATTGATGACGTGATTCTAACTAAGAATGACGATACGCTTCCAACATCAAATATAAATAACAAAAAGAAAAATGATTTGTTTACCTGCCCTTTCCTTAGTTCATCATATTTAGGTTCGTTTATAATTACTTAATTATTATAAATAGTTGACTCTAATGAGTACGATCGTTATTTGTAACCTTAAACTTACATTTGAATTTAACTTAAAACTTATTTATTTTTCTTATTCCTTTCAGTTAACGAAAACTCAATTAAGTTAATGAAAAATATATTATCTTGCATGGAACATGCATATGCAATGAAACAGCAGTCAAGTATGAATAATTTCCTTGATTTAAAGAATAATTCCAGTGAAGAATTACCTGCCACATATAAATCGCGTGAAACGTCAAATAAAGTAAACATATTATTAATTATCAATATCATTATTATTGCTATGTTATATTGTTATCATTCTCTTAAAAAAAATAGTATTATAAATATTGAATTGGAATAGTGCTCCGAAATAATTAAAAATTTGGCCTAATTTGTACATTTTGTCGCTTAACCCTATCAACATATCAAAATAATTGTTTTTACAATTCAGTTATTAATCTTTTCGTACTTATTTATCCCTAGGTTGAATTACTTCGGGACACAGGTGTATTTATATCCGAAAACGACTTATTCATATTCAAATCTATTAACAGAACACAGCCGAAGGAGATGGCTCGATTTTTACTAAAAAGCATTCTGGGAGAAGAAAATTTAATTAACATGACGCTAAGCGGAAAGGGTAAAAATGAAAACAAACTACCTGTACCAAAAGATGTCTTAGTAGCAGTTGAAAGTAATAATTTACTTTATTATTTATGATTCCTTCACATCTACTTTAGAAAATTAATTATTTAATTACTTTTCCAGGATATGTCCAATCAAGCAAAAGTAAATCGGTAAAATTTTCAACAGCAGAATACAGAGCTTGTATTACAACTTTTTGTAATACGTTAAGGCAATGTCGCCTTAAAAAAACAAAAAGTGAAAATAAAAATATAGAATTAAGAGAATCATCTATGCCGAGACATACTCATACACCTGACAATGAAAAAAGAGATGAAAAATTAGAAAAAAAACAATCATCGATACCGAGTCCTATTACCTTATTGGGATCTGAAGAAGAAATTCACTCAAGTTCCAATAATAGTGTTTTTGACGGTGAAGAAGAAAGAGTAGTTTTAACTACTCTTAACAATGTAGGGAAAAAATTAGAAACAGAGAAGGCTATAGAGTGTATAGATAATTATGATGATTATAATGTAAACAAAAATTGTGAAAAAGAAAGAGAAATATCGGATAAGAAAGAAAGTAAGATGCAAAGAAGTAAGATAAGCAAAACATTAGGGTATCAGTCCAAAGAAAATGAAAATTTAGAAAACCTACAAAAAAGATTAAATAAACGGAAAGAAAATGCTATTGTAAAAGAAAGTTCCGGAGAGAAAAAGGAAAGAAGCCACAAATCAAAAGAAAAAAAAGTAAATGAGGCAGTTAATAAAGAACGACAAAAAAATATTGATAAAGAGAAAGAGAAGAAGCATTATAGAAGTGATAGAAGAAGCAGAGAACGATCGAGAGAAAGAGAAAATACATGTAAAAAGATGCGAAGAACTGAGACGGAAAGGTTTAGCAAAGAGAATAAAATTGACCGCGAAAAAGAAAGACATAATGAAAATCATCATCGCAATTGGCAAAATTATCCTTTAAGTTCAAATTATAATCGCGGAACAAATCATTAATTTATTTATTTGTTATTAATATAATAAAAAATATAATTCTGTTTTCTTTGAAAAATAAATTTATTTAGAATATTAATAAAAAAACATAATCTGTAACGCATGTATATCTTGACCAAAATTTTAAATCCAATACGCATTAATTTATATACACCTCATATGCACCTCATATACACCTCATATGCATCAAAGTATATTAATTCAATCATAAAGTGCACGCGTGGGCTACATGTAACTGGATACATGTATAAATATCTATAAATTATGTATAATGCTCCTAGTTCGCTTGTGTTTGACTTCAATATATTTAACACTTGACACGCATTAATTTAGAAATATTATTTGTAAAAACACATTAAATATACACCTCAGATACATGTCACATACATGAAAGTGATGTACTTAAGATGTATAATTCGGCCATAAGATACATGTAATTTACATGTACTTTAATACATGCAGTGCTCATGTATTTTGCATGTGTGGCACCTATAATTATTTTTACGCGGGGAACCTTGGAATGTGCACAAAATAGGCTACTTAAATGTAAAAAGCACACAAGACTTTTTTCTGTAAATTACATGAAGACTAAGAAAAAAAATTATCCAAGATCATTGAGCGCACCACAAAAATTCAGCATTATAAAAAATCATTAAAAAAAATTGGCATTGCTCCTAATTATTATGTCAGGAAAAATCATAGAACTTACTAAAAACTACTATTTTCGATAGCGTATCCGTAAAGTACGACTTTACGTACTATTTTGCGGACATAAAGTGCGACTTTACAAACACGTGTACAGTCTTTACGGACACGTGTACAAAAAAAAATATTGTATTGAAATTGCTAAGAACTTTACGGATACTCTCTCGAAAAGTAATGTTCGCGCCTCGGCCGTATTAAAGTCATAAATGTATGCTGTCACATTATCATCATCTTGTAAGCCATTTAAACCTTAAATAGTGAAAATCAACCACTTTGCTCCGGACTCTGAAAACCAATTACTGTCTGAAAATGTCTTTGTATAGTCAGAAATGCCTACAAATTTTCAGAATAGGTCTAAACCATTAAGACCACTTTTGATCAAAATATCGGGTAAAAGTGCCCGAAATATTAATAGAAATTTATATTTCTTATTTTATAACGATAAATCTGTTAGCATAATCATTGCAAAAAAATTCATACAGTTACCTTGGAGTAGTAGAAAAGCATCTCCACTTTTTTCAGTATCAATCTAATCTCTTGTAAGCTGTTAAAAATACAAATATTATTATACAATTATAAAAACTTAATTTTTAAACCTTTATAAGCCGGATTTTTAGTTTTACAACCATTACAAGAATTTATATTGTTAAGTTGCATTTATCACTCGGTGGTTTCTAATATTTATTTCTTGGAATTTTATCGATCTTCCCGAGTGAAAGGTAAGAGGAGAAAAAATTAACACATTTTTTCTCTTATTGTGACGTTTCAGTGATCAATGCTACCCTCTTCAAACTGCACATTTTATTAACATTAATAGATACATCTCGGATTAAATAAAAATAAAAAAAAAGAAAAAATATAATTATAAAATACTTTCAATTATAAATATCGCGATCACGGTGCAAATAATTCGTCATACGTCAATTTGTACGTCATTACAAGAATTATTATTATTCAGCATTTATTGATATATTTTTTGTATTTAATACGTTTCTTTAGTTATTATAATAATAATGTGGATACATTTATAGTAATCCTTCAGAATAGTATCATAATTCTTGTAATGGTTGTAAAACTAAAAATCCGGCAATATAAATGTTTACAAATTAAGTTTTTATAATTGTATAATAATATTTGTATTTTTAACAGCTTACAAGAGATTAGATTGATACTGAAAAAAGTGGAGATGCTTTTCTACTACTCCAAGGTAACTGTATGAATTTTTTTGCAATGATTATGCTAACTGATTTATCGTTATAAAACAACAATATTAAATTCTATTATTATTTCAGGCACGTTTGCCAGATATTTTGATCAAAAGTGGTCTTAATGGTTTAGACCTATTCTGGAAATTTATAGGCAGTTCCTGACTATAAAAAGACAATTTTTAGACAGTATTTGGTTTTCAGAGTCCGGAGCAGAATAGTTGATTTTCACTATTTAAGGTTTAAATGGCTTACAAGAGCGTGACCGTATACATTTATAACTTTTAAAACTATATTCAATGAAAAATTCTCAAAATTTTACAAAAAAAGTTATATTTATGTTTATAGTGAACAATGCATCCTCTAAGGGCTAGAAATTCATGAAAATGGGCATACAAAAAAGTGCTAAAATGTCAACTTTGACTCTCTGTAATTTAAAATAATGGTCCCGAAAAAATCTGAACAAATTCAGAACTACTGGACACGTTTAAAACATATTCTCACAGTTATAGCAATATTCATTTTTTTCATCTTTGATTTCGCAGACGACCACCCATACACCACACACACGCCCACACACACACACACACACACACACACACACACACACACACACACACACACCATCTCGCGAACGCAGGCTCAAAGGCGGCAAAGGTGGCCCGTGCGCTGGCGGGCATCATGCCCAACATCGGGGGACCCCAGCAACCGCGAAGGTCTCTCCTTGCCTCGGTGGTAAGCTCCGTAATTTTATACGGAGCTCGTATCTGGGCTGATGCCCTGAACATGCACAAGAGCTTTGGTGCTCCGTGTCAGAGAGCCTGCAGGATAGCTGCGCTAAGGGTGGCCCGGGCGTACCGAACCATATCTGACATTGCGCTCTCGGTGATCGCGGGGACCGCCCCCTTCGACCTTCTGGCAGCCGAGAGAGCTGAAAGACACCGTGAGGGTGGGCAACGCGTAAAAGATAATCGCTGCCATAACCGATGCCAGGGACGGCCGCTGGATCTACCGCATCATCCCACGGATCCGGGAGTGGGCGAGCAGGAAACAGTCAGTTTCCAGCTTACCCAGGTGTTGATCGGGCACGGATGCTTCCGTAGCTACCTATTTCGTATAGGGGTCTACGGCAGCGCAGAGTGCCCGGCTTGTCCAGGGGTGGACGAAGACGTGGAACACGTCCTCCTACGGTGTCCTCGTTTCAGGGAGGAACGGGACCAGTTTCAAATCACTTGGAGCGGTCCCCTCACCCCTGAGGGCATCGGGCGTGCCTGCTTGGCTCCCAGGAGGGATGGAACACGGTAGTGACCCTCTGTACGTCCGTGGTGGATAGGCTGGGTCTCATCAGAAGAGACGAGGATAGAAGAGTTGCGATAGCAACAGTAGTGGGCTAATCTAGCCGTGCCTCCCCCCGCGAAGTAATGCCTTGCGGCGGTTTCCGCGGGGGAATAAAGGTAAGAAAAGAGGTGGAGTTTTAGTGGGTATGCCTATCGACATCCTTCGGTAGGAGAGTCCCACACATGGGGAGTCTCGCATGGCTCCAGTCATGGTGCATTAAGCATTTCTCCACCTCTTCGGAAAAAAAAAAAAAAAAAAAACACACACACACACACACACACACACACACACACACACGCACGCGCGCACACACACACACGAGCGCGCGCGTGCGTAAGGTATTGTTTACCTTACCATTTGAAGAAGTCGGGCAATACGAGCGAACAGTATCGTAATATTCCCATCGGCTCGGCTTGTTTCGTCGTGGCTACATAGGTAAAATCGGCTTCGCGAGTGCACCCGAAAAGAGATAAAGCCGCTTTGACACGCGACAGGTGACGTTCCCCGCGTCGCGTGTTTTAGTATCGCCTGTGCTTGTTTTATCGTCGTGCGCATTTTTATTGCGGGCCGATCCTGCATTCGCGGTGTATATTTCACCATCGGAAATCAACCTGCAGCCACGCAATCTCGGTGCACAGGCGACCGATCGGCTTATTTACTAACGATTACAGCAGCTAATAAAGTAAGTGGTACCACTTCACGTGCACGTGCATTATTAGCTTAACGATAATTAGTTAAATGAATTCTGCTATAACAGTATCCTTGACTGTGTATATGTAGTTCGCGATATTTCTCCCCTCCCTCTCGGCCGTTTCCCGACTTGTATATTAAAGCGTAGATCTCGGCGACAGTTAATTGTTTTGTTTATTATACTTTTGATATTTTTATTTTAATAAATTCAATTTATTATTATAATACAATTTAGTGTTCGAGTAATTGAATTTTAAAACCCATATATTTTAATTGACAAGTGTCCGACGCGATATTGTTATCTGAAACCGGACCTCGGTTTCAGACTAATACTTATCAAATTTGGTAGAGCGTACATGTAACTATCACCGCCACGCGGGAGAAAATACATTTTTTTAAATACGGTATGATTCACCGTAGCGCTGAACAGCCGCGATAATAAATTAAACATCCGCGCGGCCATCAAACTGTTACAATATATACAGGGTGTGCCAATAGTTTCGGGACGTCATAATAATTCGGCAAATATGCATTTTCGAAGAAAATATTTCAAACAAATGTTGTATGATTTTTCCTTGGCTATCCGATGGAGACCTTGAATTTGACCTTGAACTTGACCTTTAAGATCATTTTAAGGTCAAGTCAAATTTTTAAAATTGGAACCCCCATTTTTTATTGCAGAAATGAAAAGCTGGTGAAATTCCCTACCCAACGATATGCATAACATGAGGGGTCAAACGTAATCGAAAGGTCTTTTGACAGTCAAATGTCCTTACATTCCAATAATATGGACACTCATGGCAATTGCAGATGTAAGGGAGCTAAAAAACTTTTCGTGCAGTCGTTAGTAGATTTTTACCTGGTTGATCACTGCTGACCTTGAATTTGACCCATCAAGGACATTCCGAGGTGAAGAGTAGCCTTAGCAGAAAGTTACCTATAGGTGATTTAATGCAAACGAAAATTTGTCTGAGCAAGGACCCCTCACTGCTCAGCCACTCAAGGCAAGACCCCTCACTAGCCCAGCCACTCAAGGCAAGACCAATCCATGCCCAGCCAGTCAAGGCTAGAATTCTGAGGTTTTAATAGTTTTAGAGGTCTTCAAATTATTTTAATAAGGTTTCAAATTGTTTTCCATCGACCTCTTGACAGTAGCCGAATTCGTCTTGAGGACGTAGTCGTTATTCTTCTAAGCTTCACGGTTTAGTTTTGTAAACTCCATCTTTGACATAACCCCATAGGAAATAATCCAAAGGCGTCAAATCGGGAGATCTGCTGGCCACTCAATGTAGCCTCTTCGTCCTATCCATCTGTCATAAAAAACGGTGTCTAAATACCTGTGAACATTTCTACCATATTCTCGATTTGATTACGAAGAATATTCTCAAACATTTCGGCATTCATATTTCCTTCGTAGAAAAAGGAACCAATTATTTGGATGTTCAATTTCCGGCCCAAAGATTCAACCTTTTAGGATATCGGGTCTTATCTTCACGCATCCAATGGAAATACTCGGAGGTTTAAATTGTATTTGATGAGGCCACGATACGTTTAAGGCTCACGGTCAAACCCGTCAAACAACAATTGTGAATAGGTGATCACCGAACTTGCTAGAGTTTATAGCGTCGTGCAATCAAGAGGATGCACAAAGAGCACACTAATAAAATAAAATATGAGACGTCAACTCACAATAATAAACCAATGGAGCACAGACAAGAAATAGAAGGGGAACCCAACCCTAAAGCAACAATATCAGGAGCTGGTTTACCAAAGCGTAAACCAAAAGAAACAGAAAAAGATCATAAAGGAAACAAGCGCGGCCTGTCGTTCTCCTTGGATGAGGAGCCAAAAGAGCCAAAAAGGGCAAAGCCCGGAATGGCTAAGAAATCAAAATCGAACTCAGAGTCGGAGAGCACGGAAATAGAAAGCGGCAAACCGAATCGGAAAATAGAGGAAAGGAATCTTATTGAGGTTCCAATGTACATGTTGGACCAAATTAAGATAGTCAAGAAACATCTGACTAAGAAAGAAAGCGAAAAGGCACACGAGGCACTAGACAACATGCACAGCCTGGTCTCGACACTACTGGCGAAAGCAGCATACCTGGAAGGACAAGTAAAAGTCCTATCAGAACAAAGGTAGAAGGCAACGAAT
The DNA here is from genome assembly GCA_026168455.1 of Theocolax elegans. Classification (NCBI taxonomy): domain Eukaryota; kingdom Metazoa; phylum Arthropoda; class Insecta; order Hymenoptera; family Cerocephalidae; genus Theocolax; species Theocolax elegans. Next base: position 9,014,569 of record CM047431.1, read on the forward strand.
ACGGGTAACTCTTCGTTCGCCGACGTTACCAAGAGACTAGTAGCTCCACGAGAGACTAAAGCCGAAGAAAGTTGATAAATTCAGAAACGAAGATGAAATAAAATCTAAGTTTCAAGCAGAATTCCGACCGAGAGTAGGGAAGGCTTAAATCCGAAGCCTCAGAACAATAAGCAAAGGTTTGATTACCGAAACGGAAAACGAAGAATCCTTGCAAAAGATTCTAAGTAATCCGTCTCTAAACGAAGCTTTCGAGATGTACAAACCAACTAAACAAAAGCCAAGGATGATCATTTATGATCTCCGCAAAAATATAACAGAAAAGGAGATAAAGGAATTGATAATTGAGCAAAATGCTTGCTCGGCTGACGAGGCTGAAAAAGAAATAACGCCGAAATTTAAAACAGGGAAAAGAGATACGGGCAGGACCAACTGGGTTATTGAGGTAATCCCAAAAATTAGAAGTAGGTTGCTTCAAAGAAGGAGGATCTTTGTCGATTATCAATCTTGTAAGGTACAGGACTTTGTACTAGTCTCCAGGTGCTTTAAGTGCCAGGGATTTGGTCACATAAGTACAGTGTGTAATAACGAGGTATATTGTTCGCATTATGCCGAAAAGGGCCACTCTTTCAACAAATGTCCGAAAAAACAAGAAAGCAAGAAATGTATAAACTGCGCCAAAGCCAAAAGGAAGTCGGATCATAATGTTCTCGACACGAAATGTCCGTGCTATACCAAAGCACTTGAACGGCTAGTCAACAATACAGATTACGGGGAGTAACAAACCCTGTATTTTGATTACGCAGCTTAATGCCAGACGAGGCATAAAGTACAAAGCATAAATACATAAAGTAGAAAGCGTAAGAAAAGGGAGTGCACGTTATTATGCTACAGGAACCATATACAAGGAATAATAGAGTGACGGGATACGATATGGGTGTAAGAATAATCACTTCCAAAGAAAATCCGTGGGCAGCCATAGCAATAACAGACCCGAATGTGATAGCGATGCAAATCACTAACTTATGCTCATCGCACTTCGCAATAGCAGAAACATCAGTACCATGTAAAGTATATCTGATTAGTGGATATTTCCAACTAAAAGATTATATTGAGATACGTCTAAGATCACTCCAAGCTATAGTGACGGCTTTACAAGGAAAGAGCTTTATAATTGGTATTGATTTGAACGCAAGATCTCCACTATGGGGCCCAATGAAACGAATTCAAAAGGAGAGAAACTAGAAGAATTTATACTCCAGAATAATCTCAGAGTAATAAACGATCCCAATAGTATTGCAACAGTCGCAAATGAAGTCGGAGAAGGATACGTTGATGTAACTCTAACCTCACCAGATATGGCACAAAGAATACAAAACTGGAAAGTCCAAGAAAACTGGACATCAAGTGACCATAGAGCAATAACGTTTGAATTAGTGGAACAAGCTCAAGGAGGTAGATACAGGAAGCAAGAGCACATCAAAAGCTATATAACAAGTAAAGCGAACTGGGGATTGTTTATTAATACATTGAGAGAGAATTGGAACGCCCAACCGCACCGACAAGATATTGGTTCAACAATCGCTGACATTAAAGACATAATAAATGGGATAAAAATAGCATGCGACAAAGCTATACCCACTAAGAACAAGACGAGTAGAAAAGTTCCATGGTGGAACGAGGAATTGACAAAGACAAAAAAACATACAAACAGGCTACGCAGACAATTTCAAAAGGAGAGAGATCCGGACATAAGAGAGCGCGCAAAAATGACCTATAGATTGGCCAAGCGACAATATACAAGACTAATAGACGCAACTAATACCCAAAAATGGGAAGAATTTGTGACCAAACAAGGAAATGACAATCCATGGAGCTTACCATACAAACTGGTTGCCAAAAAAGCTAGAGTCAAAGAAATCGCAAGTAATGTAAAGACAGACGATGGCTACACTATGACCTGGAATGACACAGCAGAGCAAATTCTTCATCAGCTCTTTCCAGACGATAATCTGGAGACAGAGACGAGAGAACAGAGAGAAGTAAGGTAACAAAATCAAAGATACACAGACGAATACAGCGAAACTGAAAGTTTTACAAGGCAGGAAATGGTGCAAGTAGTAAGGAAAATGAAAGTAGGAAAAGCGCCAGGAAGCGACTGTTTCGATCTGAAAATAATAAGAGTTGCTCTTACAGTAGTTGGTGAAGAACTGTTAAGGCTGTAGAACAATTGACGAAAACTTGGTATATTTCCGAATACTTGGAAAACAGGCAAAGTAATAACAATCAAGAAGGGAAGAGAAAAAGATCCTGGTCTAATTAGCTCATACAGACCAATATGCCTGCTACCAGTTTCAGGAAAAATTCTGGAAGGTCTGATAATCAAAAAATTAGATCAAATTGTGGAACTACGTCTGTCAGATAAACAATACGGTTTTAGAAAAGGAAGATCAACCGAAGATGCGATAGTGTACTTAAAGAGCAAAGTGCACAACTCAAGCAGTACATACGTGCTCATAATGTTTCTGGACATTAAAGGAGCATTTGACAATGTATGGTGGCCGGGAGTACTTAAGAATCTGGAGGCATGAACTGCCCCTGGAGACTGTACAATATCATTAGGGATTACCTCTGTAATAGGAAAGTTATTATAACCGAAGGTAGAAATTTTGCAGGCAAAAATGTGACGAAGGGATACCCGCAGGGATCTCTACTAGGACCAATTCTGTGGAATGTCTTATTTGATGAAGGGCTTCACAAGCTAGACAGAGACGATAGCCTATGCAGACGACCAAGCCATTATAATCGAAGGAGAATCCCGTAAAGAACTAGAAAGGAAAGGACAAATGGCCATAGATATAATAGAGAAATGGAGTGAAAATGTCAAAATGAAACATGCCCCAGATAAGTGCGCAATGCTACTAGTGAAGGGAACTTTTCATCAAAAATGTTACCCACTAATCAGGATAAACGGACAAAGAATCAAAAGGCAGGAACCGTTTAAATATCTGGGCGTTTCTTTCGGTAAAGGCCTCAGCGTACAAACGCATATTACGGAGATCTCAAAGAAAACCAGAGGAATTTTCGAAAGGCTGGCCTTCCTGGCAAGAGAGGGATGGGGCTTAGGCTATCGATCTCTAGATATAATATACAAGGGAGTGTTCATACCCATAATTACATACGCAGCAGCAGGTTGGTACGGGCTCACAAATAATGTCCAGAAAAAGAAACTCATAATGTCGCAAAGATATGCCCTGATGAAAACCACAGGAGCATACAGAACCATCTCGGCCGAATCTATTACGACAATCACGGGTCACCTACCGATTGACTTAGAATGTGAGAGAAGAATCGGATTATATTGCATAATGAAAGGAAAAGAATATCGATACAAAAATTTCACAGTCCAATCGGAGGAAAGACTAACAGAAAGGGGCACACGAAAAGAAAGAAAATTGTCGATAAAAAAGCTAAACCAGGAAATAAGAAAGGAATGGCAGCTGAGACGGGACACTACGATAAAAGGAAGACGCACATATGAGATTTTACCCAGCATAGAAGAAAGACTAGCAAAGTTTTCGTTCAGACCGAGTAAATGGCCAATCCAAATACTCAGTGGGCATGGGAATTTCCAATCTTTTAAGAAAAGATTCAATTTCGTCGAGTCCGACCTATGTAGCTGCGGACCCCTGAACACGCTCTATGGGCATGTATGAAGTACGAAACAATACGACATAAATATGTACAGGATATAGAAGAAGCAGCTAGAAACACGAAAAGGATGATGACGACCAAAGAAGGAATAGATAAACTAACCATGATGGTTAAAGACATTATGCTTGTAAAGATTGCTACCGAAGATTTAGAAAAAGACTTGGCTTTAAACGCGACTATAGCTGAATTAGCAGTTCCAGAAGAAGACGAAGTATGAATGATAGACGTAGGCTCAGTTAATCTTCCAGAACTAGAAATAGGGTAGAGAGAAAGGAAAAGTATAAGTGAGCAACTGAGGGAGAAACTGAATGAGTGATAGACGGAAGATAGTAGATAGGTTAAAAATCGAAAGTCGCACTAATAAATGTCACACTAACAGTGGCAGTAGAACAGAGGTAATCTATATAGACTAGAGACGTTGTACTAACAAAAGTAATTACTAACATTCCGGATAGGGAAACAAGGGTTTTGTGGAATGAAAGTTGAGCGAAAGGAAAGGATGAATGTAAAAGCTCAGAATGAAAGGTAGGGTGAGTGAGAGAGTAGATAGCAACTCCTTCTTTTAGAGTAGGCAAAAAACAAGGAAGAGAGAAGAAAGAAGAGAGAAGGGAAGACAGAAGAGAAAGGAAGAGAAAAGGAAAAGCCTCAAGAACAGTTGGTCTTGCTTCCCTGAAAAAAGTAAAGAAATAAAGAAATAAAAAATAAAACCGAAGCAATAAATAAGAACAAATGAGTAATGTATAATCGCAAGAGCAGAGAAGGGCTAAAGCAAACTCCTTATGTTCTGTAGTCCAAATAACCGCCACAGTCGAAGATATGAAACAGAAGTAAGAAAGCAACAGACGACGTGACATGGACGACCGCCGGTATGCCAGAGGCGAGGTATGGCGGCAATGATCCATGCGTTAGGCATCGATCTAGCTCGGTTTTTTTTTTAACTTAGGTTCTCTTGCCTCTCATAATGAGGTGCTCGCTTAACATGAGGTCTCTTGCCTCTCACAGTGGACACAAGATTTGCTATGATGATACCACTCTCAGCCAAACCCAGAGTCACGAAACGAGGACAAGGCGAACTAGACTCCAGTTTTTTTTATTTTTTTTCTTATTTTCATTTTTTTTCTTTTAATCTTCTTTTATATTCCTTTATTGTTTTTTTAATTTTTATGATACTAAGTGTTTTACTGATGTACTTTTTTATAAAGAGGCAGCTACAGTGTATAATTATTCTGTTTTGTGAAATTGTTCTCGCAACGAAACATATTTTCGTTTATTGGTCTTCCGTCTATGAACAGCTGAAATATCGTTTCTCTTTAGAGACCAGCAGTAGTCCACCATCATATGTACATTCCATTGTGCTTGATAATAGCGTTCGTTCTTTTTGAAGTCCTGATGAAATCGCTCACCCATTTACTCACTATATGCACCTAGATTTTTAGGGAAGTAATCCAAATGTGAAAATAAGATATGTACTTCCATACTCATCAAGCATCCTAATTTTTCCTAAGTTTTATAGCATTTTTGATGCAATGATCTTATATTTTTCATCTCCATGGTTTCCTAAAAAATTTTCCTCTTCCCTAAAGCTTTGCCAAGCATTTTTTCTGTAGACGTCATAATTTTATCATCACATAAATACGGAAATTGTGACCAAATATATTGGTAACACTTACCGTTTTTGTGGAAGGCTTCCACTAATTTTTGCATTCATTGACAAGATTTTCATGTACAACATTACAAAAATCATTTTCCATTCATCATCTCGAGCATGAATGTCCCAAAGACAAATTAAGCAAAGATACTTTATAGTTTCAGACTGCAAACCGAGAAACAGATTTATCATTTTTAAGTCCCCACAAATAAGCTATTTATGTGTATAATTCTTAATTTTTTCAAAACTGCATTAAGAATTTCTTTTGAAAAATCTATGTAAAATCGCCAATCATGTGCATTATATAAACCTTCTTTATGCAAACTTACAAGTGCTTCTATGTCATGACAGTATACTACATCATTTTCTTTTATAAAATACTTAATAAAATCGTTTTCTCTGTTTCTATATACCGTAATTTTTGTCTCTCTCTTAGGTTTTAGCAAATTTCTCTCTTTAACTCTCGATGCTAGCAATTCAGCTAAATCTTTAGAAATACTAATGTCACGAATGAGATCATCTAAGTCTTCTTGATCGTAAAATATAGAATTCAATCTATACTATTTAAGTATAGAATAATTCATCGAACTACTATCATAATTACTGGCACTGCTCTGTTCAAAATCCGTATCATCAATATCAATTGCATACACTGGATCAACGACCTTCTCTTTCGATTTTTGTATTTTGCCCTTTTTTCCTGGTGTTAAATTTTAAACATTATTTAAACTCGTATTGTCGCACGAACAAAAATAGCAGTCTTGGTCATGATCCTTTGCAATATGTTTAAATTAAGTAGGCATGAGTTGTACCTGGACGTAAGGACCCATGGTTTATCTAAATTTGTCATAGACATCTGGTAACATTCTAAATATTTTTTTTTTCATTGAATCATTAATGCTTTTGCGATTAGTTGATGTCTCGAAAGTCTCACAAACATAGCAGAATTTATCTTTTCATCTTTGCAAGGAGTTCTTGAAGACATAATTTTTCTATCGTTGAAATGGTAAAAATGTAAATAAAATTTGGTATGAATGTACATTAATAAATACATAGTTACTTATAACTGAATAAATCTTATTCACAATGAATTTTTAATAAATATAAAGTATTTATATATTTTTTTTTATGTTATTTAACGTCGCTCTATTTATGCTGCCAGGGCTAATCAGCGACGGAGGTGAACGGTGTGTCTGTAAACAAAGCACATGTAGTTGAAACAGTGGTGCTTGTGTCCATCGGAAGATATCATCGGTCACTGTAATTAGTCTAATAATTACAGTTTCCTGTCCTCCCGATGGAACCACCGCGATCCTCTTTACATCTTCGCGTCCCTAACGTTCCCTATAGTTCAGATGCCCGTGCCTCTCATGCACTGACAAGTGCACGAAACGCACGCGCACCTGAACTGGCGTCATATTATAGTGACACGCCGAGCCACTGAGTCGCGGTGTTCGAAAAATTCACATGAAAAAATTTTCAGAGGTACACGTCTGGGATCGAACCCACGACCCTCGGTGTGAGAGTCGGGAGCTCTACCCATGAGCCACCGCGGCTCTATAAAGTATTTATATGAATGCAGATACTATGAAACTTTGGTGATGAAAAGATTCGCTAGAACTTATTACTAGAACTTATAGCGTATTGTTAAACGTATTGTTATTAACTATATGGTGAAAAAGATTATATTACCACGAGAATAATAAATTTAAAAACACACATTCTCTTAAAACAAATTCGGAAATTTTATATAAATTATATAAATTTTATGATTACTCTACTTTTACAATTTATAGATTTTGATAATTTGCATAAATAAAAAAAGGTTTTCAGTAAGCATCATAATAGACATGGTATTTTGATAGATTCAAATGTTTTGCATATACTTTTCAGGAATTGGTACAATAGCTCGTAGTGGATAAAACTTAACAACAATTCAAACGAGTACAAACTTAAGGTTCACAAAGATTTGGGATTCGATAGTTTTTAAGACTTTCGAACGTTGAGTTTATGAATTTAGAACTATCACACTCAGGGATGAAAAGCTAATATCTGTAAGCTTGCATGTAAATTAACAATATAACATAGCTTTTGGGTTTTCAATTTTAATCAGAAGCATAAAATAGAAATGCATAAAGTAATAGATTATAAAATAAAGACTTTAACGGTATAATAAATTTAACGCTCTATACGAGTCAGAATATATAAATATTCTTATAATTCGTAGCCTCCACGCCAAACTAAATGAGTATAAATAATTTAATCCTGGAGACTAAGTTAAATTTAAAATACTAATGTGGAAATAAAAAAATATTATTAAGATAACTTTAAATACAAAGATAAAGAAAATGTATGACAAAAATATAAATGTAATAAATGTTTCGACCACAATTGCAAGTTGGTCTCGTCATCAAGTACTGGCAATCTACCTTAGCCATTGAAAATTGAATTTATATGTAAATAGACCAAGAACAATACTATTCAGTGCGGTATACCTATATATATCTATAATATATAAATATTTCGCCGCCGCCGCCGTGTCTAAAAATTCAGGATTCAATATATCGACGGCTCCTATTCATAAAGTCCTATACAAGAAGTCATTTCTATATAGTCCAATCTTAAAGAAAATTTTATAAGATCCTATCTTAATTATAATTCTATAAAGTCCTATCTCAGAAGTACAATTTTATAAAGTCCTATCTCAAAAGTACAATTTTATAAAGTCCTATCTGAAAAAGTCAGTTCTATAAAGTCCTATCTCATCTCAAATTTTGAAAGCACAAAATCATTAAACAATAAGTTTTTTAATAAAAACAATAAATTATAAAAATAATATTTACACCTTTATCTAAAAATATAAATATATATGCAGAATCGGATAATAATGCTCATGTAAAGAGTACACTTTTACCGAATATATTATATTTCATTAACCACGTTATCGAGATTTTATAAGTATATAAAAAATATTAAAATTTGAATTTTGTATCCAGGTGGAAATTCGAGCATTTATGAAACGTTTTTAGACAAGAAATTGGCCATTGCCATTAAAATGGCCATAAATCGTACATTAATGCCCGAAAAAAACGTTTTACTTAACCAAAAAATGTTCACTTTTCCACTAGGGTAAATATTCTGCCAATTGGATCTATTATAAATATATCATATAATATATATATATATATATATATATATATACTAGGGGGGGCTTCGCCCCCCTGCGCGCTTCGCGCGCCAACCCCCCTATTTTTAATTTCGAAAAAGGTTTTTCGTAATTAATTTATTTAAAATAATGTTTTAAATTGTATTATTTTTTCACTATCATGGACACCTTAAAAATTAAACAGATTCACACAACACCTTGGAGGTATTGCTATAGTTATTATAATTATAAATAAAAGTTTACCAAAATTTAGTACAATGAAATCCGAATAAAAATAATAAAAAAATAGAGACATATTAAATGTTAACTGTAAATTTTAAACTATATGAATTCTCATAAAGCTTACATTTATATTTAATAATTATAATGTTAATGAAAAATTAACTTACCAAAAATAGTAAAGTACATATACTTACTAAATGTAGTATTTTAGTTAACAACTTATTAAAATTTTGGATTATTTTAAACGGTTATAAATAAAACTTCAACTCCTAAAATTAATTTATTTAATGACGAACGATCATCGCCAAAAGTTCTATGTCATTAATTTTTGTACTTTTAGAGTAATAAAACTTTCTTCTTAATTAAATTAATTTTGTATTAGTTTTAAGAATTATTTATAAAATTTTAGCGCTATATAATAAAAACCTGTTTCTTCCATTTCTCCCATGATTCGTAATTTGCACCCTCTTCAAAATTTGCGTTTTAATCCATAATTATATCCAATTTATTTTTACTATGCAGAGCCCAATATTTATTTTGATTATTATAAACAAATTCATTTCTTAAATATCCTCTGTTTCTAATAAATACATACTTGTTTATTAAAATATTGTGTTATATAAATATAAATTATCTACCACTTATATCCCTACATTTTGAAATATTAATTTAAAAAATATTTAATAAAATCGTTTTCTCTGTTTCTATATACCGTAATTTTTGTCTCTCTCTTAGGTTTTAGCAAATTTCTCTCTTTAACTCTCGATGCTAGCAATTCAGCTAAATCTTTAGAAATACTAATGTCACGAATGAGATCATCTAAGTCTTCTTGATCGTAAAATATAGAATTCAATCTATACTATTTAAGTATAGAATAATTCATCGAACTACTATCATAATTACTGGCACTGCTCTGTTCAAAATCCGTATCATCAATATCAATTGCATACACTGGATCAACGACCTTCTCTTTCGATTTTGTATTTTGCCCTTTTTTCCTGGTGTTAAATTTTAAACATTATTTAAACTCGTATTGTCGCACGAACAAAAATAGCAGTCTTGGTCATGATCCTTTGCAATATGTTTAATTAAGTAGGCATGAGTTGTACCTGGACGTAAGGACCCATGGTTTATCTAAATTTGTCATAGACATCTGGTAACATTCTAAATATTTTTTTTTCATTGAATCATTAATGCTTTTGCGATTAGTTGATGTCTCGAAAGTCTCACAAACATAGCAGAATTTATCTTTTCATCTTTGCAAGGAGTTCTTGAAGACATAATTTTTCTATCGTTGAAATGGTAAAATGTAAATAAAATTTGGTATGAATGTACATTAATAAATACATAGTTACTTATAACTGAATAAATCTTATTCACAATGAATTTTTAATAAATATAAAGTATTTATATATTTTTTTTTTATGTTATTTAACGTCGCTCTATTTATGCTGCCAGGGCTAATCAGCGACGGAGGTGAACGGTGTGTCTGTAAACAAAGCACATGTAGTTGAAACAGTGGTGCTTGTGTCCATCGGAAGATATCATCGGTCACTGTAATTAGTCTAATAATTACAGTTTCCCTGTCCTCCCGATGGAACCACCGCGATCCTCTTTACATCTTCGCGTCCCTAACGTTCCCTATAGTTCAGATGCCCGTGCCTCTCATGCACTGACAAGTGCACGAAACGCACGCGCACCTGAACTGGCGTCATATTATAGTGACACGCCGAGCCACTGAGTCGCGGTGTTCGAAAAATTCACATGAAAAAATTTTCAGAGGTACACGTCTGGGATCGAACCCACGACCCTCGGTGTGAGAGTCGGGAGCTCTACCCATGAGCCACCGCGGCTCTATAAAGTATTTATATGAATGCAGATACTATGAAACTTTGGTGATGAAAAGATTCGCTAGAACTTATTACTAGAACTTATAGCGTATTGTTAAACGTATTGTTATTAACTATATGGTGAAAAAGATTATATTACCACGAGAATAATAAATTTAAAAACACACATTCTCTTAAAACAAATTCGGAAATTTTATATAAATTATATAAATTTTATGATTACTCTACTTTTACAATTTATAGATTTTGATAATTTGCATAAATAAAAAAAGGTTTTCAGTAAGCATCATAATAGACATGGTATTTTGATAGATTCAAATGTTTTGCATATACTTTTCAGGAATTGGTACAATAGCTCGTAGTGGATAAAACTTAACAACAATTCAAACGAGTACAAACTTAAGGTTCACAAAGATTTGGGATTCGATAGTTTTTAAGACTTTCGAACGTTGAGTTTATGAATTTAGAACTATCACACTCAGGGATGAAAAGCTAATATCTGTAAGCTTGCATGTAAATTAACAATATAACATAGCTTTTGGGTTTTCAATTTTAATCAGAAGCATAAAATAGAAATGCATAAAGTAATAGATTATAAAATAAAGACTTTAACGGTATAATAAATTTAACGCTCTATACGAGTCAGAATATATAAATATTCTTATAATTCGTAGCCTCCACGCCAAACTAAATGAGTATAAATAATTTAATCCTGGAGACTAAGTTAAATTTAAAATACTAATGTGGAAATAAAAAAATATTATTAAGATAACTTTAAATACAAAGATAAAGAAAATGTATGACAAAATATAAATGTAATAAATGTTTCGACCACAATTGCAAGTTGGTCTCGTCATCAAGTACTGGCAATCTACCTTAGCCATTGAAAATTGAATTTATATGTAAATAGACCAAGAACAATACTATTCAGTGCGGTATACCTATATATCTATAATATATAAATATTTCGCCGCCGCCGCCGTGTCTAAAAATTCAGGATTCAATATATCGACGGCTCCTATTCATAAAGTCCTATACAAGAAGTCATTTCTATATAGTCCAATCTTAAAGAAAATTTTATAAGATCCTATCTTAATTATAATTCTATAAAGTCCTATCTCAGAAGTACAATTTTATAAAGTCCTATCTCAAAAGTACAATTTTATAAAGTCCTATCTGAAAAAGTCAGTTCTATAAAGTCCTATCTCATCTCAAATTTTGAAAGCACAAAATCATTAAACAATAAGTTTTTTAATAAAAACAATAAATTATAAAAATAATATTTACACCTTTATCTAAAAATATAAATATATATGCAGAATCGGATAATAATGCTCATGTAAAGAGTACACTTTTACCGAATATATTATATTTCATTAACCACGTTATCGAGATTTTATAAGTATATAAAAAATATTAAAATTTGAATTTTGTATCCAGGTGGAAATTCGAGCATTTATGAAACGTTTTTTAGACAAGAAATTGGCCATTGCCATTAAAATGGCCATAAATCGTACATTAATGCCCGAAAAAACGTTTTACTTAACCAAAAAATGTTCACTTTTCCACTAGGGTAAATATTCTGCCAATTGGATCTATTATAAATATATATCATATAATATATATATATATATATATATATATATATATATATATATATACTATATATTATATAAGTAGAATTATTTAAGAGGTCAACATATATAAGTAATGCATTTAAAAAGAAAATAAAAAAGTAAGACATTTAAAATGTACTTGACGACAAAGATGGGCCTGAATCTGCCGCAACTTTTTTTAGATTCAGTTTTGAAATTTGTGATATTTGAATAAAAAATGTTACCTTTTACTTCAATGTTATGAGAACGGCAATTTTTTAAAGAGAAACAATTATAAATAAATATAATATAAATAAATAATATAATATAAATAATATAATATAATATAATATAAATTTATATTGTCATAATAGTTTTCAAATTATATAAATTATCAATATTATTATAATTTTATGAAGTTAACAGAAAGTGTATTAAAGGAAGGGGGGGGGGGCTTAAAAAAATTGACTTTTATGATCGAACTTTATTGAATTGACTTCCGAGATAGGACTTTATAATACTGACTAAATTTTTCTTTGAGATAGGACCTTATAGAATTTTCTTTTCAGTTAGGACTTTATAGAATTATTCTTGAGTTAGGACATTTTTTAATTACTTTTTGAGATAGGACTTTATGAATAGGAGCCGTCGATATATATATATGGGTGGTTCTCTGTGACATCGAAGATGAAAAAAATAAATATTGCTATAACTGTGGGAATATGTTTTAGAGGTATCCAGTAGTTCTCCTGAATTTTTTCAGATTTTTTCTGGGCCATTATTTTATGTTACAGAGTCAAAGTTGACATTTTAGCACTTTTTTGCATTATATGCCCATTTTCATGAATATTTAGCTCCCAGGGGATGCATTTTTCACTAAAAACATAAGTATGACTTTTTTTGTAAAATTTTCCAAACTTTTCATTAAAAATACTTTTAAAGACATAAATGTATGCTGTCACACTCTTGTAAGCCATTTAAACCTTAAATAGTGAAAATCAGCAATTCTGCTCCGGACTCTGGTAACCTAATACTGTCTAAAAGATGTCTTTTTATAGTCAGAAACTGCCTAAAAATTTCCAGAGTGGGTCTAAATCATTAAGATCACTTATGGTCAAAATATCCGGGAAAAGTGCCCGAAATATTAATAGAAATGTATAGTTGTTGCCTTATAACGATGAATCTATTAGCATGATCATTGCAAAAAAATTTGTGTACTTACCTTGGAGTGGTAGAAAAGTATCTTCACTTGTTTCAGTATCCATCTAATCCCCTGTGATCTGCTAAAAATACAAATATTATTATACAAATGTAAAAAGTTAATTTTTAAATAATTATAATGCTGAATTTTTAGTTTTACATCCTTACAAGAATTATAATACTAATCTGAAGGATTACTATAAATATATAAACATCATTATTACAATAACTGAATATACGTATTTAATACAAAAGATATATAAATAAATCGGATATATAATTATAATGAATAATATGATAACGTGACAGTGACAAGTTTGTGAAATCTAAACAATGTATTGCTGAATAATAATAATAATATTGTTGATACTTTTATAGCAATCCTTCAGATTAGTATTATAATTCTTGTAAGGGATGTAAAACTAAAAATCCAGCATTATAAATGTATAAAAAATAATTTTTTATAATTTTATAATAATATTTGTATTTTTAGCAGCTTACAGGGGATTAGATGGATACTGAAACAAGTGGAGATACTTTTCTACCATTCCAAGGTAAGTGCATAAATTTTTTTGCAATGATCATGCTACTAGATTCATCGTTATAAGGCAACAACTATACATTTCTATTAATATTTCGGGCACTTTTCCCGGATATTTTGACCATAAGTGATCTTAATGATTTAGACCCACTCTGGAAATTTTTAGGCAGTTTCTGACTATAAAAAGACATCTTTTAGACAGTATTAGGTTACCAGAGTCCGGAGCAGAATTGCTGATTTTCACTATTTAAGGTTTAAATGGCTTACAAAAGTGTGACAGCATACATTTATGTGTTTAAAAGTATTTTTAATGAAAAGTTCGGAAAATTTTACAAAAAAAGTCATACTTATGTTTTTAGTGAAAAATGCATCCCCTGGGAGCTAAATATTCATGAAAATGGGCATATAATGCAAAAAAGTGCTAAAATGTCAACTTTGACTCTCTGTAACTTAAAATAATGGCCCAAAAAAAATCTGAAAAAATTCAGGAGAACTACTGGATACCTCTAAACATATTCCCACAGTTATAGCAATATTTATTTTTTCATCTTCGATGTCACAGAGAACCACCCATATATATGAGATATTCCATATCTGAGAGTTTCTATGTGAAGTATTTCAGTTAAAAAAAGAATTCTGTTTTAATGTATGGAATCAGTAAAAAAATACTTGAATAGAGTGTAGCTAAATTTTTAGACTTGAATTTCAATTAGTATCAGAGTTGTAGCCGATCAAAAAATCGAATTTTTTGAAAAAAATGACTTTTTGGACATTTTTATCACTTAATAACTTAAAATCTAACAATTTTTTCTTATATACATTAAATTTGAAAAAGTTGTACATAATCTTAAGATAAAATCAAACATTTTTTCTCCTAGACATTTTTTTTTTAAATTTATCCTTCCGAGATACATAAAAGTTGAAGAAAAGACGTTTGTTAAAAGAAAACACCAGTCAAACGTAAAAAAGGACTTTAAAACAATGTTAATATAGTGCGTTCGAAAGCTTTGATCAAGCTTTCAATTTTTTTTATAAAATTATTTTCCGATGTTTGGTTGAAGTGCAGTTTTAAAATGAAGACGAACAAGAAAATCCGAATTATCATTATTGTTGATACTTTTTATAGCAATCCTTCAAGATTAGTATATAATTCTTGTAAGGTGATGTAAACTAAAAATCCAGCATTATAAATGTATAAAAAATAATTTTTTATAATTTCTATAATAATATTTGTATTTTTTAGCAGCTTACAGGGGATTAGATGGATACTGAAACAAGTGGAGATACTTTTCTACCATTCCAGGTAAGTGCATAAATTTTTTTGCAACTGATCATGCTACTAGATTCATCGTTATAAGGCAAAAACTATACATTTCTTTAATATTTCGGGCACTTTTCCCGGCTATTTGACCATAAGTGATCTTAATGATTTAGACCCACTCTGGAAATTTTTTAGGCAGTTTCTGACTATAAAAGACATCTTTTAGACAGTATTAGGTTACCAGAGTCCGGAGCAGAATTGCTGATTTTCACTATTTAAGGTTTAAATGGCTTACAAAGTGTGACAGCATACATTTATGTGTTTAAAAGTATTTTTAATGAAAAGTTCGGAAAATTTTACAAAAAAAGTCATACTTATGTTTTTAGTGAAAAATGCATCCCCTGGGAGCTAAATATTCATGAAAATGGGCATATAATGCAAAAAAGTGCTAAAATGTCAACTTTGACTCTCTGTAACTTAAAATAATGGCCCAAAAAAAATCTGAAAAAATTCAGGAGAACTACTGGATACCTCTAAAACATATTCCCACAGTTATAGCAATATTTATTTTTTTCATCTTCGATGTCACAGAGAACCACCCATATATATGAGATATTCCATATCTGAGAGTTTCTATGTGAAGTATTTCAGTTAAAAAAAGAATTCTGTTTTAATGTATGGAATCAGTAAAAAAATACTTGAATAGAGTGTAGCTAAATTTTTAGACTTGAATTTCAATTAGTATCAGAGTTGTAGCCGATCAAAAAATCGAATTTTTTGAAAAAAATGACTTTTTGGACATTTTTATCACTTAATAACTTAAAATCTAACAATTTTTTCTTATATACATTAAATTTGAAAAAGTTTATAAATTTCAAGAAGAATCTGTTGAAATATTTAATTTATATTAGTTTAAAACATTTAATATAGTTATAATTAATAAAACAATATACTATTTATTGTTAGTCACTGATACTTTTGAATCTCTTAGCTGCTTAAAACACAAAACAGTAGGTATAAGTAATTATACCTGTTATATAATTGGTTAAATACCTGAAACATGTATATTCCAATAAATCCATATAACTGTTTATACCTACTGATTTGTGTTTTTAAGCAGCTTAGACATTGAAAAGTATCAGTAACTAACAATAAATAGTATATTTTAGTATTATTGAGGAATAATAGTGCCATATTGTTTGAATGCAAGTATACGGTTACTCTGTTTTTTTCATAAAATGCATTCGCTCTCTCTTTTTTTAAGAAATTGGCCTAACAACACTATAACTTTGTCTGATATGCTCTGCCGCACTCAAACTTTACATCATTTTGAAGGTAATTAATCATCGATGAATTAGATTTTTGGATGGATTAAATATTTTTTATCGTACAACCCTTTTTTTACTATAAAGGTTTTTATTAATTATAACTATATTAAATGTTTTAAACTAATATAAATTAAATATTTCAACAGATTCTTCTTGAAATTTATAAACTTTTCAAATTTAATGTATATAAGAAAAAATTGTTAGATTTTGAGTTATTAAGTGATAAAAATGGCCAAAAAGTCATTTTTTTCAAAAAATTCGATTTTTGATCGCCTACAACTCTGGTACTAATTGAAACTCAAGTCTAAAAATTTAGCTACACTCTATTCAAGTATTTTTTTACTATTTTTTTACATATTATTTAGCTGATAGAACCGTCAGTATTTTCGACGAAAAGTGATAAGTGCGAAATGACTTCGGTAGGTAATCTCAGGATGGATTTGTGCTTATCACTATCTGTTTTAGATAAAATAAATGTTTCTTCTTTTGCGTGATTTATAAGTTTAGGACAGTTTCTGTTTGAATAATAATATCAAGAAAATGTAAAATAAAAATAAAAATTTTTAATGAAAATAACAGATTTTTGTTCCTTGCTAGCCATATTAAAACGCTATGCTGAATTTAAAATATTTTATTTCCCATTAGTAATCAGTGATCCTAGAAAGCTCCATGTAAGAAGATTCTTGAAAATTATATCATTATTACTGGAGTTAGACATTACGAATTTTGGATTTAAATATTACAACTTTTTGGATTTTTATTATCATCAATTATTAAATTTTAATTGTACGAATTTTGGAATCAATATTATAATTTTTTGGATTTGATTGTCACCAATTCTTGGATTTTAATTGTACACATTTTTGGATTTCAATATAACAGTTTTTTGGATTTAATTATCACCAATTGTTACAATACTTTATTATAAATACTTGGAAAATTAAGATGGATCACAAAGCCATATTTACTTTTGTAGTCATCGTTATGTAAGTTTGTATTATTACGTTGTAGCGTATCGTTAAGTTAGTTTTTTGACAATCGTGAATGCCTAATTTTAAACAAATTTTTGTAGTAACCGTTCTTCAACATCGTACCTTTTTTATTTTCATCAATTAATTTTATATTTTTAATAAATGTTTATTCATATACATTTTACATAGAGTTTCACAAATTTTTTTAGACAGTACAATACTTAAATAATTATAAAAAAAATATGTTCAATAACAATAATAGATGTAATTCTTTTTCTTCTTTCTTTTACTCGTACGTAATTATTCTCACTCAATAAAAGGTGAGGAGAGGAGCGTTGATTATTTACTTTTTACAATTTTTTACGTTTTTACGGGATACATTTTAAAACGCTAAGATGTCGTTGTCTGGTTAATTTAATAGCTAAAATGAGAAAGAAATTCATATTTTTAAAAATACAAGTACCGATTCTAAAACCAAAGAACCAATACTACTAATCAGTGTAAACCCGAACGGAGACGTGTTGTGTATATTACTTGATCCTGCATAGACGCGCAATACAAAATAAGCATTTTGGAAAATGTCGTCAATCCAAAAAGCAGCATTTCTCTCCGAACTGGTCTAGTCTACACCGAAGGGTTTCGCGACTCTCTTGCAAAAAGGACCGATTTTCGATAGACATGTGCCTGAATTTGACAAGGAATGTGACGCTAATCACGGACTCTCACTTTGTTTTAGAGTATATCAAACCGGTAGTTGAATAAAGTGATAAATAATTTCAGTTAACGGACAACCTTGGCGACGATAACTTCACTAAAAGAACTGTGATTAAAAAAATTATTTGTGAGATTTTAACGAACACTCACACGGTGATGGATTCCAAGACTCCATAGATAGACTACGTAGACATACGAAGCGAGATGAAGTCCTTGGAAAGGCAAATTACGCCTCCAGAAAAAGTACCAAAAAACAGACTTTATCCAACAATGATAAGTCCATTTCATCCTACTTCACAAAATGTATTAACAACGGCGCAAAACCAACCCCATTACTCATCGAAATATACTCCTAACACCGTGGAAACAGAAACGTCCTTACGTCGTTACGCGTGTATTCGGCGCGGTAACAAAATTTCACTTCTCGATTTAGACGACGATTCGCAAATAATGCTACCTGTCGTATTCAATAGTAGTGGTTATTTTTAAGTTATTAATCAGCATTTTATCGGTCATCTAACATTTGCACAAGCGCTTAATATAATTTCACGTTTTAACGAAAAGCCTGATAACTTAAATCGATTTTGTACATTTGTTCATCGAATGGTTAATAGATTTGAAAGAGATTACAAGCCATTCATAATCTTTGCATTAGCAGACAGACTCACGGTTCGGGCAGCTGACGGTTACAGAGCGCGTCTAACAAATTATACTTCAGTCGAGCAACTTTTAGCAGATTTGACGATGAAGAACAGGAATGTGGGCATAGCTAACAAAATTGCAGCATAATCAAAACTGTTTAGTTAACATCCAGGGCAAGCGCACGGGAAGATTACACGTTCAAAAATTGCATACTAGATTAATTAGAAATTATGACTCTGCTTCTTATTCAAGTCACACAGATAGAGATTTTTGGAAACACAGCGCTGATTGAGAAGCTCTCGAGTAATTTTTATTTGGGTTGGCTTGCAGCAGAATTCGTATGCAAGCAAAGCCCAAAGCGTTCCGCCACGCTAAATAATCTACCATTATCTACTCAGCAATCAAACCCAAGCAGACAATTTTTAGAATCAAACACTGATTTTTCTACTAAACAAAAACAACCTGCTATCAGAAAATGAATGCAAGAAAAAGAAATACCAGAGCACATTTTGTGATTATTACCAAAGAAACGGACATGTATTGGGCAACTGCTTAACATTAAAATACCGTATTCGTTATGGAACAATCCAACCTACGAACAATTCTGCAAATAACAATAATAACAATAGTAACAATAAGAGAACTAAAAATTATAACAATAATAAAAGCAACAATTATAAATACTACGGGAATAATAAAAAGCCTTACGGCAATAAGCCCTATAACAATAATAATAAAAAATAAGCAGTATTAAAATAATCAAGCCACTCATTTTGATAACATAGAAAATAAAATATACCTAGCAGTCAGTCTAAATCACAAATATCCACATTCAAGCAACCTTTAAACTAGATAATAGCTCGACGCAATTCTGAGACGCTGAGCGACTTAACTCACAAGAAGATGCAATACAACAATCTCACAAGCAAATATCAATAAAACTTTTACGAACAGGCCATATTCCGCCAATAGTACTAATCAACAGTCCAGAATTTAAAACAGGCAAAGCCAGATTTCTTATTAATTCAGGGGCCGACATGTCCCTAACTTATTTCCTATAGCAACAGTGGATTAGGTTGGGATATATTGAACGATCTTTCTGGCACAATTGATGTCAAGTGAAAATGTCTGAAATTAAACGGCACCGCAATTCCGTTTAAAACGGACGCGAAAATCGTTTTATCCCTTTGAGAAAAAACAGTTATAACAGCACGCATTTTAAATAATTAAAATAGTATTGGTTGGCTTTCACTCATGGATCTTAAACCTGGTGTCCTGTTTGGCAACTGCATTGCCCAAAATCATGAAGGTGTAATTTATGCGGAATCCCTTAATACAAATTACGAGACAGTGGAAATCGATGTACCACTCGTAGAATTATATGTTTATGAGACCATTAATTATTGGAATGCAGACTTAGCCGGTGAGGACGGCACCACAGATTACTCAAACGGCAACACTGTAGACGTTTATTTAAAAACAACAAAAATCTAAATCTATATAATGACGTACACCTTCTCAATTTAAAGTTATTAAGCAACGAAACTCGACGAACAGAGCGCGTAGATAAGATTATGACTCTCGCCACACACAGCATAATCGAAGTGTTCCCTGGAGTATTTGGCCTTGATGGTGAATTTATCACAAAATCAAGCTTACGTCAAGTACGCCAATTCAAAATCTATTCTATATTATATTAAAATGCATCCGTTCTCCAGTGTCCGGTGTCTGGTATGCCCCAAGTTGCAAAATTTAAGCATATATATCGATGGAAAGAGTTCATGGTGCATACGACAACCAATCTTCATTTATCCCCAGTATAATGATAGACGGGGTAGGGGCAGGATGCGGGAGGGTAAAATTAGACTAATTCCAAAATATTTAAAAGGGTTATCAGTGCAGGTGAATAACAATATGATAACCACTCTTTTTATCCACCATTTAAAAAATGAAATAAGGGAGGGAGATTTATAATATAAGTTTTCTAAAAAAACTTTAATGGTGACTTACGGTTACAGTGAATAACAATGACAACCATTCTTTTTGATCCTCCATGCTATTTTAGATAGGGGAGGGGAAAAGATAGGGGGCATAATTAGAAAATTTATTTTATAGGGATTTTCGGTATAGATAAATAACAATCTGACAATCGTTCTTATCCTCCATTTAAATGATAACAAGGGGGGGGTGAGGGAACTAATTATTTGTCACCTACGATGCTGAGATCTGTATTTTATTATAATCACATAATATATTATACATTGTTATTCAATTTAATTTTCATAATTATAAAATTAAAAAGAAAATAGAATACAAAAATATAAATTTAGTATAATTTTTACCGAGGGAGAGTTAGCGACAGAGGAATTATTGCTAGTAAAAGAAATATATATCCACCAATTTTACAAGAAGAAATGGAAATCGAAGTGCAAAAGATTCTTAAACTAGGGATTATTGTCGAGTTCAACTCCAATTACTCTTCTGCAATGTGGATAATGCCAAAACGTGCAAATGCACAGGGCAACAAAAAATAGCGATTTGTAACGGATTTCAGACAACCCAATGGAATCACAGTCAGTAGCTACCGTCCTTTACCTCTTACAAGCGACATTTTAGAATGTCTTGGAGCATCAAACTATATTACTGTCATGGACCTCAAAATGGGTTACTTCCAAATCGAGATGGACCCAGAATCAGCTCCATATACTGCTTTTACAGCTCCAGTTGGAAAAAATTAGTATCGCCAACTGCAATATAATTGTATGGCTACTGGATTGAAAGGAGCTACTGCGACATTCACAAGAGTAATGTCGTTAGCTATGGCTGGATTACAAGGTATAGAAGTAGAAAGAAGTCCGCCAACGGGTAATGTTAATTTGCCCTGAAAGCAAGACGCATGGGAACTATACCATCGTAAAGTACTCGAAAAAATATGCAGATTAAAAAAAATTGACCTTGGCGGGAACCCTTCAAAACAAAGCGTCAAAGTTTTCATCCTCTAAAGAAGAAAATCATGAAATAAGCCGAAAATAAATACCCTTAGCAGTACTTTTCGCTGAGTAGTTCGACATAGATTGATTACTCTTACAAATACCTATAAAAGTAGCATTAAATTGAATCAGCGCGATTCGTTTGTTAGGAAAAAATACATTTATTTAATTAATCATGAGATATGTAAAAATGTAAAAAAATGTAAAAAATTGTTTACTACCCTTAGCAATACTTTTGAAAAAATTTTTTTAGAGAAATAAATACTACAATGCTAGCACTTACTACTGAGACAAAATTTGATTCAGCGCTACAGCTTTAAAACTACCCTTATACGAAAAAAGTGGTTATATTCGTATTGTTTTAATTTTCCAAGAGCTTACGATAAATAAAACATTAAAGCAGTACTTTTTTGGAAATTTCTCGACAGCAGTCGATAGATATAAACAAAATCTACAAAAAACAATGTTTTTTTAATTCAGCGCTACTACATAATTAAAAAACATACAATTTTATGTTTATATAGCTTTTTGTTTTTTGTGCTTAAAAAAGCTGTATGGCTGAATCAAAAATAACGTTTTTCGGTATGTTTTGTTAATATTTATCGATACCCGTTCGAGTTTTATCAAAAAAGTACTGCTTCATTAATTTTTTTCATTAAAATATGTAATCCCACGCTCTACAACGGACTGAGAGAGCTTGCGACGATTTTATTATCTCAACAGTATTTTTTTGGAAATTTGTCGACGGCAGTCAATAAAAATAAACAAAATCTACAAAAAACAATGATTTTTAATTCAGCGCTACAGCTTATTTAAAAAATATACAATATTGTTTTTATATAGAATTTTGTTTTTGTGCTTAAAAAAGCTATAGCGCTGAATTAAAAAACATTGTTTTTTGTAGAATTGTTTTTATCTATCGACTGCTGTCGAGAAATTTCCAAAAAAGTACTGCTGAGATAATAAAATCGTCGCAAGCTCTCACAGTCCGTCATAGAGCGTAAAATCCAACCCCAATTACATTTTAATGAAAAAATTTAAATAAGCAGAACTTTTTTGACAAAACTCGAACGGGTATCGATAAATATTAACAAAACTTACCGAAAAACGTCAATTTGGATTCAGTGCTCCAGCTTTTTTAAGCACAAAAAATAAAAAGCTTTTTTTTAAAAAAATTGTATATTTTTTAAATAAGCTGTAGCGCTGAATTAAAAAACGTTGTTTTTTGTAGATTTTGTTTATATCTATCGACTGTCATCAAGAAATTTCCAAAAAAGTACTGCTTTAATGTTTTATTTATCGTAAGCTCTTGGAAAATTAAAACAATACGATAATAACCACTTTTTTCGTATAAAGGTGGTTTTAAAGCTATAGCACTGAATCAAATTTTGTCTCAGTAGTAAGTGATAGCATTGTAGAATTTATTTCTCTAAAAAAATTTTTTCAAAAGTACTATTTTTTCGAGTACTTTACGATGGTATAGGTCCCATGCGTCTTGCTTTCAGGGCAAACTTACATTACCCGTTGGCGGACTCCTTTACTTCGACGATCTGATGGTTTACGTAGAAACACTTGACGAACACACTAAGCGGTTAAGGCGAGTTCTCAAACACCTGTTAGAAGTTAATCTAACAGTTAAACCGAGGAAATGTCAGTTTTTAAATTACGACGCTTCTGTCCTAGAATATATCGTCGGAAGCGGTTCAATAAAAAACAATCCTAAGAAACTTGAGTCAGTTCGACGTCTTCTTAAAACTACAAACGCCAAAAAAATGAAACAATGGCTAGGTTTCGTAGGTTACTACCGCCGATTTGTTCGTAATAGCAAAATAGCTAGACCACTTTCCAAATTGTTAAAGAATGGCGGAAAATTTTTTGTGGAAAATGGACTTCAAGAAACTTTTAACAAAATGCACGGAATTCTTTGCACTAAGGTCGTGTTCAAAGAGTCTGACATCACGCATCCTTTCATTGTCACTACTGACGCTTCTGACTATGCCTTAAATGCTGATCTTACCTAGGGTGAGCTTGGCAAACATCAGCCATGCGCTTATGCATCCAGGTATTTACGCGGTAGCGAACTCTATATATATATATATAGGTATTTACACCGTAGCGAACTTTATATATGTGCATATATATAAACACCAGTATCCGTACTTATGGTGACACTTCGTGTTATCTTGGTGTTTTGAGGTTATAAAACATATGTAACGACTCAGATATAAGGGGGAGAATATTAATTGACAGAATAATGCATAAAAAACCAATAACCCAAATACCTAAATACCCCTCACCGGTAAAAAAGCACACTTTGACCTTATAATATTAATGAAGGATTGAAGTTATAACCTCATTCGAAGTGTCGGAGGCCTCCTTCTTCAATCCTTCATTAATATTATAACGTCAAAGCGGGGCTCACAAAGATAATTTTCCGATTTTTTGTGTGTCGGCATAAGTACGGATACATGGTTGAATTTTCGGTGGAATTATGCTGACGTCGGCATAATTACCCCAAAGTAAGCACAATTCCCATTTCCCGTAAGAATTTGTCGGCATAAGTACCGATTGATCAATTTATATATATATATATATATATACACATATATAAAGTTCGCTACGGTGTTAATACCTGGATGTATATATATATATATATATTGGATTACTCAAATATAATATTGATTTCCACTATGTAATTACAAACATTAAATTAACACGTATAAGTAATACAAAATTTCTCTTATAAAGTAGAGAAAAGATTTGAATACAACACATTTTAGAAGAGTCTATCCAAAATAGTAAACTACAATCTACAGTCACAGATTCGAACACAAAATCTGACTTTAGCTTTTCTGAATGCTCAATTAATTTATAAGCCAATGAACAGAATAATACAAACTTAAATAAATCGATGTTGGTTCATCCAGAATTCCCAGTCACAGGAAACACGTATTAATCCTTACACAAAATAAAAAACGAAAGTTCAAAATTATCTAAATCTATAAATGTTCTGCTGCCGTTCTTTCCCAGTTACGCAAGTCGACGATTCAGTACTTTTATAAAGTTGGTACTTATGTGCAGGCGATGCGTCACGTTTTGAAGTTTATCTGGGGTTCATTACCTTTTCGTGGAAATGGTTTATATTCTTGTTTCCTAAGGTTTTTATAATTAAATTGACATTTGCTGTATTTTTATTTAATCAATTATTTATGAAGTTCTCTAGTTTGTCTAATATAAGATTTATATCTACACGAACAGTCTTCGTAGCAAATTCTAGTTTTCTAATCTCTAAATACAGTTCTAAGTTTTGCATATTTTTCTAGAAGCCTTGGTGAACGGCTGTCAGAAAAATATTTCGCGAATGAATCTATAAAAATCTAACTTCTCGTTTAGAAATCGCGATGAATCTCTAAATTTTAGTAGCCTCAGAAAGATAGTTTATATCACGATTAGCTTAAAGGGTAAGCGTGGAGATGATCCTCTGTAATTTCAGCTTTATTATATACATTAGATCTTGTATATGAATTTTGCAATATACTTACGCCGGAATCTTAATTGGCAGGCAATGCGCTTACTGTTGGTGCGAATAAAAGCGGTTGAGGGTATATTCGCGAGTTTATAAAGACTCGCAAATAAAATGGAATCGGGAATATTCTAGGATCGTATGAGGGTTGCAGGTCAATCAGCGATGGGCACGCAAAAAAATTAAAAAATTAACATGGTGATTTCCATTTGAATTTCTAAAAAGAAATTTTGTGTCTTTTAAAATTATCATGACTTTTTACAGAATAAAATGCCCCTAACGAGTTACAGACCATTTAAAAGGTATTGCTTCATGCTTTTTTCTTTTGACTTGGATGAAAAAACCAATTGTGGCAAAGTTAAAAGATTTTCAAATTGAATATTAACATTTAGTTTATGAGATATAGACCTTGAAATAAAAAATTCGCGAAGCCGATTTCACCCGTGTAGCTACGACGAACCGAGCAGAGCCGAATCTTGGCCCAAGCCAATGCGAACATTACGATACACTTGAATTCGTCAAATGGTAAGGTAAACAATACCTTACCGTTATACGCCCCTTCCAGATTCCACATACCCGTGATGTGGTTTCTGCATTCCTAACGAATTTGTGATGAAAAGTGCCTACACGGGCACAAAATAACTGGCCCAAAATCCGGACACTAACTGCAGTCCCGACGTGGTCTGCCTCTACCTAGTTTGTCTAGCTCGCGGTCACTGCTCGATTCCGCGGCCTGACGACGACCCTCATGGTTTTACGTGGCCTACCTCTACTTCGTTTGATAGAAGGGCACGACATTCGCGTTACCTCGTTCCTCGCATGTCGTCTTCTTGGCCGTACTCATCACCAAGGTCATCCGATAAGTAGGGTTTGAGGTACTGGATATGGCATTTCTCTTAATGTTTTAGAGCATCCTGGATCTTATGAGTAATTGGGTCGTAGCTGAGGACGATCAAATACGAACCGACGGGTTTCTGAGCTAGCTTGGCCAAGACACCTTGTGCGCTGGGGTTTGTTTTCCATACCAAATCCACGACTTCAAAAGAAGCAGCTCGTCTGCCGGCATTATAGTAACCGTCTTGCTTATCCTGAGCTTTATTAGCGTTAGTTTAAGCTTTCTTGTGAAGGTTCAGTCGTGATAACCGATCACCCCACTTAAGCAACCACTGGTATTCCAAGCGCTGCTGAATCAGCATGTCTTGAACTTGACGAAATGGATAGCTCAGGCAGCCGATCACATTTTAACATGACCGGGCTCCATCTTATCGAACTCTGCACCGCCGTATTTAAAGCAAACATTAGGCCTAGTAATATCTCGCCACAAGTATTGTGCTTCTCGATAATATGAGACGCTACCATCGTTTTCAGCGTTCGAGTTGCATGTTGGACGGGATTGGCCTAAGCGTGGTACGGAGGAATAGTAGTCTGAAAAATTCTCCGGTCCACACGATAATCATCTACGAGCTTATTCTTGAACTCAGTGCCGTTGTGCGATAAAAATACTTCCGAAATGCCGAAGCGTGTGGCGACTCGTTCGTGTAACTCTTGAACGATCGCCTTAGAGTTAGCTCTCCGGATCGGCACTACTTTAATCTACCGTGTGAACAACTCCTGGAAAATCAAAATATTTTCAAATCCGTGTATAGCGCGAGGAAGACGTCCAGCAACATCTCCTGCTAACACTTGCCATGGCAAACATGACATTTGCGTACGTACTGTCCAACTTCGGCATAGTAACGTAGCCAATAATATAACTTCGCCACGCGAGCAAATGTCTTCTCTCGACCTAAATGGCCAACTGTCAGGTCATCATGGACTTCACGGAGGATGGCCTATCCGTGCTCTTCAGGTACGACCAATTTCCATGATCTTCCATGGCGTCATCCAAATCGGTATCCACCCAACTTCCACTTGGATCTTCCAAATCAGGAAATTTCCTCGGCCACTCACTTACGTCTTTGGCCCACGAAAAGTACCAGGGATCCGTAGTAGTCTGGATAGAGACGGAGGATATGGCCGGCTCGTCTCCTCATACATGCATAGTTAAGAGCTCATTTCCTGTGCTCAATAGTAAAATCATAAGCTTGGAGTTCTAACGCCCTCCTGGCGAACCCGCTCGTTGAATTGCGTATATTGCATAACCAACGAAGACAACTATGGTCGGTGATAACTTTAAACAGATAATCTTCGATGTATGGTCTAAACTTCTCAATCGCGCATGCTACGGCCAGGCAGAACCGTTCTGTGATGCTACAATTGCGTAAGGAGGACGAGAGGATCCTACTGGCAAACTCCAGGACTCTCTCTTCCCCGCCGACAATCTGTAGCAACACTACACCGATACCAGTGTCACTAGCGTCTGTCTGGACCACATACTCATCGTTCTCATCAGGAGTTTGCAGAACGAGCGCTGTCATTAACCTTAAGAGGACGGAAAAATTATGGTTCAATCGACCCTTTAATTTACCCGAAATTCCCGATCAGTCGGCACAATTTCGACTACCCCCATCACTAACGGAAAAACCAATTTAAAATATTTTTTTGTTTTATTTTAGCGTTTTACTTGATATACCTCTGTTTCTTGGTATGCTGAGTATAAAAAAAAAACTAGTAAAAAAAATCCTGAAGGTATCCTTGACTTTGAAAATTGCCATTTCAAGGACAAATTCTTTGTTTTTTTTACTATTTCAGTTTCAAAGTATGTATATCTATTTTCTTTGATGCGGTGAGTTTGAACAAAATAGTAAAAAAAATCTGAAGGTGCCCTTTACCTTGAAAATTTCAGCTTTCAAGTATGGAACTTTATTTTTTGTGATGTGCTAAGTACGAAAAAAAAAGTGAACAAATGTACGAACCAAAAGCGCAGTGAACTTCAACTATCTCTGTGGAGATCTATAATGAGTTCTTCTTATGTAAAATAAAAGTGAATTATATACATAATTCAACGGTTTTTAAAAAAAAATGTAGTTGTGTTGAATTTTATATAAGAAATACTCGGGTTTTCATTCTACGTAATTATTGAATTAGATTAACAATAAATTAAACTAATTTATCAATTGGTATCAATATCTTATCAATAACCCAATAACACATAACCCGATTTCTCTACAACCTAATACAATCATAACCTACAAAACTCATGCACATAAGAAATTTCCTCCCTGGAACTGAATAATCTCAAAGCTTAAAATTATTCTTGCAGCATAAAATGGTTAATGAAATGGCCTTATAACTCCTTACAGCTCTAACAAATGATTGGTTAGTCATAGTTTAAATCAATTAATGGGAGAATAATCAAATGAGGTGAAAGGAAAATATTAATGATACGCGAGGTTGTGATGAGAAAGGATCTGTTAAAAGCGTCG
This sequence comes from Theocolax elegans, assembly GCA_026168455.1. Classification (NCBI taxonomy): domain Eukaryota; kingdom Metazoa; phylum Arthropoda; class Insecta; order Hymenoptera; family Cerocephalidae; genus Theocolax; species Theocolax elegans. Next base: position 9,043,296 of record CM047431.1, read on the forward strand.
GTGCGAGGTGGAAGGTAGGTGAGAGATTTTGTGCGTGAGCCAGATGAGACGTTGCCAGGCAAGATGAAGTGATCAGAGAGATATCGAGGTGAATTATGAGCAATGATATTTAAAGCTAGTGAACCAATTATATGTATTCTGAACATAACAGACAGCCATTTCAGACCCAGCCTAAACGTTGTAACGTTCTCTCCTACGAAGCTTGCCCAAACGAATCTGACACAAGCATTAACAAAGCGCTGAATTTTAAGATTCCTGGTTTTATCAACATCATGGTAGACCATACAAGCACAATCAAAATGCGGCATAATTAAAGCTTCTACCAAATTTTTTTTTAGTTTACGAGGCAGCGCACGCTTATAGAAACGGAGCGAGTGAAAACCTCGATGCACCCCTTGTGAGATCGTTAGAACGTGCTTCGACCAGTCAAGAGTAGGTGACAACCACACGCCCAATGACTTAAACTCATTTTCATACCTTAAATACTCGGAACCACCTCTAACTCTCGGGGCAGTGCTCAAATCAATACGCGAAACATAAGCTTGACTATCCCGGAGCATCACGTTCGTTCTACAAACATTAAGCTTTAATCCATTAGAGAAAATCCATGAAGCGATGCGATTCGTATCATGAATAACACATTGAATACCCAATTCCAAGTCCGCAGGAAAGAACGAGTGATACACCTGGGCGACGTCATCAAACAGCATGCAGTTGCTATAGTCAAGAACACGAGATAAATCGATTATAAAACTGGAAAATAGTATTGGACCCAAGACACTACCCTGAGGTACTTTCGAATTCGTCTCATGCCAGTCAGACGATCTACCGACCTTGTCAACCACCGACTGTGTGCGGTCTCCAGGCACTGAGAGAACCAGTTTTTATCATCCTCACTGAGATCCCATTCGTAACCACCGCCTTGGACGAGGCTTTATAAATAATGGTGACAGAGAAAAATTTAAAGAGCTGAGAGGCGAATGAATCAACAAAATAAGGAGAAAGCGGAGATACGGCAATAGAAATAAAACCATAATAAAGGTCGAGTTGATGAGTGAAAAAGTATGTTAACCTTTAAAGGGCCGGTTTTAGGTTTCAAAACCTCCTTTGAATGTGCCCAAATTCATATCTTGCATCACCCATCAACTATGTACAATGTTCCTATCATGGACCGAGAAGATATACCGGCCCTGGAGTGTCATGAAAAATTTTTAGTTCGGTAAAATAGGAATAAAATCATATGCTCAGGTTTTGAGATGTGCTGCATCTAAATCTGGAGTTTAATCGGTCATAAATGGTCATGATCATGGTCATTCGAGATCAAACAAGGTCAAATTCAGAAAATAATGTAGATATTCAAAATAAAATGATATCCAAATGTTTTGTGGGGTGCTGAATCCAAATCTGGAGTCTGATCGGTCATAACTGCTCATAATCACGGTCGTTCGAGGTCAAACAAGGTCACTCCAAGGTCAAATCTATTACAGGTTTAATTTTCCTCAGAGGGTGGTTCTTGTAGGGTGATGTATTGTCCCTATTATTTTCAAAATGCAGAAAATGTAAAATTTGGAGATATCTATTACGGATCATGTATTTTCTGAAATTGGAGTGGATAATAGAGGATCCATACTCCAATAATCTTTGACATTACACTTACGAACATGGCCCATGCTGATAGTTAGAGCAAGAAAGATTCGCAATTCATCTACTGTTACATCTTTCCATGGAGTCATATTATAATGGAATGTATCGGGATTTTGCTTCTGGCATATATTTGTTTATTCCAAAATTACTTTGAAAATATTAAAATCCATAAAGAATTCGAAGTAAGCTAATGGAGTATTCAGTTACTCCAAAAACATAAAGATATATTTTTTGCAATGATTCACACCATATTGCTAGGTTTGACCTTCAAATGACCTTCATTTACCTTGACTCTGAAGTGATAAGGTCAAACCAACTTCAGATACGAACTTAGCGCATCAATTTACTCAAGGATAAAGAGGTATCCTAGCATTATGTTTTTCAGCCGATATATCGGCTTTCCGGCCCTTTAAAGGTTAAAGGTAATGCTGGGAGTTTGGTATTCAGGCCCACATTTTTAAGGCTTTTCTATTTCTTCGACGAGTCACACGCGTCATAAAGCCTATCAGTAAGGTGTACCGAAATTTCATTGAGTCAAGGGCATTAGAAACGCTGCTGCGAAGGGATTTAAATACTTGATAGTCAGCGGACTTAATAGGTCCGTTCTTTTTAATTTATTATATGCAGTATTCCTTTCCCTAATGACAAGCCTAATTACATGCGTAACCGAAGGTTTGAACGTGGGTTTAACGGTCAGGAGTCTTCTAGGTGCCAGAGTATCAAAAGCGGATATAATTGAATCGTTGAAATGAGAGATGACATTATCCATACAATGATAAGGATCGATATTAAAGATTGATGATGATAGCCAGTCGAAGGGTGAGTAGAATTAAATGAGAAGATGTAACTAGAAAAAGAAGAATATGAATGAAACATGGTTTGCTGGTCAAGCCGTAAAAGATTATTTACGGATGATGATGAAGTAGATTGAAATGAGGTAGCTAAGGGGGTGAATGATAGTTGAATCCAAGTGGACGAAAATAGCATAGCCAAATCATGGAGCTTAATCCCCTCAAGAGTACGCGTCAAAAACCTTTTTACCTTAGATGGTACACTAGTAAGATTAAGTGAATGTTCAGTGGCATCATGTCCAGCAGCAAAAGGCACATTGAATTTTGTATATTCATAGTACTAAGTAATGGTCACAAACCATGAAGCGATTTAGTCGTGTATGTGAAACCCCAGTTGATGTTATTGCATGATGAGTTGACTCAGAGGGAACTAGTGTTAGGCCCAGTGCAGTTACATTAGCGCTCATCATATCAGCCGCACCGCGAGAGCCCCTCAACTACAGCATGATCTGTAACAGGGTTGGTATTATACGTCAGGAGGGTTTTAATCGTCCTGTGCTCGTACTTGATGCACAGGAAATCTCCGCACTACTGCGATCAGCTGTCTCACCAAGCAGTTGATAAATCGGTGAAATCGTCTATCAGGACGATTAGAGCTAGCCTAAGCTCCGAATGACGTTGTCTGCCCTGTGTACAGCGTATGTACTTACCTAGTACACTCTTATCTCGTATAATATATATTACTCCTCGTTGATACTCGTGCTCGGCTCCTCAGATACGTGTCGTGCGAAGCAATGCACGACTCCCGCGGGGCATGGCGGTATTCGCCTTTGGGATAGGAGGTGATCACGGGTTCGATTGACCGTTACTCGAAATAGTTTATTATAAAAAAATAAAAGGGAAAGATATTAATAATGAGATGAGCCAAGGCAAGGTTAAACCAAGGTAACCAAGTATAATAAAGCGAGTAAACTATAAAAATACAGTGTCGCGTATGTGTGTGTGCGCCCGCTGCAATCTACGCACCGAGACACGTTGTCTGGATTTAATCGGGGAACACGGTTAGGTTTGCCAGGTACGGATTACCTGGCTTCGCTACGAATTCCGGCGGTTATAGCCGCGCCGGAGTGTGAAGCACTCCGGTTTGCCGTATACGTGGTTACGCGAACGAGAGAGAGAGTCGCGGCGAGAGTGGCTAACCTCTCGCTCTAATATGGATCGAAGTACCACGCGTACTCCGGTATCGGTCTTTGCTCGCGGAATTAATGATTAATCACGAAGACAATGATCAATCAATATTTGGGTGAGCAAAGTTGGAGATTGCGTCATAAATCCTATTTTCTATAAGCAAAATTTAAATGGCCAGATTTATTTGAATATTCTCGAAAATCGGTTTCCACCTCTACCAGAAAACATTCGTTGAATGTGGTTTTAGCAGGATGGTGCTCCGGCTCATCGTAAATTACTTGTCGGGAGATTTCTAAACGCGATATATCCAGATAGTTGTATTAGCATTGGCAGCTTACGCTGTAAATTCCCACCAACATCACTAGATTTAACCACGCTAGACGTCTTCCTGTAGGAAGCTGTGCAGCAGAGTGTTAAAGCTGAACGTCCAACAACGATACAAAATATAATGGACAGGATTTTTCGCAGCAATCCAGGCAATCACCCCACAAGTATTAACAGATGTCCAAACTAGTTTCCGGCAGGAAATATTTATTCAACAGATGGGCACAAGCTAAAACACTTAAGGCGCTAAAATTGTTGTACAGAGAAAATAATAACAAAACTTTTTCAGGACTAATAATAAGTTAACTCAAGGTCGAAGTTTAAAAGTGTACTTTGCCAAAAAATCAAACCATTTTTGAAAAAAATGTTGCATACAAAAAGGACATATAATTTCCCGGAGAATCCGAATATAAAATAAAATGTGTATTTGCAGAACTTGATTTTGAAAGGTTAACGACAAGGTCATTTATAGATGACCTACTCCAAGTTCTATAATTTTTGTCTAAAACATTTTCGTACAATTTCATATCTGAAAAGATATAAGGGGTAGTACATTAAAATGGGTCGCCCAGTTTAAAAACTCAAAAAAACATACTTAAAGCACATCCTTGCGTGACTTCTTTTACTGCTCAAAATTCCTGAGTTAATTCCTCCCTTACCCTAACCCTAATTTTAATTTTATAACACAAATCTTTAATACTTTCTATTACAGAATTGCACACAGCATATTCTATAGCTATTCCAGTGCACACGAGTTCGTGTTTATATTTCGTAGCCTTATTTTTATATACTTGACTTAATTTTATGGCTATTAAATTATAACATTAATTCCCGTTAATAAACAGAAATACAATATTTAATCTACTCCTAATAATTTATGTATTTATTTAATAATTTATCAATTAATTTTTTCATTTAACAGCTTATAATTATTTATTAAATAATTTATTAATTTAATTATAATTAAAATAAGTGAAGTACAGTCAATAGACAATACTAGAATGAGTATTGAAGTAATTAACATCTCTTTAAGATTATATTGTTTTACATTTCAAGTACATTTCAGTAATCCAATAGCTAAATATCGAAAACACCTTATACGAAGGTGTAAAAATTCGCAAGTATGGTGTAATCTCAATCACACTTTTGCAATTGCAATCTTACTTTATCAAAAGTTGCTGCAACAGAAAGTACTGAAATCAAAATGGAATCTACAATTATTTATGTTGAAAAATATAACAGTTAATCAGAAAAGTATGCTACACAAACATAATTTTATACTTTTTAGCCCCAGCATGCCTTACAGCAATAAATATACAATATTTTTTTTTATTAATTTAACGTCGTTCTTTTAATGCTCCCAAGTCGGTGCTAATCAGCGATGGAGGTCATACGATGTCTTGGTGAAGAAAGCACTTGTTGAAAATACCTTCTCCAGTGATGCTTGTATCAATCGGCCGGGGCGATTTGGGAGCATAAAAAGAGCGACGTTAAAATAATAATAATACGAAAAAAAAAGAATCATATACCTAGTTAGTTGTTAATAAAAAAAATTTTAAGTAACTTTTAAGTAGAAAAAGATATGCGACAAATTAATGATATTAAACTATTCCACCTTGTAACAAGCTTCACCACAACTTATGAACCTCTCATCGTCTTGTACTCACTCATCATGACCGTCAAAAACTTGAATTAAACGAGATTTAAAGTTAAGCTTATAGCGTAAGATCAACGGTTCACGCTAATTATTTGATTTTAACACCAAAAAAAATGAACGGTTCACCACGACTATTCGATATATTCAAATTAAATAGTGTAAAATAAAGACCAAAATTGTAATTGACATATGTAGAATAGAAGTTAATATAAAAAATAATGTGCGTAAATGAGTTACATAAAGAGAAACTAATTAAAAATAAAACAGACAAAAATTAATTCTTTAATACTTATACTACGAATTTAGCACCATACGACAAGAAGGTAAACAGCAGGAAATTTCAGGAGCGGAAAGAAAATTAAATGTTATGAAGGAGTTTATCAGTACATATTTTGGCTCATTATGTAGAAAAATATCCTAGAATTTGATAAATATCCGAGTCCAGCCGGGCCTCTTCTTAACATATTCATAAGATATTAGTATACAATATACATATTTTATATTTATATATATTATTAATTTTGTATATCATGGCAAGTTATTGAGAAAACTTTTTTTCATAATTCTTGTTCTTATCGTTTTAATCTGCAGAAAACAACTTCATATTTCCTTCTAACAGTGAACTATCCATTTATTAAGTATAATTGACAATTTGAAAAAATAATGTAAAACTCACATGTTGTATTAAGTATGAGAAATTTCGGTATAGTGATTTTAAAATATCAAGATGAATGTATTCGAGTAATTGTAAAGAATCACAATTCTGGTGATGAAGATGTGATCTTCAGTTGCAAGAATGAAGTTTTGGTATAAATAGTATTACTCGTGATTTACAATTCAGTGTCTGACAGCATTCTTTTATAACGCTATTTTTGCAATAGAAGGGAATAAAATTGGGTGAGGACTCAATAAATAATTAAATTTATAATAACATGCGACGAGTGTTGGGCGAGAGATTATACCAGATTAAGAAATAATTAATACGTAACGAATCAAAAATGACTAGATTTTTGTATCCTCTGATAATATTTTAGATTGGGTTATGATACAAAATTGGTAAACGTCACGCAATTTTTCTGCTCCTTTTATTACTTGATTCATTAATACTATTTCATTATTTACTTGATTCTACACTATCTAATTTCAAATAAATAGTTTATCTGAGGTATACATTTTAAGGGGATTTCGGATACAAAAATTGTCATTTGATGTGGCATGAGACTTTTTAAGTGCAGAATAAAAAATGAAGCGGGTATCGGGTCTTGAACCCGAGCCTCTTCGGATCCGAAGGCATTCACGCTAACCACTGCACTACGCCCGCACTGGACGTAGCCATACTACTTATGATGCCTACCGTACATGCGCCGCCTGGCATCTTTATATGAAAAATGGATTGTTCTATGACAATTCCACCTTGTCACAATATTTACTTGTTTATGAACCAATGAATACATTTTTCAAACAACTCTGATCGTCAGGCCCTTAAACGAAACTGACCAGTTGGCGATTTTCTTTCCTTTTCTCTCTAACATATTTTCATGTTTATTATGCGAGAGCAACGAAGAGAAATTTTTTCAGTTTTTTAAATACATAATTTAATTGCAATGTTTGGGTTAAATATTTATGCCTTCTTTAAGTAGTAATTATCGAATAAAAATTGTTGAATCAATTATTATTTAAAAATGATATTTTCATGCGTGCATCAATCTAATTCATGCTGCGACGCCATGTTCAGGTTTAACTGCATCTGCATCTTGGTTGCTGAATTAAAAAATTAATCTTTAATGGTCTTTAAATATAAATCTTACACTAATAAAGAGTTTATTAGTGTTACTGAGTCAATAAATAGAGTATAAGCTGACGTAGCACACATAAAGGAGACTTCTGATACCTTAAAAACAATACTGAATCTCTAACCAAAAAGATTGCAACCTGCCTATTGCAACCTACAAGTTAACATTTGATTAAAAACCTAAGTAAAAATGTAAATAATAAGAATAAAAATATTTTTTCTCTTTTTCATTCGCGCGCGCAGAACAGTTAATGAAATTCATTGTCGCAATCTCACGCGCGGCACTCGAACGCTCTCCCCTTACCGCTCGCGTTATATCTCATGAACTGCGGTCTACAAACTTGATAAATGCGTAAGTAGGCGTGAGGCCGGCTTACACTTCATTTTCCCTGAAATAAAACACCTTTCCTTTTTATAAAACTTATTATTAAGTTTCATAATCTTAATATATCGTGAGAAATTACTTAATCGAGAAAGATAATATTCGGTTAAATAGTGAATATGGGTTATTTCATTAGCTTATATCGTATGAATATTGTTTAAATTTAATGCCTTAAAAAATTATACAATAACAAAGGAATAAATAATTTAAAAAATTCCTTTCAATTAAACTTTCAATGAATTTAAATTGGGAAAATATAATAATTATAAAAACATTAATAATTAATACGAAAGATAATATATATCCTGCACGCAGATATATTAAAACTTCGGTATATTAGAAATTAGATTATCTTCTAAATTAGTAGATAATCAGTCCTTATAAAGGTTAACGCAAGAACCAGAGAACATACTGTTTTGTTCTGCTCTATTCGAGCATAAATATATCGAAACCTAATCTATTCCGGGTAGCCACCGGGCGATAAAACCCAAGTGATTCCTGGGTTCGTCCGAGAATCTCGTTCTTTTATTTTTTATGGGCAGAAAAAGTTTCACTCTTCCTGTTTATGAGCCCCGTGGCTTGCAAAGGCCACGTGTGATCAATGCCAGAGGCTAGGTTTTGTCAGCGTTAGGGCATAGTTCAACAATCGATCTTCCGTGTTTTGTCGCGAGTACACGGCATTCATTTCTTTTATTTGACACCAAAATTTTTGAATTAAGATTTCACGTTTTTTCTAAATCGAAGGGGCTGGCTAACCACCGGGTGACAAACCCCGAGATATCCTGGAATCCTTCCGTAACAGCGACTTCCTTTTCTTATCGTTGTATTTAAAAAAAACAAACTTCTAGCTCCTTACTGAGGAGACCAAAGCTAGAGAGCCGAGGTCGAAACGCTATTTTTAATTATTAATTTATGTAAAGGCTTACTCTGGGACTTCTACTAATCATAGTAGACGAAGAATAAAGGCCTTGCAATATGTATAATATAAAAAATATTTGCAATATGTACCCAAAATTTGGTGCATTTTAAAATTTTAATCGGACCACTTTACGTGGAATACCCCATATATATATATATATATATATATATATGGATGGTTCTTAGTGAAATCGAAGATGAAAAAAATTAATATTGCTATAACTGTGGGAATATGTTTTAGAGATATCCAGTAGTTCTTCTGAATTTTTTCAGATTGTGTCGGGGCCATTATTTTAAGTTACAGAGTTAAAATTGACATTTTAGCACTTTTTTACATTCTATGCCCATTTTCATGAATTTGTAGCTCACAAGGGATGCATTTTTCACTATAAACATAAATATGACTTTTTTTGTAAAATTTTCTGAATGTTTCATTAAAAATACTTTTAAAGTCATAAATATATGCTGTCACATTCTTGTAAGCCATTTAAACCTTAAATAGTGAAAATCACAAATCTGCTCCGGACTCTGGAAACCTAATGCTGTCTAAAAGATGTCTTTTTATAGTGAGACACTGCCTATAAATTTCCAGAGTGGGTCTAAATCATTAAGATCACTTATGGTCAAAATATCTGGGAAAAAAGCCCAAAATAATAATAGAAATGTATATTTGTTGCCTTATAACGATGAATCTATTAGCATGATCATTGCAAAAAAATTTATGCGCTTACCTTGGAGTGGTAGAAAAGTATCTCCACTTGTTTCAGTATCCATCTGATTCCCTGTAAGCTAAAAAATTAATTTTTAAACATTTATAATGCTGGATTTTTAGTTGTAAACCGTACAAGAATTACAAGGATTACTATAAAAGTACCAACATTATTATTATTATTATTATTATTATTATTCAGCAATACATTGTTTGAAATTCACAAACTTGTCACTGTCAATTAATCGTATTAATTATTATAATCTCAGATCTAATTTGTTGATATATTTTTTGTACTAAATACGTAAATACTTCAGTTATTGCAATAATAATGTTAATATATTTATAATAATCCTTCAGATTAGTATTATAATTCTTGTAAGGTTTGTAAAACTAAAAATCCAGCATTATAAATGTTTAAAAATTAATTTTTTATAATTGTATAATATTTGTATCTTTAGCTTACAGGGGATTAGATGGATACTGAAACAAGTGAAGATACCTTACTACCACTCGAAGGTAAGTGCATAAATTTTTTTGCCATAATCATGCTAATACATTCATCGTTATAAGGCAACATATATATTTCTATTAATATTTCGGGCACTTTACCCGGATATTTTGACCATAAGTGATCTTAATGATTTAGACCCACTCTGGAAATTTTTAGGCAGTTTCTGACTATAAAAAGGCATCTTTTAGACAGTATTAGGTTACCAGAGTCCGGAGCAGAATTGCTGATTTTCACTATTTAAGGTTTAAATGGCTTACAAGAGTGTGACAGCATACATTTATGTCTTTAAAAGTATTTTTAATGAAAAGTTCGGAAAATTTTACAACAAAAGTCATACTTACGTTTTTAGTGAAAAATGCATCCCCTGGGAGCTACAAATTCATGAAAATGCGCATAGAATGTAAAAAAGTGCTAAAATGTCAATTTTGACTCTCCGTAACTTAAAATAATGGCCCCGAAAAATTCTGAAAAAATTCAGGAGAACTACTGGATACCTCTAAAACATATTCACATAGTTATAGCAATATTAATTTTTTTCATCTTCGATTTTACAGAGAACCATCCATATATATATATATAGTGAGGAAGGAAGAGCTGTTTCGGATGTAGGTAGCGGCGTCAAGTGTAGTTTGGTGATGTTCCGCTAGACTTGCGGACGCCGACGTTCGATGCGTATGCGTACGGAGCTAAATGATTGCCAGAAGTCGTACTGCCTTGAGTAAGGCTCGTAGACACAAGCGTGAGTCTCGGTTCCCGAATACAAGATATATTTCGATTTTGAACGTATATTTTTTAAAGTCCGAGTAGCAGAGTTTCGCATTCGTGTGAAAATCAAAGAATTTTCTAGCAGAGCTTCGCGTTACGGAAGCTATCCGCCACGCCCATCCAATCCCCCTCCGGCGCTAAGTGTATTGCCTAGCCCCCGTCGCCATCAACGTCGCAGATTGCCAAGCAACCTTGCGGCGCCGCGCCCACAACGCCCAATCAAGACTTGCTCACCACCGCCGTTGACACCGACTCGATGGCGGGTGCTCTGCCACCGTGAATGGAACCGTTTGCGTGTAAACTCCAGTCATCTTTTCACAAAGATATCAATTCGGTGGTGGAAAAGGTTGACCGTATAGAGGGTAAATTGGATGAAATGAGGGCTGATTTGCGAGCTCTCAATGCACGCGTAGATCTACTTGAGACGGCCACAGATACGCGTCTAAATAATCAAGATGAGCGTTTTATTGAGTTGGAGACCCGCGTTGCTACTCTCGAGGGAATTAAAATTAATAAGGACTCGTTTGTTCTTCGGAATCTCTCATCCGTTGACGCCTTGAGGGATACATGCGAGATGTTAATCACGGGTTTACCACCAAAGATGACATTACCGGACATCAATGCCATCGAAAAATTGTTACTGATTTTAAATCTGCCTCTGCTGTCTAAACAGGTTATTGATGTTCGGTCTTGGTCTCCGAGGTCAAAATCTGTCGCCGAGGGAAATGTATCTGTTGCGCCGCGATCTAGAGGAGTGATTTTCCGTTTATCGTCAGCTGCGACCAGAGACGCGGTGATTGATAAAGCATGCCTCTAAAAGGATAAAACAGCCCATAGAATTTTTGGAGAAGGAGGTGAAAATAATTTATTTATCCGACCACTCTGGCCAAAACCTGTTTTTGACCTATGGCAAGCGGCGATCCGTAGAAGTAAGGAATTAGGCTATGCGAGGCCTGTAGTAATTAACCTTAATATTTATATGCGCAAGGTGAGGGATGGTCCTTTAAATTGTGTGAACTCAGAGGCTGACCTTAACAACCTCCCTCCTCTTTCAACTCTTACAAATTGAGACAGGTCTGGTCGGGCCAATAACAATATCTCATTTTCCATTATTCACATCAATATAAATCGTCTCAAAATCTATTTTTAATCCATTGAAGCATTAGTTCATCCGGATTGCTTTGACGTCATCGCCATCACAGAAACCCTCTTTACCGAATACGAATCCTCCGATATTTTTAAATTGCCGGGCTATACCTTACACCGGTTGGATCGGGTAGGTAAGGAGGGAGGTGGAGTGGCGACTTACATTCGCGATCATTTTGCCGTCAATGTCATTGCTGCACAATGCATTCTGACCCTGTCTTCTCGAACGCTCCTGAGTTTCTTGTCTTACGTTTGGTAAACAAGACTGTGGCGTTTATATTGGCAGTGATGTGTCGTAGGCCCTCTGCCGTCTATCCATTTCATTTTTTTAAAGTTCTTTCAGATTTACTCCCAAAATATAATCATGTTGTTATCACTGGTGATTTCAATATTGATATGAAGTCTTCTAGTGCTGCAGCAAATATGCTGAGGGGGAGTCTAGAGGCTTTGGGCCTTTTCCTAATACCATCGGAACCGACACACCATGCGGTGACGTCCGGGGGATCCTCTGATACTTGGTTAGATCTTTTTCTGATTCGTGAACCAGTACCAGAGTTTATTTATAACACACAGGTTGATGTTAAACGATTCTGGAGAAGGAACCTGGAGAAGATCAATCTTCGTCTCCTCACCACTACCTTCGCCTCGTTCATGGATAGATCATCACAATCCTTACCTCTCTCTTCCCCTCTACCCTTTCCTAATCTGCTTTCACCTCCCTGGCTTGACCAGCCCATTCGCATTAACTTAGCTTCATCTTCTCACCTTAATCTTAACTCTATCTCTTCCTCCTTAGCTAACCTAAGTAACTCAATTTTATTTACTTATAATGCCATTGCTCCACTCCAACTAATTACCATTAAAGCCAAACACAGACCATGGGTTACACAAGACATTAGAGCTGATATTAAAGCCAGAAACGTGGCGTTCAGACTTTTTCGATTACGATGAATACAAGTTACTGCGGAATCGCGTTAAGAATTCACTTAACTCCAGTAAATTCCAATCTCTGGAGTCTAAACTTCGTAACGAAAAAGAACCTACCAAGCCTTGGAAACACCTTAAATACGTGGGTCTCTGGTCCAAGACGAGCCCTGCACCATTACAGCATTTCTCTACTTATAAGCTAAACACCCGTTATGCATCAATTTCCAACCATGTGTTACCACTTTCCATACAATCATTTGCGTCCATCCTAATATGCTGCTGTGATACTGTACTTAATTGGTTCTACAGATACCTTGTTGGCCGCATACAGGCCGTGGTAGACGAGATTGGCATGTCGTCAGATTGGCTCGAGGTAAACGCGACTATACCTCAGGGCAGTGTCCTAGGTCCTGTTCTGTTCCCCATTTTTATTAATGATTTGCCTAGGATCCTTAAGTACTGCAACTATATGTTATTTGCCGATGACGCCCAGGTCTACTATTAGTTTTTCGATCAGACCTTGACACTGGAGTTCAGCGTGATTCACATGATGCGAACGCAATAGCTAGCTGGGCGATTAATAACGGTCTCAACCTAATGTGGAAAAGACAAAGTTATGATCTTGGGTAGTCAGGCTTATTTGGCTCGTATCAACCTGGACACTGCTCCGAGGGTCAGATTATGTGATGATTATTTAAAGTATGAAAATGCGGTAAAATCGTTTGGAGTTATGATCACTCCTACCGTCGACTGGTCAAAGCAAGTCATGGCACTCTCAAGGCGTGTTCATGGAGTCTTACACTCGCTGCGCTATTACAACAAATCAATGTCACTTAAACTCCGAAAGAACTTGGTAGAAACACATCATATCATTCCCCATTTTGATTACGCGTGTGCGGTTTATCACGGTGTACATCAGTCCAGGAATCTTAAACTCCAGAGACTGCTGAATGCGTGCATGAGATTTGTATGGGGAAATATAGCGAGGCGTGATCACGTTACTCCGTATAGATTGGGCTTGAAATGGCTTTCGGTCGAGTCCAGACGATTCTTTCTCATTGGCTCCATGGCCTACAATATCATTGTTCATAATTCACCTACATATTTGGCAAATCATTTCATCAAATTTAACACCCCTGATCAAAATCCCCGCTCTTCCTCTCGTCATCCACCTAAACCCCTAACCTATCTTCCGCCTCGCACCGAATCATTAAATAAATTATTCGTCATAACCTCTACCCGCATCCTCAACCAGTTTCCTTCCATCACCTTCAATCCCTCATTCATGGATAACTTCAAAACTCTCCTCTTCAATCATCTATTTGGACTCGACAAAACAGCCTGGTCTGCACGAGTCATGACCGAGGGCATTACATTACGGATCATCCCGCACCTCGAGGAAGCTGTATAACTTAAGCCCTTACTCTTAAAGTAATCGCTTAAAATCCGTTATTTATCTATTGCGTTATATCTATATCTTCATCAATCTTTGCGTTGGCTAGTGATATTTATTTATTTATTTGCGAGAGATCTATCATTTGTTAATTATTTGTTAATTAGTCTTAAGAACATTGTAAATAAGTTATTTTTATTTTTAATTGTATTACGTTCCTATTTGTATTTGTATTTTTATTTTTGTTATGTAATTCTACGTATATTGTATCAACCTTGTATTTTTTCAATTAGTGCTCACGGGCTTTCTACCACAAAAAGGCCAAACAATAAATCAATCAATCAATCAATCAATCAATCAATCTCTCTCCCCCTCTCTCTCTCCTAAACCATAAGTTAATCAAACGTATTGTAATCCAGATGGTTACCCTTTTTATCGCAGAAGGAATAATGGTAATAAAATAATATATTCAAAACATAGAATTGCAAATAATAGTTTTGTTGTGCTGTATAATCCGTATTTCATAAGGCTCTGACACTGCTTTAGTAAAATTTAAATTGGAAGCTACTAATGATATAAAAGAAAATGATGAAAAACATACACTTATGATGAAATTTCACGATATTTATCCACTAAATATGTACGTTCACCGGAGGTTATGTATCGTATTTTGGAATTTAAATTACATGAACAATATATATATTCAAGAAGGACAAGAAAATACATTCATTGATAAAAATATAAATACAACATCATGATTTAAATTGAATAAAGATGACGAGAATGCATGACAATATTTATATACTGAAATTCCTTAACATTATGTTTTTGACGAAAAACATAAAGCATGGATTAAAAGAAAAAATTTAATAAACTTTTTACTTACGACTACTATTATTACATGTTTGGGGTGTAAAATCGTTTCCAGGTACACGAACTGTAAATGACTTTAGACAAAAATTACTAATAGTACCACATGGAAATAGAACAAAAATTATTAATACGTGAGAAAATGAGTAGATTATGGTCATATTTCTCAAAGTTATCATTAAATGAAAATTTAACTTTAAAAAAATGAATTAAAAACAGGAATTACAAAACAATGTTAAAGAAATACCAATGTCATTCACGTGTAATAATGATTTAATAACATAAATTTTTGGGATAAGATTAATCCTAATGACCAAACATTAAAAAATAAAGTAATATTATCTCCTTTGAACTGTGATGTATTAAAAATTAATAAAAATATTATTCTTTTAAATAATAAAATAATACTTGCACCACCGTTGGTTAAACGCTTCATATATGTGTTAATTCTGACTATATTAACTGATGTTACATTTTATAAATAATTACATACATCTTAGCTATTATATCTTATTAAATAATTAATTAATTGGTAAAATTATATAGATTGTATATATACTTAGTTAAGTGAAATAACAATTATTTTACATAACTACTAAGCAAAACTTGTATTTAAAAAAAAAACCGCAAAGCATTATACTGAGTTTACTGATATGAAAACTTTTTTTAACCAACGGTGGTGCAAATATTATTTTATTATTTAAAAGAATAAAAAAGAAATGTCCAGTTTATTAGTATTGCAGAAATTAATTTGGCACAAATTAATATCATTAGAATATTATTTATTTATTACTGTAAAACATGTGAGGGCCAGAAATGAAAAATAATAGTGAAAGATACTTTTCATAAAAAAAAATCTGTATTCAGATTGGTAGAAATTTTTGCATGGTTCAAAATACTTGTCGATTACAGTTTGATTTCAGTGCTTTCAATTGCAGAAACTTTTTACGAAGTTTAAGTAAATGTTTATTTAAAATATAAATTTATGGTACGATTCAAAATACTTGTCGATTTCAGTTTGATTTCAATTCTTTCAATAGCAGAAATTTTTTATACGAAATTTTCGTAATATTTAAAAAAAATGTTTAATTAAAATTCAAAGAAATAGATAAAATAAGGTAGTTAGAATTAAAATTATTTATTTATTAGATAACAATGTCAGATTGAATTGCAGAATTTATTTATCAGATAACAATTTTCAAAGTTTGATTAGAATAACACAATACTTGCGGGTTTTGACTCCTTCTTGGAAGGTGTTTTCGAATTGAATACTTTCAATTGCAGAAAAATATTATGGAATATAAGTTAGATATAGAAAGGGTGTAATTAAAATATAAATAAGTAGAAAAAATGTGGGAGTTAGAATCAAAGATATTTTTTATCAGACCGATAACAATTTTATTTATCAGATACCAATTTTCAAAGTTTGATTAAAATAACACAATACTTGCGGGTTTTGACACCTTTTTGAAAGGTGTTTTTGATAATAATTTACTATTAATTTAATTTACTTTTACACACATACATTTTTTTACAATACTGTTATAAATGAAAAAATTAGAAAAAATTATTAACTATTAACAACATAGTTTATGAAAATTGATAAAAATTAATATCTACTTTTACTTGTCTCAAATCTAGACATTAATTATTTTTAATAATTTTTTTTATAAGTATATACAGCATAATTAATACCATATCAACATTTATTAAAATTATTTAAGTAAAGGTATAATTGTTAATTAAACATCCCTTTCATTTAACATTGGAAAAAGAATAATCTTGTAGTTATTTTAGTTCATATAATTATTATTTATATTAAATATATTATGCATTTGCCAAATTATCGAACAAATATGTATTGGTTTTATATAGAAAGTTAAAAAAAAGGTTATTCAGTAACATTAATAAGGATGGACAATGACACAGGGTCCGCTTAAATAACAATATGCTTTTCATCAATCTTTCAGGTCACTCGACATTTGAATAAAAATCACTGATATGTGTAAATGTTAGAAAATGTTATTAAATGACATTCAAACTTGTCAAAGAAATGACATAATTGGTTACATTTAAATGTTAAAATACGTATACAATAATATTTGAATTTCAATTAAAGTCACTGATTCATGTAAATGTTACAAAATTAAAAGACTTTCAAACTTGTGAAAGAAATGACTTAATATTATTTCCAAATACTGTTAAAACGGAGTTAAATTTTCATTCTGTTTCATTTTTTGTTCTGTTGATTGCGCGTACACGGCGCGCGACAAGGGAATAGGAACGGACCGGAATTGAATTGTTTGAACATATGCTCGGTTGATTTATGTGTGTTTAATAATTAATACGTTAGTTACGTTGATTAATGTATCAATTATTGTCGACAATTGAATTAATTGAATTGCAATTAATTTCAATTAATAAATTATTGTGTTTGACAATAATTTAGATAACTTTATCGGATTTTCTTCGTTTTTTTTTTGTTTTTATCAGGAAGAAATCCGAAGTCGACAGTAATAAAATTTCTTTTTGATTATTGTCGACACACGTAAATTATAATAATTTCAGATTTATTTATTTATATGAGATAGAATGGTTTGAGGTCCGCGATTTAATAACACGTGTCCCTGATACCGTATAGGTTAGTCGGAAAATTAGCGAAAATAATTTTTGCGACTTAAAATTAATACCTGTGCAAGGGGGTGATTTTTGAAATTTGCTTTTGTTATAATTTTGACTACGCGTATCGGCTCTCGCGTCATAAAAAAAATTGTATTTATTTTTTTTTATGTAATACGCGATTGTAAGAGGTCACTGCGTCACATATTCTATATAGTTAGGTAGGAATATATTCATTTGTTAATTTATTTGTTGATCATTTATTAATTTATTTATTAATTTGTTGACGAATTTATTTAATTTTAAGTATATTTGCGTGCGCTGGTGACCGAGAGCCGAGGATAATCCGTTTTCTTCCTCATTTTATCGGATTAAAAATTTTTTTTATTTGTTTATTATCTCGTTTGATTTATTTGTTGTACAAAATTTTTTTTTGGTTTTGTTGTAAATCGGGTACAATGTTTTAAAATAAATTAGACTGAAACGCGTATAACAAATTTAAATTGAAGGTGAAATTTAATTTATTTTGTTAAATAGTTGTCAAAATTATAAAATTTTTTTTTTACAAGCAAGTTTCAATTTGGTGAGCGTAAGGTGTTTATTTAAAAGGGAAAAGATCACAATCTTCAACACAGTGGCCCAATAATTTAGTAATTTAACGCCGCCTAGTGTTGAATAACCGAACCTTGCACAAGTACCTGCGGAAGCGATTTTTCTTTATTTTTTTTGTTAATGAAATCGGCGATAATTTTAAGTTAATATGGCAGAATCGATGACTAACCAGATTGACAACTGGATTGATACTCAATCCGGTGAACAGATCAAGGCTCACCTCGAGTCGTTGGAGATGCGGGTTGACGGCCCAAATTATAAGAGAGCCGAGCATCTCCAACGGTTATTAATGGGAAATTATACGGCTCAGGATTTCGCTGAAGAAACAAATCTGTTGGCAGATCGCGAAAGGCGAAATAGGCGAAGGTCGGATTGGTTTGAGGCTATGTTCGCCCAGAATCCGGCATTACCTGATCCGGATTCTGATCCAAATGTTGTAGAAGTTTTACAACAGACTCTTGCGCTGGACGTTCCAGACATTAAAAGGCAAGACACAGACGTAGATGCTGAGGTAGATCAGCATACTGAGGATCAACAATCCGAGGTCTCCAGCCAAGAAGCTAACAAAGAGGAGTGGATCACGCTAGTGTCTACAGTGTCTACAGGCGGAGCACAGTTTGAGATACCGGAGACATTCCCTGCGATGTTGACGTTGCAGTTGGAACAACAGGCCGTCATGACAGCACGGATAAAAGATTTGGAGGATCAAGTGAGTGCTCTGAATTGTTCGTAAGTGGGGAGTTCGATTCTCTGGAGACAAAATCCAGAGTATTGAAGCATTTCTTGCGCGAGTAGAAGATTGTAGGATACTCGTCAACCTCAGCGAGGACGAGGTGTTACCGTCCTTGTCGGAACTTCTCACCGATAACGCAGCTACGTGGTATCGGAACGTGAAGGATAGATGGCACTCATGGCAAGATTTTGTGAGATACGCCAAGATGTGGTACGGAATGGGCCAGAGTTATCAACAACGGCTCATCGAGGAGTCTAACGCTCGCACGCAAGGCGAAGATGAGCCGGTAAGGGATTATATTACCTGCTCGATTGCGATAATGCGTAAGCTCAAGCCGATTCCGGATGAGCGGAGCTAGTTAGATCACCTGTACCGCACTCGAACGAGAAAAGTTATATCGGCCGCCTCCCGCAGAATAAGACTTGATGCTGCCTGAGTTAGCATATAAGTCGCGGAATAAGAAGCGGCCGAACGCTAAACCAAAGGTAGCAAGCGTAGCCAAGGAAACGAGTGAACCGGCTCAAACAGATCTTTTGGAACTGTTCACAAAAATTCTCGAGGAGACGCTAGTATCCGTTAAGACGAGTTGCCATACAGCTGGGGTGAGAGGCAAGGTGATGTCTCTCAAAGCAAGAAGACCCACAGATCACCTCCTCGGTTCAAATGGGGACAGAGGAAGGGTAATCGCACGAGTCCTGATCGACAGTCATCGAATGGCCATACGTCAAGAAACGACGAGAAGTTGAATGCCGGTGATAAGGAGAAGCGGAAAGAGGTTGTCCCCAAGCCTGTAGCTTGCAATATATGTGGCAAATTGGGCTATACAATTAGGACGTGTGCTGATTGTGCAAAAAACGCACGGGGAAGCGGCTAGAGGGGACAGCCGCTGGTCCCGAGGTTGAGGGAGTCCCCGGAGAAGCGGTCGTAATCCTCGAATCTCGAGGCCGATTCCGGATGAGCGGAGCTAGTTAGATCACCTGTACCGCACTCGAACGAGAAAAGTTATATCGGCCGCCTCCCGCAGAAGAAGACTTGATGCTACCTGAGTTAGCATATAAGTCGCGGAATAAGAAGCGGCCGAACGCTAAACCAAAGGTAGCAAGCGTAGCCAAGGAAACGAGTGAACCGGCTCAAACAGATCTTTTGGAACGGTTCACAAAATTCTCGAGGAGACGCTAGTATCCGTTAAGACGAGTTGCCATACAGCTGGGGTGAGAGGCAAGGTGATGTCTCTCAAAGCAAGAAGACCCACAGATCACCTCCTCGGTTCAAATGGGGACAGAGGAAGGGTAATCGCACGAGTCCTGATCGACAGTCATCGAATGGCCATACGTCAAGAAACGACGAGAAGTTGAATGCCGGTGATAAGGAGAAGCGGAAAGAGGTTGTCCCCAAGCCTGTAGCTTGCAATATATGTGGCAAACTGGGCTATACAATTAGGACGTGTCCTGATTGTGCAAAAAACGCACGGGGAAGCGGCTAGAGGGGACAGCCGCTGGTCCCGAGGTTGAGGGAGTCCCCGGAGAAGCGGTCGTAATCCTCGAATCTCGAGGCAGTCAAGCTGCAGGGATGCGTCAAGAAGATCTGGCGATAAGTGACCCCAGAGAAGTTAGGACGGATCCGGTCACGAGTAAAATTTTAAAAATTACTCCGAAACCAAACCAGCGAGTTATAGTCCAGAAGATGAGACGCGCTGGTGGTGTCAAATCGATATCGGTGGATACCGGATCCGAGCGTTGTTTGATCCAGGTGCATCAACAACGGTCATGGGTTTGAACGGTTTGCAGTTGGCAACCGCTCTTGGCAGATCCATTCTCGATAAGCAAGGGTAGTGCTAAGCTTGCGGATGGTAGCACACACCAGTTGTGTGGACATGTTATGCTACCTTTTACCATCGGTAAAGACACGCGAGATATACGGGTCGCAATTATGCCAAATTTAGATGCGGAATGCTATTTAGGAGTGAATTTCATTCGAGCATTCCGAGCAGTTCTAGACCCAGACTCCGACTGTTTATACTTCAAAGGGTCATCACAATTATTACAGCTGGAAGTGGCAAGTATTGAAAGTGGACACGCTTCGCTGTCGTCAGCGGGTGTGGCCGACGCGACAGAAGATGAGCGCCGACAACTGCGTGAACTTCTGGATCAAGTGCTGTCCAGTACTTTGCCAAAGATCGGCCGATCATACGATGTTGAACATGTTATCGACGTCGGTTCGGCGCTGCCGATCAAACAAAGGTATTATCCCGTCTCCGACAAGATTCGAGAGGAGATGCATCGATAAGTTCGAGAGATGCTTGAGACAGGCGTTATAGAACCGTCTAGTAGCGGTTGGTCCAGTCCAGTGGTGATGGCTAAGAAGGGCGAAAATGCAAGGCGTTTTTGCATTGATTTCAGGAAGGTCAACGCTTTGGCCAAACCTGATGCGTATCCGTTGCCGTTTATGCAGGATATTTTACGCAAACTCAAAAGAGCCCGATATATATCTACGATAGATATGAACTGCGCCTATCACCAAATACCTCTGCAAATGTAATCGCGCCCAATTACAGCATTTGCGGTAACTGGAATGGGTTTGTTCCAGTTTACCTCGTATGCCCTTTGGGTTGGCAAATGCTGGCGCGACGTTCCAACGTATGATAGACCAGGTGAATAGACCTGCTCTCGAACCGAATGCTTACTCTTATCTCAACGATATCATTGTCGTGACGGAGACATTCGAAGAGCACAAACTGTTGCTAAAGGAGGTGTTGACTCGTTTAACTGAAGCCGGTTATCGGTAAACCGGGAAAAATGTGTTTTCTGTCAACCCGAAGTGCGATACTTTGGTGTACGGGTCAATCGCGATGGGATAAGACCTGATCCAGCTAAGACGGAGCCGATTCAAGAATATCCGGCTCCCCGAAATCTCAAGCAGCTGAGACGATTCCTCGGGATGGCATCTTGGTACAGACGATTTATACCCGACTATGCTACGATAGCGGAGCCTTTAACACGTCTTACGAAGAAAGACCAAAAGTTGAATGCCGGTGATAAGGAGAAGCGTAAAGAGGTTGTCCCCAAGCCTGTAGCTTGCAATATATGTGGCAAACTGGGCTATACAATTAGGACGTGACCTGATTGTGCAAAAAACGCACGGGGAAGCGGCTAGAGGGGACAGCCGCTGGTTCCGAGGTTGAGGGAGTCCCCGGAGAAGCGGTCGTAATCCTGAATCTCGAGGCAGTCAAGCTGCAGAGATGCGTCAAGAAGATCTGACGATAAGTGACCCAGAGAAGTTAGGACGGATCCGGTCACGAGTAAAATTTTAAAAATTACTCCGAAACCAAACCAGCGAGTTTATAGTCCAGAAGATGAGACGCGCTGGTGGTGTCAAATCGATATCGGTGGATACCGGATCCGAGCGTTGTTTGATCAAGATGCATCAACAACGGTCATGGGTTTGAACGGTTTGCAGTTAGCAACCGCTCTTGGCAGATCCATTCTCGATAAGCAAGCGGGTAGTGCTAAGCTTGCGGATGGTAGCACACACCAGTTGTGTGGACATGTTATGCTACCTTTTACCATCGGTAAAGACACGCGAGATATACGGGTCGCAATTATGCCAAATTTAGATGCGGAATGCTATTTAGGAGTGAATTTCATTCGAGCATTCCGAGCAGTTCTAGACCCAGACTCCGACTGTTTATACTTCAAAGGGTCATCACAATTATTACAGCTGGAAGTGGCAAGTATTGAAAGTGGACACGCTTCGCTGTCGTCAGCGGGTGTGGCCGACGCGACAGAAGATGAGCGCCGACAACTGCGTGAACTTCTGGATCAAGTGCTGTCCAGTACTTTGCCAAAGATCGGCCGATCATACGATGTTGAACATGTTATCGACGTCGGTTCGGCGCTGCCGATCAAACAAAGGTATTATCCCGTCTCCGACAAGATTCGAGAGGAGATGCATCGATAAGTTCGAGAGATGCTTGAGACAGGCGTTATAGAACCGTCTAGTAGCGGTTGGTCCAGTCCAGTGGTGATGGCTAAGAAGGGCGAAAATGCAAGGCGTTTTTGCATTGATTTCAGGAAGGTCAACGCTTTGGCCAAACCTGATGCGTATCCGTTGCCGTTTATGCAGGATATTTTACGCAAACTCAAAAGAGCCCGATATATATCTACGATAGATATGAACTGCGCCTATCACCAAATACCTCTGCAAATGTAATCGCGCCCAATTACAGCATTTGCGGTAACTGGAATGGGTTTGTTCCAGTTTACTCGTATGCCCTTTGGGTTGGCAAATGCTGGCGCGACGTTCCAACGTATGATAGACCAGGTGAATAGACCTGCTCTCGAACCGAATGCTTACTCTTATCTCAACGATATCATTGTCGTGACGGAGACATTCGAAGAGCACAAACTGTTGCTAAAGGAGGTGTTGACTCGTTTAACTGAAGCCGGTTTATCGGTAAACCGGGAAAAATGTGTTTTCTGTCAACCCGAAGTGCGATACTTTGGTGTACGGGTCAATCGCGATGGGATAAGACCTGATCCAGCTAAGACGGAGCCGATTCAAGAATATCCGGCTCCCCGAAATCTCAAGCAGCTGAGACGATTCCTCGGGATGGCATCTTGGTACAGACGATTTATACCCGACTATGCTACGATAGCGGAGCCTTTAACACGTCTTACGAAGAAAGACCAAAAGTATGAATGGCTCCAAGAACAAGAAGGTGCATTTCAGCGACTCAAAGCACTGCTGATGACTGCACCCGTTCTACAGACTCCTGATGAGAATGGCGAGTATACCATTCAAACAGACGCTAGTGACACCGGTATCGGTGCAGTATTGACACAGGTCGTTGATGGAGTAGAGAGAGTCTTGGAGTACTCTTGCCAGCAGAACGCAACTATAGCGTCTCTGAACGGGAATGTTTGGCCGTAGTATGGGCAATTAGAAAATTTCGACAGTATATTGAGGGTTACCAGTTTAAGGTGATAACTGATCATAGTAGTCTTCGTTGGCTGTGCAATATACACAATCCAACGAGTCGGCTCGCAAGATGGGCATTAGAACACCAATCTCATAATTTTACAATTGAGTATAGGAAGGGAGCTCTAAATTATGTTCCTAATGCACTTTCTCGCATGTACGAGGAAGACGAGCCGGCCATCGCTTCAGTTTCTTGGAGCCAGACTACAAAAGATCCTTGGTACCTCTCATGGCTGAAAGACGTATCAGAGCGACCTAGAGATTTTCCGGAATGGAAGATAATAGGTAACAATTTGTATTCGTATCGCGTCGATAACGAGTTAGACGACGTGATGGAGGATCATGACGCTTGGAAACTGGTTGTACCAGAGGAGCATAGGCAAGCCATACTCCGTGAGTGTCATGATGGTCCGACTGCTGGACACTTAGGTAGGGAGAAGACATTTGCTAGAGTGGCTAAAATGTATTATTGGCCGCGGTACTACGCCGGAGTCGGAGAATATGTACGCAAATGTCAGGTCTGCCAACCGTGTAAGGTGGAGCAATGTCCACCCATGGGTTTGATGGGTAGACGCGTGATAGAGAAACCATGGCAAGTTGTAGCAGGTGACGTCACTGGCCCACTTCTGCGGTCGACACATGGTTACGAATACATTTTGGTCTTTCAGGATTTGTTTACGCGCTGGATCGAGGCGGTCCCGATTCGGAAAGCTAATGCTAGGACCATCGTAAAAGAGTTGCATGAGCGAGTCATCACACGTTATGGTACCCCAGAGGTGTTTCTGTCCGACAACGGAACTGAGTTTAAAAATAACATCGTGGATGACTACCTAGTGAAACGAGGGATTTTCCATACGACGATTCCTCCTTACCACGCTCAGGCTAATCCTGTTGAACGTGCTAATAGGACGTTGAAGACAATGATCGCGTCCTATATCACAGAAAAGCACAACACATGGGATGAGAAACTTCCCGACTTGGTATTCGCTCTAAATACAGCGATACAAAGCTCGACAGGATGGAGCCCGGCCATGTTAAACTATGGCCGGCAACCCGAGCCACCCGGTACAGCTCGTAGCGGTACAGAGGTAATGAAGAGAAATGTCACGTACAGTATCTCAAACCGTACTTATCCGAAGATCACGGGGATGAGTACGGAGAAGTAGACGACATCGAGATCGGTCAACCTACGCTGGAGGAGGAACCTGATAATACAGTTCCTGCGAGCGAAGACGTCTCGAACGGCGAGACGCAAGCGAGCGAAGTTCCATGCGAGGAACATGACGGTAATCCGACCGAGAATGCGTCCCCTATTAAACGAAGTAGAGGTAGGCCGCGCAAACATGCTAGAGTCGTTGCGATACCGCGAAACCGAGCGAATGTTGTCTCTAATGTAAGTCACCGTGGACAAGTTAAACGTGGTAGAGGTCGACCACGAGGTATGACAAAACGTTAGTTAGTTAAGTTAGGCTAATGGAATTTACTCTGAGATTGGAATGACCCTGACAATTGGTATCTGTTTGTTTAGATGCTGATCCAGTTCGACAGCGAACAGCTGGAGCTGTTGGTGGCCCGCCTCATCCAGAGTGGCATCAACGAGCCACAGACGCTGGAGCTCCTCCATGGAATCACCACAGCCGTGGACCAGGCCGTGAGAGACGAGGAGGAGGAGCGACGGCGGAGGCAGGAGGACCGAGACGCGGTGACGATAGTGGAGGATGGTCCGGATGCAATACCCGTCCATCCATCAAGCGGCCTGGTAGTCGAGCCGGAACTACCCCAGGCTACAGGCCCGATCCCCGCAGGTCCACCGCCGCCAAGGGTCAGGGCTGAATAACAGCCCAGAGAGCCGGAGGTCCGGCTCCCCAACCAACTCCCGGAAGAATCAGAGAAGTACGTTCCTCTTCGACGTCCGGGAAGGAGTACTCCGGATCCGAGCGAGGCTTCGACGTCTCAAACCGGTCCGACCCCACAGGAATTATCGGAGAACGGGGAAGAGGCGTGGTGTACCGTGTTGGAGGCGTTGACCAAGGCCCGTGAGTCCTTTAAGGCCACGTCAATAGCCGAAAAACACGCCTTTGCCTTGTTTGATAAATTCAAGGCGAAATTCCCCGAAGCCTCCGATAAAACTGATTCCTGGGAGGCCATGATCGAGCACCGTAAGGCGGAACGCCAAGCGGTGTCGGCCATGAGGGCGGATCGGAGAGAGAGAGAGGCAGAAGCCGCTCGGAGGGCCCACGAGGATCGGCTTAGACTCGAAGAAAGGGTCAAGGAGGCACAACGCCGGTTAGCCAGAGCTCGTGAAGAGGAAGAGCGGGCTCAGGCTAATCTGGAGGGTAAAACTCCAGGACCGAAGAGAGGGTCTGAGCCGAAATGCTCCATATGTAGGGAGTGGGGGGTCCTCGATCCGGAGGACTGTCGGAGGAAGTTTAAACACAAGGAGATCCGGCGTCAGAAGAAGGAGAGGTACCGCGAGAATCAACAAAAAAAGCAGGGGTAGATGTAGAGCGGTACCCCATTGTAAATATATATATAAGATAGTGAAATATAG
Organism: Theocolax elegans; assembly: GCA_026168455.1. Taxonomy (NCBI): domain Eukaryota; kingdom Metazoa; phylum Arthropoda; class Insecta; order Hymenoptera; family Cerocephalidae; genus Theocolax; species Theocolax elegans. Next base: position 9,069,808 of record CM047431.1, read on the forward strand.
TTTTTTTTATACTCCCGATGTAGTTCTTTTGAGTGAGTTCATTCTTTGTCATACCCGAGTCGTTATATCCTATCCTTTATTCGTATTTCTTCGTATTCAGATACCACATACCCAGTATGCGGAATCTGGCAGGGGGATGTAATGGTAAGTGATATTCACTCACCATTATAGGAATTAGGTAGGTAAACACGAGCGCTATATATAGATATAGGCATAGCCAACGGCGCGAACGGCTGATACCCGCGCAATGATAGAGAATTCGAGAGAGAGTCGCGCGCGCACGACACGAGAGATCACGACGACACGTGTGACGAGATAACTCCGTTAAGTTATACTTTTTATATACAAAGTCCTGAACCGAATTATCTTTATCGGTTAGTTACACCGTGAGTTAATTTTTTTACGGTGTGTTCTAGTGTAGTGGTTCTGCACACGGACACAAAAAATAAAGTGATCGGTGGTCGAGGTATTCTCCCACCGACATTTTACATTTGGACGATAAAGAGACAGCGAGAGGGAGGAATTTGTCTACCTTTTTGATATTCGAGGTCCGAAGACAATAAATAAAAGTAAGTGATACCACTTTCGCGCGAGTAATTATTATATGTTTTATTTAACGCGATCGTGCGAATAATTTTAAGTTAGTTAGTTCGCGTACCCCTTTACCCTCTCGTGTTGAGTCGATGTTTTCGACTCAACCTTCGTGCGCATAGACCTCGAACATATTAATAAATGTTATTGTGTTTAATCATTTGTTTTTATTTAAATAAATCTGTTAATCGTTAACCTATTTTAACTCGTGTTGATTTATTTTTTTTTTTAACCGGCGTATATATTTGTTCCTCCGTCTTCCTTCGAGTCGTATTTCAAGATACGAATTCTCGCGGACTCACGTTTAATTTTCTTTCCGCGGTCCATTTTTAGGAAAGAATAGCATCGTTTTACCTGTTGTTGTTGGAAATCGGAAATCGATTTCCATACAACTTTAACGGCAACTGTGCGGACAGGTAACCGCAGCCGCTGCGCGGGAAAGATTTTGTAAACAACGTAGATATAGCTACGAATTGCATTGAGTCATCGAATACTTGATATCTAGTCGGCGAGATTATACAATCTCGTTCGCCACGAACTACAGGTACGTAAGACGGGCGACTCAATAAGTTTTCCCCGGGCAAGCACACCGTTACAATATATAATATATATAATATATTTGGGACAAGGTGGATTTAATCCACTTGTCAAAGATGCCAGCAATACCGATGCGAGGTGGTGCGTTATCGGTAGCAAATGAGAGCAATATGCAGACGCTACGACCAGTGCGGGCACAGCGCAGTGGTTAGCATGAACGTCTTCGGATCCGAAGGGACTCGGGTTCAAGACCCGACGGTCGTTTCATTTTTTAATTTTCGCACGAGCAGAGCCTCACGTTATAATTTATACACCCATAAAATTTTACAAACATTTAATCAGTATTAATTAAATATGGACTAAATAATCGCCACCTACAAACAGATTTAAACATCAATTATATAAATAATGGTAAATTAATTGCTAAAATATATATACATAAAAGTTATCCACATTTGTTCAGAACTAATCAAATATTGACTAAGGAATAGCCACTTATAAACTAAGTTAAATATAGATTATATAAATATTGGTTCATTATAGTCACAAAAATATATACTCGTAAAAGTGATCTACATTTATTGAAAAATGAATAAATAATAGCTGAGGAATCGCCACTTATAAAAATATTTAAATATACATTATATAAATATTGGTTCATTATAATCACAAAAACATATACTCGTAAAGTATTCTACATTTATTCAAAAAGGATTAATTATTTGCTAAGGAACCACCACTTATAAAAAGAATTAAATTAATTTGTAATTAAATTTATATACTTTACGGGGAATAACCTCTACAAATGTTGTAGGGTTTTCGATGAAGAACTTGTCCGTGACCCTTGACTTGAGCTTGACCTTGAAGGTCATTTGAAGGTAAACTTCATTTTTTTGAATGGGAATCTCTATTTTTGAGCCCGGATTCAAAAGTATCCAGATCGAACATATCACGTATCCAAGATGAAATAGCCATCTGACCTTCAGAACGACCTCAAAACAAAATATACCTGAAACTCATCGATATTTTCGAATACGAGATCAAAAATAGGGGTTTACATTTTAAAAAATTAAAATTCAAGGTCGCGTGAAGTTTGTAGTTTCAGTGATAAGGGGGGGCACTGAGACATGGATCAGCATGTATAGCCTTTCGTAATGCGAGTGTTATATTTAAAATATTATTATAATTATAACAAGAATCTCAATCCTATAAAACAGAGAGAGCAAATGAATTTTAATATATACAAATTCTTCTACTTCCTTAATCTTCTGCTATTACTCTCTCTTTTTTTTCCACGATCATTCGCATCCCCCCCCCCTCTTACTCACTCTCTCTCCCTCTCTCTCTCTCTCTCTCTCTCTCGCTCTCTCTCAGTGAGTAAAAGCCTCCTTATTTTTGTACTCTGTGTTCTCGCTATCATTGTTTGCTCACATTGCCGCCTGGAGTTTTTTACAGCAGTTGATAGGACCGGAGGCTGTCTGCAGGAGCTATTCAAATAATAGTTGCAACTTTCTGTGGACAGTGGTTCTTGTGATTTTATATTGAAAATCGAGATATTCTTTGGAGGTTAGCTGAGCAGTTTAGAGGACTTCGTATGGGCGGTTAAAAACAGCAGGTCAGCCAATATTTAGAAGTACGTGACACCTGGCAAGGTTGGATGAGTTGCGAAAAATACCGCGAAAATGGCAACGTTGCGAGGCTGCTTCGTCTGCGGTGGTCGTGTCACGAGGAAGGATTACTGCGAGGTTTGCGCAGTATGTAACAGCCTAGTTCATACTAATTGTTTTGAAATCGTGCCGGGCTCATCAGAGTGTCGCTGTTGCGCACTAGCGCGAATCAAGGCGGTGATTCATACCACTACCGAGGCGGGGGCGCCACCGACTTGGTTGCCGCGGCTGACTGAGGAGACCGACGTTATCCCACCGATGGCCACGCCCACTCCCTCTACTTCTTGCGCGAAGCGCGTTGCCTCGCCTCCGTCGCCATCAACAACGAAGGTTGCTAAGCAACCACGCGGCGCCGCGCCCACCTTCTCCAATCAGATAGCTCGTGATACTCTCGTGGACTCCGTTCAAATGGCGGCCGCTCCACCGCCGTGGTTAGAAACATTTGCGCGTGGTCTCAGAGAAGATCTGAGAAAAGATAGTGGTTTGATTACGGAAATGGATGGTCGAGTAGAAGAGAAGGTGGATATGGTCGGGGCAGATCTTAAGGCCCTTCATGAACGCGTTGACACGCTCGAGGAGCAGACAAACCGGAAAATTTGTGACATGAGTACTAAATTAAACACGGTAAACTCGCGATTACAGGCGTTGGAGACTGACGTGTCGAAGTGTTCTATGGGCGTCTCGCGCACCGCTGTTTCAGTCGACTCACTTAAAGACACTTGTGAGGTGCTTGTACTGGGCCTTCTGATGGTCTCGAGATCCTCGGATGAGTTGTTAGTAGAAAAATTAGTTGGAGTAATTAACCTGCCGTTGCTGGCAAAGCAGGTTGTTGACATTCGTCCGTGGGTTTCGCGAGTGGGTACAGGCTCCGGTGAGAGCGCTTCGCAACCTAAAAGCAAAGGGATTGTTGTTAGATTATCCTTTACGTCAGCCAGAGATGCGGTCGTGGACAAAGCGTACCTTCTGAAAGGACGAAAGGCGCGTGAAATTTTCGAAGAGGGAGAAAATAATGCCATTTTTATTAGACCATTATGGCCAAAAACCATTTTTAAACTTTGGTCATCAGCTAATCGAAAGTGTTCAGAGTTGGGCTATGCGAGTCCCCTAGTAGTTAATTTAAAAGTATATATACGGGAGACGAGAGATGGGCCATTGACGCGTGTAACCTCTGAAGCCGACATACTAAACCTGCAGCCGCTTTCCTCATCTTCCTCGCATGCTAAATGAGACAGGAGTGGTCGGGCCAATAAAAATAATAAACTCATTTCATCTAACTCATTTTCCATCTCTCATACTAACATAAATCGTCTAAAAACTCATTTTGCAGCCATTGAAGCTTCAATCTAAACGAGATCTTTCGATGTCATCGCTTTAACCGAAACCTTCCTTACTGAACACAATTCATCTGATATTTTTGAATTACCTGGTTATGTATTGCACAGATTGGATCGTGTAGGTAGGGGAGGCGGTGGAGTGGCGGCGTACATACGTGAGGAGTATAAGGTTAGCGTTGTTGCAAACTCGGATCCGGTTTTTTCTAACAAACCGGAATTCTTAATCCTACGCTTGGTGAGTGGCTCATTAACGATTCTTCTAGCGGTGGTCTATCGTAGACCAACAGCCGCCTATCCTAGCGAATTGTTTGAGGTTCTTTCTGATATTTTACCTGATTGCAACAGCGTTATCGTCACGGGTGATTTCAACATCGATATGAACTCAAACAGTGCAGCTGCTAACATGATGAAGTCGAATCTGATGGCATTGGGCCTTTCGCTCATACCATCGGAGCCGACCCATCATGCAGCGACATCGAATGGTTTCTCTCACACTTGGTTAGACCTCTTCCTGATTCGTGAGCCGGTGCCAAACTTCAAATATCTGAAATCTACTGCTCCCTTCGCAGCCGGCCACGACTCCATTAGTCTGGAATTAATTGTACCGAGTAATCAAAAAGTAGGGGAGAGGAAGTTTCGGAGGAGAACTCTGGAAGAGGTAAACTTACAGACTCTCGTCACCACATTCACATCTTTCATGAACAACCCATTGGCTCCTGCCTGGCCCGACCAACCCCTTTCCTCATATTCTAACTCATTCGAAATCATCTCCTCTTTATTAACAAACATTAACCAATCAATCATAAATTCATTTAATGCTCTGGCGCCATTGAAATTCATCACCATTAAAAATTCACAGAAACCATGGGTCACACGTGAAATAAAACTGTCCATTAGAGAAAGAAATAATGCTTTTGTAAGGTTCCGTATTTCAGGAGATCCACTGGATTATAGAAACTATAAGGAGCTTAGAAATAGAGTATCAAATTCGTTAAATTCCAGTAAATTTAAGTTTCTTGCAAATAAATTAGGTGTAAATAAAGATCCTGCTAGCTTCTGGAAGTCTCTTCGGAATATGGGATTTTGCTCAAGGGCTCATACTTCTCCATTAAAAGTTTTTTCACCTCATCAACTCAATACCCATTATGCCTCCATCTCAAACCGATCACCCCCTCTCTCAGTTCAGTCGTTGGCATCCATCATTTCTAACACTTGCTCATCGTCATCCTCATCTACTTCCTTTTCTTTCTCTGTAGTAACGGCCAAAGGGGTTAGACATGCAATACTGAAATCTACCTCTAAAGCAGTCGGTATTGACGGAATCTCCTTAAAGATGTTCAGACTCTTAGAGCCACAATTAATCTTTCCGCTTGCCGAAGTATATAACAATATGTTAAGTGCGGGTTTTTTTCCCGACTGCTGGAAGAGGGTGGTTTTATTTCCATTGGCTAAAACTAGTAAAATTGAAACGTGTGCGGATACCAGGCCAATTGCTAGGTTTTTTTTTTTTTTTTTTTTTTTTTTTATTTTGTTTAACGTCGCTCTATTTATGCTGCCAGGGCTAATCAGCGACGGAGGTGAACGGTGTGTCTGTAAACAAAGCACATGTAGTTGAAACAGTGGTGCTTGTGTCCATCGGAAGATATCATCGGTCACTGTAATTAGTCTAATAATTACAGTTTCCTGTCCTCCCGATGGAACCACCGCGATCCTCTTTACATCTTCGCGTCCCTAACGTTCCCTATAGTTCAGATGCCCGTGCCTCTTATGCACTGAAAAATGCACGAAACGCACGTGCACCTGAACTGGCGTCACATTATAGTGACACGCCGAGCCACTGAGTCGCGGTGTTCGAAAAATGCACATGAAAAAAATTTTCAGAGGTACACGTCTGGGATCGAACCCACGACCCTCGGTGTGAGAGTCGGGAGCTCTACCCATGAGCCACCGCGGCTCTTATTGCTAGGTTATGTGAATTATCGAAAGTACTCGAGCGCATTGTACTTCTACAACTCTCTAATTACTTAGAGACAAATAATTTATTGACAGAGAGACAGGCAGGCTTTCGTAAAGGCCATAGCACTCAGACAGCATTGTTGGGGGTCCTGGATGATGTCAGAAGAGCCATTGACTCTCGGAAGATTACGATTCTTATGCTGTTTGACTTCTCCAAGGCCTTTGATACTATGCCTCATGATGTGCTTATTACCAAATTAAGTAATATTGGTTGTTCAGAAAATGTCTTAAATTGGTTCTACAGGTATCTGGTAGGTCGCTCACAGGCGGTGGAGGGTGAGGGTGGTGAACTGTCCGATTGGTTGAATATAAATGCGGGTGTACCTCAGGGCAGTGTACTTGGTCCGATTTTATTTTCCATTTTTATTAATGATTTACCGAATGTCTTGAAATATAGCAAATGTATGTTGTTCGCGGATGATGCCCAGGTTTATTCTTCGTTTTATCCGGCGGAATTCGAAACAGGAGTTCAGCAAATCTCGGAAGATGCAAATGCGATTGCCAGTTGGGCGAACAAAAATGGTCACAAATTGAATGTAAATAAAACGAAGGTTATAATCCTGGGCAGTCAGGCGTTTATTTCCCGTATAGATCTTAACACTGCCCCGAGAGTTAAAATTGGGAATGAATATTTGCAGTATGAAAGTGAGGTTAAATCTCTGGGATTGTTCATTTCGCCCACATTGGATTGGTCAAAACAGGTTTTAGCAATTTCCAAACGGGTTCATGGAGTCCTTCACTCCTTAAGATACTATAGAAGAACTCTATCGCGTAAACTAAGGAAAAACCTGGTGGAGGCGCTCATTTTCCCGCATTTTGATTATGCGTGTGCGGTTTATGACCACATTGATCAAACCAAAAATCTAAAGTTACAGAGATTACTAAATGCGTGCGTAAGATTTGTGAGGGGCGATCTGCGCAGATATGATCATGTGACGCCTCATAGGCTTGATCTAAAATGGCTGTCGGTCGAGTCCAGACGCTCCTACCTCATTGGATCATTAGCATACAATATCATAATACATAACTCACCATCATACCTCGCAGTTCATTTCTCATTATTAAATAACCCAGTCACCAATCCTCGCACCTCATCACGCCATCCGCCAAAAGCACTCACGTACTTACCACCTCGCACAGAAGCCTTAAATAAATCTTTCGTCATTACATCATCCCGCATAGTAAACTCCCTGCCCATCGACAACTTTATGAAACCCTCTCTAAACCATTTCAAACGTTCCCTTTTCGATCATCTGTTTGGACTCGACCAGGCAGCTTGGTCCGACCGGGTAAACAACGAGCGAATAGTTTTGCGGTCCATCCCTCGTTTCCAAGCGGAGTAGAATAGATTTTATAGTTTATTTATTAAATCAGTATTATTCATGCGTTATGTAAATTTTAATTTTTTATTGCTTGTAATTTTTGTATAGCGATCATTGTATTTTATTTTATTTATTATTTTTACAATGCGTTAAAATTTCTTTTGTTTAACCATCAAATTTTAATTTTTAATTTTATTATGTTTGTATATATATATTTTATTTTTTATTGCGTAGTTTTAAGGATTTTTATTCATTGTTATTTTTATTTATTTGTACATATTATCTCAAATGTATTGCTGAAGTGCCTACGGGGTTTCTATCCCAAAAGGCCCAATAAACTAGATTCATTCATTCATTCATTCTCTTTCTCAGCACATCAATTGCGGTAGAAAATATGAAAAATTTAGTGTTAAATCTCGACGAACCTGTAGGTGATTATTTAACAAATAAAGGTGGCGCTACCGTCGCAATACAGGCGACTACTGCAAGCTCGTCTTCGGATGGTTTGTCGGATATTTTGTCTGCAACACCATCCGGATTTGATTTAATTATAGAATTTTCAAAAGTTTTGTCAGGATTTGAAAATAATTTAAAAAATATAACAAAGAATTTGAGTGATGTTGTGGATAGAATGTATAGTCAAGACTTACTCCTGGCTGAATATCGATCTGCATTATCCGATTTACTATCCGAGAATCGACAAATTAACCTATCTTTCTCTTAATTTCAAAAGCAATTGATAGATTCTCAAAGGATATTTCAAGACAATGTATTGACTTAAATTAGCAGTAAATGTTGAATTTTTTTTAATAGATTGGATGATGACCTTGAAGTAATTAATACTAATATTGAAACATTAAACTCCGGTGTTACTACGGTGGCGAATACCGTCTCCGCTCTCACGTTACTTGAAACACAACCACAGACACATGTCCAAACTAATATGCAATAACCATGCAAGGAACTGCGTACTACGTTTTTGGGTAATTCTACTTGCGAGAGGCGTGCGGAGTTGCCCAGAACAAAGAAGTTCGAAGTAAGAAGTCTCCCTCAATTACTTCTGAGCATTTTATAAATGCTGTTCTTGGTACGCTCGTGCCCTCTATACATCCTGAAAATATTGTATCCACTCGTACATTTTCGCGTGGTCAAATCGGAGACGGTCCGAGAGGTGTCTCCGCTCTGTTGGTTGAACTTTTTGATGGTGACTCTTATGGGAGAATTTTCAGAGCGAAAAGTAGACAAACAGCGTTTTGTACTTCGGATCTTGACAGCTCGCTTTTCCCATGGGTTACTGCCCTTCTCCGTTCTTCTATATATACCAATGAATATTTGAATAAACATAAATACCAAAAATTCAAGGAACTGAAAATTTCTGCTAAAAAGCTGGGATTCAAGTATGTCTGGCATAAATTTGACAATTTTTACGTTCCAGTATAGGAAGGGACAGCTGCTCTCATTTTTAATAATTTGACAGAGCTGAAAGGATTAGCTGAGGCAAATATTGAAATTATCGAGGGTACGAAAAATGACGAACAAAATCTGTATCATAAAATGTCAAACAGGGACGGTGATACGCCTGATATACCAGTAAAAAAGAGTGAAAAAGACACAAAGGATTACTAAAATTAAAAATAACACTGAAAGGAAAATTAAGAGCAATAATAATAAAAGTATTGGAAAAAATAAAAATAAAAGCACATTTTCTAACACAAAAAAATCTGACACCGTCCTAACTGATTGCTTACAAGCAATTAATAATAATGATAACAAGAGTAATAGTGGTAGTAACAATAATGATAATGATACCAAAAACAGTAATAATGATAACAATAATGTACTTTCCAAAGAAAATTTACTGCATGAAAGTGCCATCGGAGGGTCGAGGGGTGCCAATGTGGGGAGATTGGGTGCGGGCTTTCTCAACATGGGCTCTCTAAGGGCTCGTATTGATCAAATTTGTCAGATTCTTTCTGATTTTCCCTCCTATAATTTCTTCAGGGCTGCGGAGTCTAGGTTTGACTTGAGGATTAAGGATACCGTCATTCAGATAAGGGACCATTAATAAGGCAAGACCGAAATTCCATTGATGGTGGGGTGGCTTTATACGTAAAATCTGGCCTTAAATGTCAAATATCATCTACGTCTAAAACCTAGCTACCTTTTAAACCAGGCATACCTGAATATATTTTATGTAGCATTCAAGAGCGCGATTCAAGCACCACTGGCGAATGTATTTTCAACAAGTGCTTTCTTCACCAAGACATCGTATGACCTCCGTCGCTGATTAGCACCGGTTTGGGAGCGACGTTAAAATAATAAAAAACAAAAAAAAAGAGCGTGATTCGACTCCTATATTTGTTACCGTTATCTGTCGGCCACCAAAAATTACCTTAGTGGGTGCATGAGATTTTTTTAAATAATCTACGCAAATTTAGTGTTCATTATAGTCAGAAATTCTGAAGGAGTGTGATGATGCTAAGTTCGTTCTACACACTATCTAGCAAAAATAATTCATAACGATCTAAAACAAGCAATGTATATATATATACCAACCGATAATGTTTTGATATCATTAGACGTTAGTTCTTTGTTTATAAACATCCGAAGTAATGAGGTTCTTAACAGTTTAGATAGACACTTTAATTATATTCAAAATAAATGTAAAATCCCATTTCATAATATTCGCAAAAATATAGAATTTTTATTTAATAATGTTTAATTTAGTTTGAATAATGTCGCCTATGTCACCTTTATTTGCAAATTTAGTAATTGACGATCTTAAGACCCACTGTTTAACAGAATTGAAAAATAAACACAATTACAAACCCATTGTGCATTATAGATAAGTAGATGACACGATTTTATGCGTAGAAAAAATCATATAAACACAGTTCTCAACATCTTTAACAATTATAATGAAGAGAATAATGAATAGAAAATAATAATTGTATAAATTTTCTTGACCTCGCATTAATTAAAGAAAAACATACAATAATATTACTACAAACTGATATAGAAAATCAACTTATTCAAATCAGTTATTAAGATTTAATTCTAATAAACCAATACAACAGAAACGAAATATTATTTATAATTTAGTAGCTAGGGCAATGATATTGTCACAAAAATAGTTCCATAAAGAGAATCTAAATATTATTACAGAAATGCTAAAAAGCAATGATTATTCTATTGAATTTATAAAAATAGCAATAAATAAAAGAAAACGCAATATTAAAATTAAAAACAATGTTAAAATAGATAAAAAAAATCCCAATATGTACCATATCACTACCTTATAATAAAGAGTTTTTTAATAAATGTGTCTGAATGCTAAGAAAATATAATATCAACCTTATCCAATAATTAATCACAAACTTGATACTATTATAAATTGAGTCAAAGACAAAACATCAAAATGGGAGGAGACAGGGGTAGTTTACAAGTTATATTGTATTGAATGCCCGGCTATTTATATTGAAAAAACAAAACGCTGCCTAAAAAATCGAATAAAACAACATCAGAACAATAAAAATCCAGAAACCGTTGTTGCTGTACATATTTTAAATAACGTAAATCACAATTTTACCTGGGAAGATGCAAAAAAAATACATAAAGAATCTTGTTATAAAAAAAGACTCACTTAGGAAATGCTATATACCAATCATCATAATTCGACGATTAACAGAATAGAAGATACTCAACATTTATACCGTCAATATAGAAATGTTATAAATATAGTTTAAAGAGACTAATGTACACAAACTATGGCGTATAGTTTGTAAACACACACCTACTTTGTTTTTGTATAAATACTCGTTGATTTCGTATCAAATGTTATTCAACGAAGCTCACTTGGGCTGTACCATTATATTCAATATTAAGGTAAAATTTGATGTTTAATTCACAAGTATTCTAAAATTTGATATAAATGTTATAATTTTGTCCAATAAATTCAGCACCTGAAAAGGTCTGCAACCTTAGCAGACGAAACGTTGTGCACTTAAATAAATACATTGGATTTATTTATTATTGACCCTCAACAATCGACTATTTACTAATTTATTTGCAACTTGTACAGCATGGACCGACGCATTTCACCTTCACATCGGGTACTTGGCTGTTGTCATTTTTGTCGATGATAACAACTCACTTGTTGATCTTACAACGGGAGTACTTGACCTCCGGGACACGGATCGTGTCCTAATTTTGGTATGTCTTGTAATATGAAAATATGAAGAAAGTCAAGTTATCTCTTGCCAATGACTACTTTTACGGGAGTTATTCGATATCTAATAATAATATTAGTAAAAATTACTTCCAATTTGATCGCTTACAACTCGAAAACAAATAGAAAATGAAGTTGAATTCAAGTAGATATGGTTTAAAAAAAAGAAGCTTGCGACGCTACTTTTCGTCGGGAAGAATTTAATTAGATTAAATTAAAGGCCGACGGAGGTTCCGTCGTAGCGACGTTAAAAATGACTAGATATCGCCGATTTATATTTAATTGGGCGCCTGGCGATATTTAACTAAAAATGAAATAACTACTTTACAATACTGATCGGCAACCCGGCAAATCTCCACCTCGACTCCTCGTCACAGAGGGAATCCCGACGGCTGACCACCTCGGAACCGGCGGCTTTAAGAGTCAAGGGAAATATGAAAGAACACTCACGAATTCAATAATCAACTTCACGTAATTTATTCAAACTTTTACGAAAAAGATATAACAAACTCCGGCACCGACACAATATTAACGCTCACGATCCGCGATCAACTCTCACACGTGCTCACACTCACTCGATTTCCGTCCGTCCGGCAAATATAAAAAATTATATTTAAATATTAATAATTCGGCCGCCCGTCGGGCTAACCGTAAATATTACTCGCCTAATAAATCTCCTCACCGCTCCAATACTACTCTCTTCACACCTCGACTAACAAACTCTACTCAACGAACAACTCTTACTCAACTTTACTCTACTCAACAACGAGAATGGCTACTCAGCCTCAAAATACTACTCTACAACTAATCACGTCTATCTCTTCGGACGATCAGGTAGCGAATCATCGAGACCGGCTTCTTCATCCGGCTCGCGGCGTGGCTTGATCCCTAAAATTAAGGATTTTCCTCCCCACCCTATCGCTATCCTGCTCTAACTTACTCTACACCTTATCTACCGGCGTTGATTAGGGTGGTTGATTGCGTGATCGATACGCGTAGTTAGCCTTGATCTTATTTCCGTCAAGGCCGATTATCCAATAATAGTGGTTTACGTCACCACCAACCTGTTCATTATTGGGTCGATCACGCAACCAATCATCCCCGACACTCGGAAGGCGCGCAATACAAATAATTAATTACCATATCGGTAACCCCGTGCCTACCGGCTATGTAATTAATACTAACTATCCCGACACACTCACACAACAGTTAAAATTTAATTCCGACTACTATTTACAACTATATACATTCTATAAAATTAATTAACATCGCCCCAAACTCTACCGACGGATTTCCATATTTTTCTTCCTTTAATCAACAACGCTATCTAGCTAAATTAATTAATATAGTATTATATACGTGCGCGCACTATATACAATAGTATATACGCATACATAGGTGTGAGCGCACCGTATATATCTATATATATCTTCTATTGTGCCGCGGTATACCTTCGCACGCATATATTAGGTATACCGCGACTCCTACTCTATTCGCGCGTTCCCCTCGCTCCGCGCGCTCCCACCCATTATCCCACTACGGTCGGTCACTCGAGCTCTTCGCGCGCGCAACACTCTCGCTGCTCGAGTGATTCCCCCCTTCCCCGCGCACCACGCCTAGTGCCGCACGAGCGTCGCCGTCGGTGCCGCGTTCCCCGGTATACGGGTGTAAGGTGGGGGAGCACCCTGGCTCTCCCGACCAGTCGTACGGAGTTCGGGCGTGCGCGCACCCATGCGCCATCTCAGCCGTCGTCGTCTGCTGAGCACGTGTGACGGTTGAGGTTAGGGCGCCGCCTAACCTCCCGTCTTGTTGACATCAACAGCGGGTACGCCAGGTATCGTGAGACGACCTGGGCTCGGTCCTTCGCTCACGATACCTCTCGGCCGTGGTCTGGGTCGTGATCCGCGTAATACCGTCGGGTATCGGTCGCTAAAACATACCCATACCGTGGGTATCAGTGTTTATATTAAAGTGCATCGGTGCACTTCGGTCCGCCAGCGAGGGATTCGCTACCTGCGACGCGATCGCGAGCTATTATAAAGTAAAAATTATGCCTGCACATGACTTGTGAATACAAGCCATGTGCATGTAATTGTGCGTTGTATATTTTACAACGTCACAAGCTCAAATTGCTTAATTTGGAGCAACGTTATGAAGAAAATAAGAAATTGAAGAAATTTTAACCAAAATTTAATATGAAATATTTATTGTTTTTTTTGGCCTAATAATCTTTAATTTCTTATTTTCTTTATAACATTGATCCAAATTTTTTTTTTCCAACCATATCTACTTGACGAAAGTTATTTGAAATCACAAAAAATTAAAGAAAGCTGAGTTTAAGTAGATATTGTTTAAAAAAAGGAAGCTTAAATTACTTAATTTGAAGCAAAGTTATGAAGAAAATAAGAAATTGAAGAAATTATAATTTAAATTTAATACAAAAAATTTATTAGTTTTTTTTCAGCGAAATATTCTTCAACTTATTATTTTCTTCATAACTTTGCATCAAAATGAGCAATTTTAACTTCTTTTTTTAAGCTATATTTACTTAAACTCAACTTTCTTCTGGTTTTTGGTTTGGCAAGAGATAACTTGGCTTTCTTCACATTTTTATATTATAAAAGACATACCAAAGTTAGGATAAGATCCGTTTCCTGGAGGTCAAGTACTGTCCTTGTTAGTAACATCCCTGCGTCCTTTCACAATGGTCATAATATTATTTCTGCTACTACACTTTATAATATATTTTCGCAAGTCAGCACTATTACAACTTTTCGCGATTTTAAAAATATTCCTGCCAATAATCTTTAATGTTCGCTTTCCCAGTGTGAATTGTCGCCTTTTTATGTTGCTGAGATTGACATTGAGCTTGCGCTGAGATGTCTCTGTGATAATATACCAGCGGTTGTGGACTTGCTTGCTCCTCTTAAAACCATCAAACCCAAGAAATCTAGGCCGCTTTATGTGATTGCAGAGCTATCCCAGTTGCAGCGCAAACGTAACGCACTATTTAGACGATACTCGCGTAGGGAGGAAGCAAAAATACTTAAAAAATTTCTTCACATTAGAAGCCCTACAGACGAAATAACTGAGACAACGAAAACGGAGTATTATCAGAGTCGTATATTTGAGGCTCTTGATAACGACACTGTTTGGAAAGAGCTGCGAAATTTGGGATTCCTTCGGCGAAGTTAACTTGGGCGAGCGGTTGACTTGAATGGTTTTACACTCGAGGACTTGAACCGGCAGTTTTCTGGTGTGACGGTCTCCTCACTGGAGGATGATGAGAGCCGCCATGTAATAATTCAATAGACCATAAATGTAGGTTTTTTTCTTTAAAAAGATTAATATACATGATGTTGTCTTGGTGATCTAGCATTTCTTCTCGCAGGCTTGTGGGGCGGACGGCATACTGCAAAGTTTTATAGTCGGGTCCTTGCCTGTTATTGGCAATTTTCTTGTCAAAATATTTAACTCTTCTTTTTCGACAAACATTTGCCCTAATATCTGGCAAAAGGCTCATATTATCCCCTTGAAGAAGTGCAAAATACCATCATCGGCTTCTGATTTCAGATCAATTGCACTTTTATGTTTCCTATCAAATGTTGTAAAAAAAATACCCTTAAACCAGTTTCATGAGTTTTTGCAGTCACGCTCGCTTATGGACCCAATGCAAACTGGTACCACTCAACAAAAACCATTTTGCTTAAGTTGACAGAAGACATACGTATAGGGATTGCCAGAAAACTAAAAGTTACAATACTCCTGTTGTTCGACTTTAGCAAGGCGTTTGACACAATATCTCCTACTTGTTTATTTGACCGTCTAAGGCAAATGGGATTCTCTAGATCTGCATAATTGTGGCTAAATTCTTACTTTTCGTCTCGTATGCAGGCTGTTGTTCCATCCGGTAACTTTTTTTCCTAGATTACAGTAAACCTGGAAGTGCCACAAGGGTCTGTCCTGGGACCCTTACGCTTCTGCCTATACATTAATGACTTACGTGACGTACTTCATCCTGCGGGTGTCCAGTATGTTTTGTATGCAGATGATCTACAGGTTTATTTGCAATTCCCATAATCTGACCCGGGTGGGGGGATAGCAGAGCTTCGGAGAGTCGCAATTGAAATACAGGATTGAGCTGTGCGCGCTTCACTCAAACTTAACGCCTCCAAGGCTCAAGCTATATCGTTTGGTTGCCGTAAAATTTGTTTGGACTTCTACAACCATGGTAGTCGTGACATTGAATTGGGCGATGGCGTGTACATCTCGTTTGTCGAGAGGGTTCTGAGTCTTGGTGTAGTTTTGAATTCGCAGCTATCTTTAGTTACATGTAGATAATATCACAAAAAAAGTAAATAGAGTGTTGTATAGTCTGCGTTTTTTTAGGAGGTACACTACCCAGGCTCTCAGGTGCTTTTCGTTTTGTTATTTTATTTATTTTATTTATTTATATGTTATTCTATGTTGTATCGTCCCATATACACATGAATGAAAGTATGTAAGGGATGTTAGAGGACGTGAGATTGTGATAACGAATGACTGCTTTATTGTGTCGTCCAATTTTTAATTTTAGTATTGTGACTGATAAATGTATTGACAGTTGATTTATTTGTATTATATTTTATCTGCTGACTTACTGTGATACTCGCCGTAATTGCATTTATTTTGCGACTCTGATATCACTGTGCAATATTGTATTAATACAAGCCTTTATATATTATCTATTTTTTTTAAAAATTTGAAAATTTTTGTATTGTACAAATAAACTTATATCTATGTATCTATTTATTTGTCTATCTATTTATCTATCTCTCACTCTCTTTCTATCATTATCTCTCTCTCTCTCTCTCTCTCTCTCTCTCTCTCTCTCTCTGATGAGTGACGTATAAACTCTTTGGTTCTTCTCCGTATTTAAGTTCAATTCAATAAGTTATTTACGTATTTTTTGGGAGTAAAAAAATAACTGTCACTAGCGTACACCCATTAACATACCAAATTACAATCCGCTTATTAAGTATTTGTCGCAATATTTGTCACTATTGTATTTTGTGCAATAAATAAGCGATAGGGTAGTTACAGTAATATTAGTAATATCTTGAATGACAATTAAATAAATACTGCACTTTCGCAAACTAACTGGAGGTAATGAAGAAAATTGGGTTGATGGGATATATACATCCCTCTACACTATATTTTTAAATTAATGTTTCACTAGTTTTATAAGTCAATTTAACTCTATTGTTCATCTCTATTGTATCATAAATATCTATAATTTAACAAACTTATTAATGCGTCACTCACCAATTCGATCAAATGTATTAAACTGATTATAAACTGTTACTAGTATGCGACAATCAATGTTAATTGCTTTTGTATTTACAATTACTTTTATTTTATTATTTGTAATCATATTGTAAATCAAACCAACCAGATAGGGTTGTACCCCAAGGTTGCAAATCTCTCTCTCTCTCTCTCTCTCTCTCTCTCTCTCTCTCTCTCTCTCTCTAATACTCTTTTTCTCTGATACTCTCTCTCTCACTCTCTCTCTCTCTCTCTCTCTCTCTCTCTCTCTCTCTGTGTGTAAGTATGAACGGCCGCCGATTTCTGTGTTCTAGTTTAAACAAGCTTACTGCATTATTCTCGCCTACCGGCGGATTTTATAGGCCTTCAACGTCTAAAGTGAAGTCTTTTGCTGTTAATTCATCTAGCAGAGTGATTATCGGACCATGTGAACACTCCAAAGAAAAATTCGGTTCGTCTAATCTAACTAAGGAGGCGCTAAAAAAATGTATAGATCCCGTCAAATTGAAGATGAGTATTAAGAAGGTTTATAATTGTCCTAACAATTCGGTTGCTTTCGAAGGTGACAACATCGATCCATGTACTCTTAAAAATATCCCGTTTCTGTGGTTCATCTCCGCAGCCTACATATTATATTAAGCGTCCAGAATATTTGTTGGTTGAATTAACTCTGTGCAGCCATAATTTGTTATTTATTGTCGTCTATAGTCCTCGTAAGGCAGGTTATTGGGACACGATTGAGGAGGCTATTCTAAATCATAACAATGGTTGTAACAATATTATTTTACTCGGAGACCTCAATGTTAATTGGAATGTAGTCTCAACACCTCAAGTTATTCTTTCGGAATCGTTTGACACATGTGGTCTACAACGTTTGCCCTTTGGCGCTACACATCACAGAGTGAGAGACGACTCACACACGGCCATTGATTATGTTTGTGTCAGTGATTTATCTAAAGTTAAAATATTCGAGCAATATAGTTACCCTGATATCTCTGATCACAATGATTTATTCGTACGTTTGGCGTATAAGTCGCCTTCAAGTTCGAGATTCTCTTTCAGTTCACGTGCATTTATTAAACGGGATTTATCTGCTTTCAACAGAGATTTGGCTTCCATAAATTGGTCTCCACTTTATGATTCATGCAATGTTGAGTCAAAGGTTGACGTTTACGCTAATCGTCTCATTGGCTTATATGACACACATGCCCCTTTTCGTATGGTCACAGTTAAATCCAAACCTTGCCCTTGGATTACTCCAGAAATAAAATATTTGATTATGCAACGTAACAAAGCTTGGAGAAAATATAAAAGAACAGGTCGTCGCGATAATCACGGCTCATATAAGCTGCTATGCAATCGAATTCAGACTATTATGAGAAACTCTATGTACTGTGACGGACATCGTCACACAATATATTCACGACGAATAGAATATTTAAATTCGCGAATTGTAAGTCGTCGGAGCTCTTCGTATGTCAAGGCTAACCGACGACACTTGTTTGTTTTTGTACAAATGTACAATTACGCGCGCAATAGTACGTAGGGATGAGAGCGCGAGAGTGTGTGTGTGTGTGTTTTCCACTCTCATCCCTTTTTCCGAAAATTAGGCGATTGCCTAATCAGTACGTTCCGATCCGCCGCTCCAGGCGGACAAAATCTATCCGATGCGATCGAGAGTTTTACGGCTAAGGAAAAGGAGCGTGAGGCGCAAAGCCGTCGATTTCCGGATCATCCTCGCGAGGTGAACCGCGAGTGAGTTGGTGTGTGAACAAGGACGGGAAGTGTGTGAGTGTGGACGCGGTTCGCGGGACACTCGCCGCGGCATTGGGCCGCCTTTCACCACCGCAGCCGTCGTCGGCCTCCGTTGCCCAGGAGGCCAAGAGGGACAAGGATTGGCTGGGCCATCCACGGAGCGCATCCCGGTAAGTACCGCGCGTTTCCCCCTTTCCCGAGTGTATGTAAGTGTGTGAACTCGGGAGTGTATTCGGGTACGCCGGTACCCGAATAGCGGAGATCGGGGCAGAGTCAACCGCAGGCGAGGATCTCGATCCGGTTGACTCCCGAGACTTCCGCCCGTACAAAGTAACATTGTCGCGGCACGAGGCCTGGATGGCCATTTTGTTAAATAACATTAAAATAAATGTTTAATTCATTTTTGTTTTAATTATTGTGTGTAGTGTTATTATTTCTCCCCGCTCCCGCCGACATTTATTAATTTTAATATCGTGTCGAGACAAGGAGGATCGCCCGAATCCTCCACACCGTCCCAGCGAACTCGTGTTCCTGGCGACAGCCCGCAGTTCGCAATAACAAAATAATTAATTGTACGCGGTATTGGGCAACGCGGCCCAACGGTTAATTTTAATTATTAAAAATAATTAATTCGATCGGGTACGCGAATACCACGTCACAGTATAATTACTATAAACGTAAGCTTCATGAATGTACTAATAGTTCTGAAATGTGGAAGTTAGTTGATAAGATGAGTGTAAAGGGTTCATGTAAAGATTCCAGGCCACTTCCTGTCACGCCTAGTCAACTTAATGAATACTTTGTGGGTGATGGGAGACCAACTATCAAGCTATTTCAGCTTTGTTATGCCCCGAATTCAATCGACAGTAGATTCTATTTTAAACATGTACAAGTCTCCGAATTAATTAATGTCATTAAATCTGCAAAGTCTAATGCAATGGATGTGGATAGCATCCCTCTCAAATTCATCAAAGAATGTCTACCCAATCTGATTTCCATTCTTCTGCACATTTTTGATAGTTCTTTTCAATCGGGAATTTTCCCTGTGCAGTGGAAAAGCGCTCTTGTTCGCCCTCTTCCCAAGGTGTCGCAACCGTCGGCTGCAGAGGATTTTCGACCAATAAGTATATTGTGTGCGAATTCAAAGTTGCTCGAGTTCATCGCCTATCAGCAAATTTTAGATCACGTGAAAGACTCAACAATTCTGGACAACTTACAATCAGGTTTTCGCAAACATTATAGTGTACATACAGCCTTGATTAAAGTAGTTGATGACATTAGGAGGAATGTGAATGACGGCTTTGTTACTTTGTTGATCTCGATAGATTTCAAACAGGCGTTTGGCACCGTCAACATTGGTTTGCTTTGTGAAAAGTTAAGATATTACAGCTTCTGTGACTCAGCGATCAAGTGGATTTCCTCGTATCTGACTGGTAGGTCACAGTTTGTTGTATCGGCTAATGGAGAGTCTTCTGCTACTCTTCACAGAGTCCAAGGCGTACCCTAGGGGTCAATATTGGGACCTCTACTATTTTTGTTATTTATTAACGATTTACCATCGTGTCTAGCAGATTGCTCGTACCATTTATATGCCGACGACTTCATAATTTACGCTCACGGTCATTTCAATGATCTGTCTGCCGTAACACAATGAGTCAATTCTAATTTACAACGAATTGCGCAGTGGGCTGCCGACAATGGACTTGCGATAAATACACGAAAAACAAAGGCTATTTGGCTGGGATCCAGAAATTATGTCTGCCGTCTTAGAGACTTGACTCCTCCAGATATCTTATTTGATGGTGTAAAAATTGATATCTTCCCCTCTCTTCGTATTCTAGGTGTTGTTCTCGACTCCTCACTATCTTCGATAATGCAATGTACCGTGACCGCCAGAAAATTTCATTGTGCTCTCTCACGTGTAAGAAAAGCCGGCAACTCACTTCCGGATAGTGTTAAGCTTACCTTAGTTCAGGCGTTAGTGTTTCCTTATTTGGATTACTATCCGGGTCTTTTTTGTCGATCTCTCTAAGGAATTGGTTATAAAACTATCGAGATGTAAGAATGCTGCACTTCGTTTTATATCTGGGCGGAAAAAATTTGAGCATATTACTCCGGTCTACAATGAATTGAGGATTCTATCGTACACTAAAAGAAGAGATTATCTCTGCTTGTGTTTACTTGCAAAGACGCTTGCTTCTGGTCAACCCGCATATCTTTTTGACCGATTTATGTTTCGTGTGATCGATAGATATGGCTCTAAAAGAGGTTCCGAATTTGACTTGAACGTTGAACGCTCCAGCACCGACTGTTTTGCTAACTCGTTTTTAGTTGCCTCATCTAAAATGTGGAACTTACTGCCGGAAGAGCTATGTCGACTTTTTAATAAACCATCTTTTAAGGTTGCTTTATTTAAATACTTTGTTACTGCGTAAAATAAATTGTTAATACACATATCGACATAAATGGTGGAATATTTACTATTTTACACTATATTATACTATGTTTTACTTATATTTTACTTATATTTTATTTATATATGTAGTTGTAGTTTATTATATTATTGTATGCTAACTGTGATATTTACATATTGAACAAATACTTACTGTTTAACTACATATTTATTTATTAACTTTATTAATATAAAAATTTAGAATTTTATTATTTAACGTTTAACATTTGTTATATTTCTTGTAAACTAAGGCGACGATCCCAAATGTATGTATTTTCATGTAATTTTACGTTGCGGCTATGTAGGACCTCGAGTCCTTTGCTGCTCAATAAGGAACATTCATTCATTCATTCTCTATTTCTCTAATACTCTCTGTCTCTCTCTCTCTCTCTCTTTCACTCTTTCATTAAAGTCATCCATTAAAATCACTAAATTACCTCCCTCCTCGTACGGAGACCTTAAATAAATCATTTATCATCACCTCATCCAAGATCATAAATGAACTCTCTCCTCATGCATTCGAGAAATCATCCATCACCAAATTCAAAGATTCATTATTTAATCATTTGTTTGGACTCGACCAAACTGCCTGGGCCACCAGGATGCAATGTGTGGGAACCTCACCGCTGATCCCTCACCTCGAATAGAATGTATTCATTGCGTTTGTACGAACAAGTACTACTATTGTTTTATTATTTTATTGTTACCTTATTTTGTTATATTTTTAAACTGATTATTTTTCTTTTATTTTATTGTTATTATTGTTATTTATTTTTATAGTTATATTTTACATAAAATGTGCAATCGAATTAGTATTAAGCAAATTTATATATTATTGTTAAAATTACTTTTATTTTGCAGACTGTTTTTAACATTGTAAGTGCCTACGGGGTTTAAATCCTAAAGGCCAAATAAAGCTTTTCAATCAATCAATCAATCAATCAATCTCTCATACTCTCTCTTTATCTCTTTATCTCTTTCTCTCTCTCTCTCTCTCTCTCTCTCTCTATCGGTGAGTACAAGGTTGCCTAGTAATTTGCTCCATTTTGAAATCTATAGATTACTCATACAGCTGCCTCGAGTATTTTTTCAGAGGAATCATCGGGACGTTCACTGACAGTAGTATCTATTTTTATAAATAGTTTGTGTTTTTGCTGTCAGCTGTTCCTAAGTTTTACCGTTTTTCTATCAAATATACTTTGGAGGTTATCTACGAGACTGCAAAAAGGCGGTTTTCCAGTGTTCTGCGAGCAGGTTAACCAGCTCTCGCACACAAGCGGATTTCGTGCACCGCAAGGTCAACTGAGTGGACGCCTCGTTATTCAAATGGCAAGGTCGCGCGGCTGGTTTGTGTGTGGCGCTCGTCTGACACGGTAAGACTACACCGAGGTTTGTGTCATATGTAACAATATTACACACACGCACTGCTTAGAGGTCGCGCCGGGCTTGACAGAACGCCGCTGTTGAAGTGAAGCGAGAGCGCCACCGCCTGGGTTGCCGCGACAAGCGAGCGCGACCTGCCGCACCGCGCCGTCAGCCACGCCTACTCCGCCCTCCTCCGTATCTAAACGCGTGGCCTCGCCTCCGTCGCCATCATTGTCACAGGTTGCCAAGCAACCTCGTGGTGCCACGCCTTTGTCGCCCAGTCACGCGTCGCGCGATATCGCCGCTGAAACCGATGCAATGGCGGGTGCTCCACCGCCGTGGATGGAGAGCTTCGCGCGCAATTTACAGGCGAACTTGCAATTAAATATCGACAATCTGCGAAGCGATATTAAATCAGTGGTCGAGAAGGTAGATCGTGTGGAGGGGAAGCTTGACGATATGAAGGCGGATATTGTGGCTTTGCATGCTCGCGTGGATCAGGTGGAGTCGGCTACGGAGGTGCGCATTAGCAATTTAATTGAGTTGGAGCTGAGAATTACTGCCTTGGAGGAAAATGGATCTTCCGGCGGTGGTTTAGATGCGCCATCATGTGCTTTATCTCTCGACACAATAAAAGACACTTGTGAGGTTTTGGCCACGGGTCTGCCCTTGTCGTCGTCCCTTTCAGACACCGGTATTGTTGACAAAGTGCTCGACACGATTAAGCTGCCGTTAATGTCGAAGCATTATCATTTTTCATCTATTGAAGCAATTGTTTTTTCTGAATCCCACGATGTCATTGCCATCACGGAAACCTTCCTCACCGAAAGCGATTCTTCTGAGATTCTTCAGTTACCTGGTTATGCTCTTTATCGGCTGGATCGAGTAGGTAAGGAGGGTGGTGGTGTGGCGGCGTATGTTCGGAATGAGTTTGCTGTGAGCATCATAGCTCACTCCGATCCTGTCTTCTCTAACGCCCCTGAATTCCTTATTTTGCGTGTAGTAAACAGGACGGTGGCGTTGGCGTTGGCAGTGGTGTATCGCAGGCCTTCTGCTGCTTACCCTACGGAGTTCTTCGATGCTCTTGCTGACATTCTCCCCAACTATAAACATGTCATTATTACTGGTGATCTCAACATTGATATGACATCATCTAGCGCTGCAGCGAATATGTTGAGAGGGAGTATGACAGCTCTGGGCCTTTTCCTCGCTCCGTCAAAACCTATGCACCACGCGGTGACACCGGCGGGAACATCTCATACTTGGTTGGATCTTTTTCTGGTTCGTGAACCAGTACCTGATTTTGTTTACAGTAAATCTACTTCTCCCTTTGCAGCGGGGCATGATGGTATTAGCATCTCCCGTATGATTAATAAATCGCAGGATCATGTCAAGAGGTTCTGGGTTAGGGACTTGGAGAGGATCAACCTTCATCATCTTGCTACCACCATCACTTCATTCTTGGATCAATCGTCACATAACTCAGTACTTCCATCTTCAACAGTCACAGATTCACTTTCATCTGCCTGGCCTGACCATCCCACCCCTTTAAGATCACTTTCATCTAATCATTTCGACCGACTTTCATCATCATTATCCTCCCTTTGTAGTGCGATTACATCAACGTTTAATGTCATTGCTCCATCTAAACTATTAACAATCAAAATAAAACATAAGCCATGGGTTACTCAAGAGATAAGAACTATTATTAAGGCCAAGAATGATGCTTTCAAGCAGTTTCGTAACTCTGGCTTGTTTACAGACGACAATGCCTATAAGTTGTTAAGGAACAAGGCTAAAAATACCATCAATTCTAGCAAATTCCACTACTTGCAAGTGAAGCTTGATAATGAAAAGGATCCTATTAAGTCCTGGAAACTTCTCAGAAATATGGGTCTAGGCTTGAAGTCTAATCCTTCGCCACTAAAACATTTTTCAACTTATCAACTCAATA
Organism: Theocolax elegans; assembly: GCA_026168455.1. Classification (NCBI taxonomy): domain Eukaryota; kingdom Metazoa; phylum Arthropoda; class Insecta; order Hymenoptera; family Cerocephalidae; genus Theocolax; species Theocolax elegans. Next base: position 9,094,333 of record CM047431.1, read on the forward strand.
GTTACTATGCATCTATATCAAATCATTCTCCACCACTCACTATTGATTCATTCGCATCCATATTATCTAACCTTTGTCATTTTCCCTCGTCTCCTTCCTTCGATTTCCTACCTGTGTCAGCCAAAAAAGTTCAACGGACTGTTGTTAGAGCCTCTTCCAAGGCGTCGGGCATCGACGGCATATCAGTCAATATGTTGAAATTGTTGGAACCGCAAATTACCCTGCCATTAACAGAACTTTTTAACGGTATGTTCTCTGCCGGATAGTTCCCCGATTGCTGGAAGAGGGTCGTGATGTTTCCGTTGGCGAAGTCGAGAAGGTTGGAATCGTGTTCGGACACGAGACCAATTGCTAAGCTTTGCGAGATTTCAAAGGTGTTGGAGAGATTAGTGCATGATTAGCTGGTTTAGTACCTCGAATCTAATCATTTGTTAATCGACAGGCAAGTGGGCTTCAGAAAGGGCCATAGTACTCAATCAGCTCTTCTGGGGGTATTAGATGATATTAGAAGAGCTATTGACTCCAGAATGATCACGATCTTAGTTTTATTTGATTTCTCCAAGGCCTTTGATACAGTTCCGCACGATAAACTTATCCGCAAGTTGGGTGATATCGGCTGTACAGACTCGGTACTTAACTGGTTTTACAGATACATTGTGGGTCGCACGCAGGTTGTCGTGGACGAGATTGGTATGTTGTCTGACTGGCTCGAGGTGAATGCTGGTGTGCCTCAGGGCAGTGTTCTGGGTCCGATCTTATTTTCCATTTTCATCAACAATTTACCTAAGGTTTTAAAGTACAGAAACTATATGTTATTTGTGTTCAACGCGTATCTCATGATGCGAACGCGATCGCAAATTGGGCCTCGGAAAATGGCCTCTCGTTGAATGTTAAAAAGACGAAGGTTATGATCCTGGGCAATCAGGCTTTTATTTCGCGTATCAACCTGAACACTGCCCCGAAGGTTAAACTATGTAATGACTTGTTGGGTTATAAGAATGTGGTAAAATCACTGGGGTTACTGATCACCCCTACCCTCGACTGGTCTAAGCAGGTCATGTCAATCTCTAGGCGTGTCCACGGAGTTCTGGATTCTCTACGCTATTTCAATAAAGCATTATCGGTTAAGCTCCGCAAGAGTCTTGTTGAAACACTTATTTTTCTCCATTTCGATTATGCGTGTCCGATATATAATGATGTAGATCAAACTAAAAATCTAAAACTTCAAAGACTGTTGAACGCTTGCGTTAGATTTGTATGGGGCAACATAGCGAAACGCGAACACGTCACCCCGTTTAGACTGGGTCTAAAATGGCTGTCGGTCGAGTCCAGACGCTCATATCTCATTGATTCCCTAGCGTTTAATATCATTGCTCACAACTCACCCTCATATCTAGCAAACCACTTTACCATACTTAATACCCCTGGCCAAAATCCCCGCTCTTCCTCTTGTCATCCTCCCAAATCACTCATGTACCTTCCACTACGTACAGAAGCTTTAAATAAATCATTTATCATCACCTCCACCCGCATTTTGAAACAGCTTCCTTCCATCAATTTTAACCCATCATGCGTCGACGGCTTCAAAAACACATTATTTAATCATATGTTTGGGCTCGACCAAACAGCCTGGTCCTCGCGGGTCGTGTCTGAGGGCTTGTTGCCGAGGTCTATCCCTCACCTGGATGAAGCAGCTTAGTTGCGTTTTTAATTGTTATTTATTCAATTGTTATATTGTTTAGCATGTTTAATTTTATAACTTTGTTTATTTAATTTTATTGTATTTTATTGTCATTTATTCTATATCACTCGAGCGATGTATTCTGAGAGCAGTTAATTTAATTATTGTTGTTTAGTTTTAAGTAATTATTTAATTGTACATATTATTTCTATTTTATTTTATTTTATATCAGTTCACTGCTGGTAACTGTATTATTTTACAGCCGCAATTTTAATGTTATATTATTTTATAGTTATAAGAATTTATTTCTGTAATCTTGTGCTAACAGTTCTTACGGGGTTTTTACCCCATAAAAGCCAAAATAAAGATCAATCAATCAATCAATCTTTCTCTGGCGCGGTGAGTACAAAGTCATTTTTTCCTTTAACTGCGTATTTCTCTGGAGAGCATTGTAATCACGTAACTATCTGGAGTTTCAGAATAGTGAAAATTGAACGTCCACTGTCTGCAGCTTGTACCTGTATTAATTAGTTACATTTTTGTTAGTGTAGGCAATTGTCCAATAATAACGCAAATCTATCTGCGAAATTTTTTGTTATTTCAGCACGCTGAGTCCAGGCCAACGTTGCGAAAATCACCTCATGCGAAAATGGCAACACCGTGCGGCTGCTTTGTTTGCGGAACTCGACTAACACGCAAGGATTATACAGAGGCGTATACTGTATGTAACAATATAGCTCATACAAATTGCTTTGAAGTCGTGCCGGGCTCGTCCAAGCGTCGCTGCTGTGTACTCGCAAAATATAAATCAAAAGCGTTAGTGCTGCCTCCCACCGATACGAGAACGCCACCGCCCGGGTTACCACGTCAGATTAGCGCGACTGACAGCGCCGCATCGGCGACCACGCCCACTCCACCTCCGTTGTCTTGCCTCCGTCGCACCCTCGCGGCGCCCCGCCCGCCAAATCCAATCATACGACACACGATGCTTTCATCGACTCCGTACCGATGGCGACTGCTCCACCACCGTGGATGGAAACTTTTGCCCGAAACTTGCAAGAAAACCTGCGAAGTGACCTAAAATCGGTACTGGAAGTCGTTTACCGTGTTGAAGGTAAGGTGGATGAAGTTAAGGCGGAGCTGAAAGACCTGCAAACACAAGTCAGTCTGATCGAGGAAGAAGTTGAAGCGAAGTTTGCGATTTTCGGAGAGCGCATCAGTAGACTAGAAAATCGGATCGGTAATTTAGAATCAGAAAAAACAAATTCCAATATAACGCTGCAATCTCTCGCACTAAAGAACACGTGCGAGCTACTCATTACGGGCCAAACCGCGCAATCGGATAACGACATTTTAATTAAAATATTCAATGCGTTGAAGCTTTCAAAAGCCAATAGTCAAATAATTGACCTTCGCCCTTGGACCCTGCGGCCAAAAACTATTTCTCCCCCTGCTCCGATGCACACGCGTGGCATAGTTATAAAAAGGTCCTCTGCCACATCTAGGAAATCTATGATGGAGAAAGCCCGCCTCCTTAAAGGACGTAAAGTTCGAGACATTTTCGGAGAAGGTGGTGACAACTCACTGTTTATCAGGCCACAGTGGCCGAAGCCAGTTTTCGAGCTATGGCAAGCTGCAATACGTAAATCGAACGAACTGGGCTACGCGAGGCCCTTAATTATAGATTTAATTGTTTATATGTGTGAGGTGAGAGATGGTCCACTAAAGCGTGTGAATTCGGTGACTGATTTTTCAAGCTTTCCTACTCTTTCTCCTCATACCAAATAAGACAGGATGGGTCGGGCCGAAACACTAAAATCATCTAAATCATTTTCCATTTTTTATTCCAATACAAATCGTCTGAAAACATATTTCACGTCCATCGAAGCACTAGTTCATCCCGGATCTTATGATGTCATTGCAATCACCGAAACCTTTCTTACAGAGCACGATTCTTCTGAGATAATTAGATTACCCGGATGTGTGGGTAACAAGGGGGGTGGTGTGGCGGCTTATGTTCGCGAGGATTTCAGGGTGGGGGTCATCGCACACTCTGACCCCATCTTCTCGAATACTCCAGAATTCCTGGTTCTATGTCTGACAAGTAAAACAGTTACATGGGTGTTGGCAGTGGTATATTTCAGACATACTACCACGAAATAAGTATGTCATGGTCACTGGAGATTTTAACATCGATATGAGTTCATCCAGTGCTACGGCAGATAAGCAAACTTGTCGGCACTGGGACTTTTTTCTTCATCACTATCAATCATCCAACCTAGGCTGACTTGGTCTGACTAGTCTGTTTCTACGGGTATGTCTTTGATAAATTATCTATCGAGTCCGCATTCATACTTGGCTCATTCATCACATACCTATCATAGCACAATTTCGTCTTCATTATCATATACATGTAAATCAATTCTTTCCACATTTGACATGTTAGCACCTTTAAAATATCATTCCATTAAAACCAATCATAAGCCATGGATTTCTCAGGACAGTAAAGTAAACATCAAAGCCAGAAACGCAGCCTTTAGTAAATTTCGAAATATAGATTCAATTGATGATTACAATATCTATAAAGGTCTTCGAAACCATGTTTCTAATGCTATAAACTCGAGTAAATTCCATTTCTTGGCTAAGAAAATTAACAGTACGAATGATCCTAAAAAATCCTGGAAATGTCTCAAATCATTGGCCTCAGCTCGAAGACATACCCATCACCGCTAAAATATTTCACGCCTTATCAGTTAATAGTACTTTTTGATTCAAGAGCGAAAATGTTGATTTTCGAACGAGTTGAAACTCATCTTTTGCTCGTGTATCAAACAATATTTTTTGATATCGTGGGCGTAGATGCGATTTTTAAAATCCAAACAGTGCGTAAAATCGCCTTTTACGCACACTGTGTCAAAAATATTCATTACGCATCTGTCTCTAATCATGTTCAATCACTTTCTGTTCAATCATTTTCATCCATATCGTGCAATTCATGTCTTATGTCACCTTCGCTTTCCTCTTTTACAAGGAGTTCAACGCGCAATCCAGGGAGCGTCCTCAAAGGCAGTAAAGATTGATGGCATATCTGTTGAAATGCTGAAGTTATTAGAGCCTCAATTAACACTGCACCTTGTTGATCTCTTTAACGATATGCTCTTAGTTGGATATTTTCCTGTATACTGGAAAAGAGTACTACTGTTTCCATTGGCGAAGTCAGGCAGGATAGAATCGTGTTCAGATACGAAGCCAATTGCTAAGCTTTGTGAACGCTCAACAATTTTGGAGAGACTTGTGCAGAACCAGCTTTCTAGGTATCTGGAGGAAAATCACATTCTAATTGACAGACAAGCGGGGTTTTGAAAAGGACACAGTACCCATACAGCACGCCTGGGTGTTCTGGATGATGTTAGAAGAGCCATAGTTGCCAGGAAGATCACGATCCTTTTCCTGTTTGACTTCTCAAAAGCCTTTGACACTGTCCCTCACGATAAACTTATCCAAAAGCTGAGTGAAATTGGTTACTCCGATACTGTTTTAGCCTGGTTCTATCGATATCTTGTAAGCCGCATGCATGCCGTGCAGAGTGAGACTGGCGAGATGTCAGACTGGCTTGAGATAAATGCAGGAGTACCTCAGGGCAGTGTTCTTGACCCAATACTTTTTTCGATCTTTATAAATGATCTGCCGAAAGTTCTTACGTACAAAAACTATATGCTATTTGTCAATGATGCCCTGGTTTATTATTCGTTTCTTTCGTCAGAATTAGAATTAAGTGTACAGCGTATAACTCAAGATGCTAACGCAATAGCCTTATGGGCACGCACAAATGGACTTAAACTCAATGTCGGAAGGACGAAGGTTATGATTCTGGGTAGTGAGGCCTTTTTATGGCGTATCAACTTGAACACTGCCCGAAGGTTAAACTGGGTACAGATTTTTTGAGCTACGAAAATGAGGTGAAATCGCTTAGGGTTATAATCTGTCCCACTCTTGATTAGACAAAGCAAGTGTTATCAATTTCGAGACGCGTATGTGGGGTTTTATACTAACTGCGTTATTATAGGAAGACTCTGTCACGGGGGCTTAGGAAAAGTCTGGTAGAAACACTTGTCTTTCCCCATTTCGATTATGCGTGTGCGGTATACAATGATGTCGATCAAACCAGGAATCTGAAGCTCCAAAGGCTGCTAAATGCATGCGTTCGATTTGTGTGAGGGTGGTTTTCGGTCGAGTCTAGGCGTTCATACCTCATTGGCTCCCTTGCATATAGCATCATCACTCATAATTCTCCCTCCTATCTTGCAAATCATTTCATCAAACTCAACATCATAACCCTCGCACTTCCTCTCGTCATCCACCAAAATCGCTCAACTATTTTCCCCCTCGAACTAAGGCATTAAATAAATCTTTTATCATTACTTCATCCCAGATCATAAACAAACTTGCTTTCAGTACATTCGATAAATCATCCATCAGTCATTTTAAAAGTTCACTATTTCAGTACCTGTTTGGACTCGACCAAACTGCCTGGTCCACCAACCTTTATTGTGTTTTCCCGAAACTTGTTATTTTTAAAGTCCGTGTACTCGATAATTTAAAATCTACTGCATCAATCGTTATAAAATTTTGCACAGTGTATCTTTACATGATTCGCCAGATAGTAACTAAGCATTTTTAATTTTTTTAAACAATTATCAATTTGACTATAATAATTTTTTTAATTTTTTCAGTAAAAATCGTTTTCTTTTATTTTAAGTGATACAAAAAATTGGAGAATCGAAAAACTATATATATCTCATTGTGGATACCTCGAAAAACATCTTTAACGGATTCTTTTTGGTTTTTGTGTTTCAGATGATTCTGTGGCGAGTTATGCAGTTCACCGCAAATCATCTTTTTTTCGAGACGACTCCGAAAATTCACTACTCTTCGCTCAATTTTCAATATATTGCGATGAAAATTTACAAAAGTATTGTTAATGTATTGTATTTCGATAAGGAAATTTCTTTAATAAACTAACACTATGAGTAAAGCTAGAATAAATTCTCAAAAATATGTTTTTTTTCAACCGAATTAACTATACGCCCCCTTCCCCTTAAACATAACAACCATAAAACCACTACTTGCTGAAAAATATCTTTACGGAAAAGTAGCAACTAAAAAACTAAAAAATTAAAAAAAAAAGGTTCGTGTCAACGCACCAAAATGACATTGTATACATATTCTACATAACTGCAGGTTGATCCATAAAGAATAAAAATTAAATATGAAATTTTAACCAAAATTCAATCTGAAAAATGTATTGTTTCTTTTAGCCTAAAATTCTTCAGTTTCTTCATAACTACTAGCACCAGAAGAGGTCTGCAAATCCTGGCAGACGAAACGTCGTATGACTTTTTCACATAAATACGGTGGTGTTAAAATATTTATTTTTCCTACCGAGATTATCCCTCAAAAAATCGTTTCCTTAAGATTTATACAAACTATGGAGGGAAAATACACTCATGCTCCAAATTGAGCAATTTATGCTTATTCTATCAAATTGTATCTACTTGAACTCAACTTTTTTCTAATTTTTGGATTGAGCGTCTATCTCTATTTGTTTCGGAGTTATAAGAGATTCAATTAAAAGTAATTTTTTGAATGACTTTCGTCAAAGTGGCCATTGGCAAGTAATAACTTAACTTTCTTCATATTTATACATTACAAACGATATACCAAAGTTAGGGTAAGATCCGTTTCCCGGAAGTCATGTACTCCCCGTCTTCGTTGATGAGAGATATTTGGGATATTTGGTTATTAAAAAAAGTTTTCGAAAAAAACCTGCAAAAAAATTTCCTTTCCAAAAAATGGTTTCCGAAAAAGCTTTCGCCGATAAGAACATTTTCGATAAAACTCTTTCATTTTAATATTATGTGGCCAAATGTTAACAGACGGTAGTGTATATGCAGCACTTTCAAACCATTCTTAATTAATGTTTTATATATTGTAAACCATGCACTAACATTTTATTAACATGCTTTCTATATGTACTGCTTCTGTTACCACATCCCCTCTATTGACTCAGTTAGACAAACAAAGAGGTACTGTTGCAATACCTGTATCTGTCTAATCAATGCTTCAGAACCCATCGTTGGGCGCGCAGTCTATCTCTTTAAATCTATGGTTTGTACGCACTGTCGCTTCGAATAAATTTCTAAATGCTGAATGCCTAAGGAAAGTATTTAGTGTTTAATACTTATAAATATTATATGAAAATACTAATTATGTATTGATAAATGAGGATGTTATTATATTAACATTAAGGTATCAGTATTCTACGATAAGATACGTAATGTTATATGTAGATATGTACCTAAGAAGCGTATTAGCTTAGGTACGTTTTGAAGATGGTATTCGTCGGAACTTAATCAATTGATTTTTATTAGGAAGTTGTAAGTGGAAAAATACAAATAATTTAATTGACTTTATTATGTTTAAATGACTTCCCACGAAATCTATTCGCTCTTTTAAGATACATAGTTTTAAAAATTACTGGGCCGCCTGATAATGCATGTTTCCACAATATGAATGTTTGCGTATTACTTTGGTTTCGTTTTTTGTAGAGCCTCAATGCTGCAACTTCTTGTATCATCTCGGTAACCATTGCTTAGTTTGTTTGAAATTAGTAATGAAGACGTCATCGCCCAGGCCAACTTACTCAAGTCTGGTTTGGATGTCGTTCCTGATACGATACCTAGTATATTTTTTCGATCTTGTATCTTATCTCTTATAGTTCCTCTTAGTCATTCAATTAAAAAGTCAATTTATTTTAGTGTTTTTTGGTAGGAATAATTTACCACTCTAATCTTTAAATCGGGGGATAACAACGATGATACCATTTATAGACCTAATTCCATTATTGGTGCAATTCCAAAGTTTTTCTTTGCAATTATTGCAAACAAAGAAAAATTATTTCAAACTTATTATGCAACCATTCTACTTTTAAAAATCTCTCATATCAATCCCAGAACGATGCCGTTTACTTAGGTTTCTCTAAGGCATCTAACTCAGTATTTCCTAGGTTCAATGATAAGTTTCATATATGGGTATTACCGAACCGGCATTGAACTGGCTGCGATTTTTTTTGTCTTTGCGTATTCAAACGGTACATACTGCTAACAGTAAATCTAAAATAGTTGCTGTTAAATAAGGTGTAAAACAAGGTGCACACATTGGCTCTATATTGTTTGTATTATATATCCCAAACATTAACCTAGTTATTAACTACTCTAGGTTTCTATAATATGCAGATATCTCAAAGTCTATACTGCAGTAACATCTCTTCTTAATTTTAGTAGACACCAATTGGACATAAATACATAAAGACATAACATTTTAGCGACATATAAATAAAAATCTGTTTTTCCCATTTCTACTGTAATTCGTAATTTGCAACATCTTTTAAAATTTGCGTTTTGATTAATAATTATATCAAATTATTTTTCCCGTTAGTTACAGAGCCCATATATTTATTTTTATTATTGTAAACAAAGCCATTCCTTATATAACATTCTGTTACCAATAAATACATACTTGTTTATTTATGTTGGATGTTAAGGAGCGAGCACAATCAGTGTAGCTATTCGTAGCGAGGCTCCCCTCCCCGACCGAGGAGCTCTCGAGCTCTCGGCTTCTCGGGCCTGCGAAGCGAGCGTGCGCGGCACTGTTGCGCGGGAGCAGCTCTCTCGCTTCGGCCCATTCGTTCTTGAACGATCGCGGACGCCGGACGTGCTTCTAGTATTTTGCTCGACTATAAGTTTTTATACAGCTCGAGTTTTTGTATATTTAGTTTAAGTGTAATTTGAATAAATCTAAGTATAAAGGAAGGTAGTGCTTTTATTATTAATATTCCCTCTCTCCTCTCTCCTACAGATTATTTAAAACCTCAACAGGTTATGGGCCCAGCACGCTTCCACTGCGCGCTGAGGTGTCTGTAGATTGAGAGTGAGAGAGAAAACCGTGCTTGCGAGTGAAGTGAGTTTTTCTTCTCGTTACTGAGTGTTTAACGACTTGGAGGTTCTTTTAAGCTCGACGGAGGAGATTTTCCTGGACAGACCACGAGGGGTTACCCGTTTTTTTTTTCTATAAAGTGTTAAGCTGGAAGGAAGGAAGATGAAGAAAGCTGGATTCAGCATGCCAAAATCGAGAGGTGAGTGGTTGTTGGTTTTGAAATGTGCGCGATCGCGTGTGATGGGCAAGCTTCCTTCTAAAGATAATAAAATTCGTAAGTCCGACGCATAATTATGAAATAATAAATCTTGAGTGAAATTAACCGGAAAACCCGTGTGTCCAATATCGTTTTTTATTTAATCTCTTGAGAGCAAGCTCGAGTAAAAATTCTGTTGGAACTGAATTCTAAGAAATCTAAGATGGCGGCGCGTAACGGACGGAAAAAGGAGGGAAACGAGTTTTTGGCGCGGACGCGCGCCATTTTTGTCTCTCTCTCTCTCTCTCTCTCTCTCGCTCCTGCATGTTGGTAGGTAGAGAAAGCAAGTCCGCGCGCATTGTTGCTAAGGAAGATTAATTGTACTTCCGGTCGCCATTAGCTCGAAGGTAAAATACGTAGATATCGTTACGTTAAATTCAACTAAAATTCAGAATGAAGATCGAATTAAAGTAAATTAAATAAATTTGAATAAATTCAAATTAAATAAGAATTAAATATGAAATGAAATTAAACTAAATGAATTCAAATTTATTGGATTAAATACGCTGGAATAAAATTAAAATTAAGTGCAATAGAAAATTAGCTTGATGAAAATTTTGAAAACAGTTAACTGTGAAATAAATTAATTTAACAGATGAGAGGAATCTGAGACTATTCCTGCTCATGCAAGACAACGAGCTCGGACTGACGGAACGACATCCGGACGAGTCCATATTCGTGGAGATGGACGAGTATGAGACCGTCTACCTAAAATTGTCAGGAGGCGAAATATATAAAATTGGTAAAGCTCGAGTTTCATTAACTTAGTTGGAGTAATTATTGGATGTCGCCTGACTAAATTAAAATAAAATAAATTAAATTAAAGCTGAAATTGCATGCAAGCAGAGCCAAATTAAAGTGTTGGTCGGCACGCGCAATGTAGTGTATGTTGTTCTACCTGCATTGTGTATGCTGTGAAATCACAGGAATTATTGAAAATTAAAAATCAGGTGTTTAGCATCGTTCTTTTCATTGTGTTCATGAACTGAGTGATTGCTCGTAAACTACATAACGCCGCTGTGATAAAATATTGTTCTCTTGATTGTGTTCATTAGGAGAATAAATATTTATTTGTGAAAGAAATTACAGACAACTCAACTATCGAGGAGGAGACGTTGGCTTCTGTCAAGAGGGAAGTCATACGTGCAAGGACTGAAGAGGTGGCTTCGGTCGAGGAGTCATCCTCAAACCAACATGGGGAGACTCGGTCCTCACAGCTGGAGTCTTCTGATAAGCCTGACGACAAAACGGCCGGAAAGCTCGATGATAACGAAAAGGATGATAGCTTGATTAGTCAACTAAGCTCGAAATTACAAGGTAATAAATCCACCCCAGTTGTAAAATCAGAACAAAAGGTTAAACTGGATTTGGATCTGTATAAAATTCGTCAGCGATTGAGGACAACAAAGCTTGATTTTGATTCAAAAGGAGAAAATAATCCTATTGATTCAACATTTGAAAATGTTGAAGTTAAAAATAATTTAAATAATTCAAATGCTGATTTTGATTTGGAATTTTCAGATTTGATGGAACGAGTTCCAGAAGTTAAAAGAGATTATGTAAGAGAGTGTGTTGCCAGAAATCTAGTAAAAATAAGCTGGATGTCGACTAAGAAACAAATTGCTGATATATTCACGAAAGCGTTGCCTTTTGAGTCACATGCACGCTTGACTGAATTGCTCCTGAATATTAATTTCGTAAAATAACCCTTTGTTTGTTTTCAGATACCTCAGAGAAAACTAAGGACTGATGTAATTGTTGACTACCAGCTGGACTGAATCTGCTCGGGAGGGAGTGTTGGATGTTAAGGAGCGAGCACAATCAGTGTAGCTATTCGTAGCGAGGCTCCCCTCCCCGACCGCGGAGCTCTCGAGCTCTCGGCTTCTCGGGCCTGCGAAGCGAGCGCGCGCGGCACTGTTGCGCGGGAGCAGCTCTCTCGCTTCGGCCCACTCGTTCTTGAACGATCGCGGACGCCGGACGTGCTTCTAGTATTTTGCTCGACTATAAGTTTTTATACAGCTCGAGTTTTTGTATATTTAGTTTAAGTGTAATTTGAATAAATCTAAGTATAAAGGAAGGTAGTGTTTTTATTATTAATATTCCCTCTCTCCTCTCTCCTACAGATTATTTAAAACCTCAACAATTTAAAATATTGTTTTATATATAAATATAAATTATATATAAATATAAATTGTTTTATATAAATATACATTATCTACTCACTTATATATCCATACAATTTTGAAATTTTAATTTAAAAATTTTTAAATTAAATGCTCCTAAATTATTAATTTTTAAAAAACTTTTCAAACGTAACTCGTATTTTATATTATCACTGTTAAAATTTGAAATTTCTTTTGCCATTACTGTTTATAATAAAATTATCTTAAAAATGCAATAATTAATGTATTTAATTTTTAACCCATTGTATATATCATATGGATATATGGGAAAGTGTATGTTATACTTGATTAATATTTATTTTATCTTCGAATAATTTTGCATCTGTATTTAAAGCATTACATTAAATTTTAGATCCGTTATTATTATTGAGAACACATTTAAAAATTTTATGAGCTTTTTCAGGAATGAGTAATCTAATACACATTCGTTTAAGTTATATTCATAACTATTTTCTGCGCCCGGAAAAAATTCATATATTATCTATTCATTATCTATTCTTGAAAAAACATAATTTTGAAATATATATATATATGTATTACATAAATATTACACCGCGTTAGCGCGCATGCGCGCGCACACACACACACGCACGCATGCACCCACGCACCCACACACACACTCGTGCCGGGTTTGCTGGTCCCGCATCGTGGCGCCACCCCAGGTGCTGGTTAGGGGAATGCTTTCCAGATATGGATGGTACCGAAAAGATCAAATATTCGGGGCGAACCAAAACCAGATAGGGGAAGGCACCCCGAAATTAAACCAATTATGGATAGTGAGGTTAAAACAACACTACCCCAAGCGGGCACGGCAGTCCTGTCAAATCCCACCACTAATTCTGATCGGGTGAAAGCGCCGGTGGTCAGTGCTGGCCCACGGATTTTGGGGACAAACTCACACCGTTAAAATGGTAAGTGCTGCGGAGGTTGGTCACTCGGCCTCTATAGCATCAAATGCTACGTGTGACCTGCCCTCGACTGGAATGTCGAGTGACGCTAACAGAGCTTTCCTCCGTCTGCGTGAGAAAATAGACCCCCTGGTGGAGTTTGTTCTGAATAAGAACAACATCCACAAAGAGCTGAAGAGCATGGCGAGAGCAACAAGCAGGGCTCTTAATAAATACGCGCGGGTGAACAGTGCTGTGTGCTCGACAGCGCCGAAAATTAAAATGGCAGATGCGCGTAAGGATGGAATGTACCAAACGTCGCCCATCTTCCGCGCTGAAGAGTGTCAAAGGAGGCCGGTCGAGAGGGAAAGGCCCTCACCACCTCAGCATCCCCCGGAGAAAAGGAAGAAGGGGTCGAAGCAGCCCACTAACAAAAATGGGCCAGCAGATGCTTCGACATCCGTTCCTAAGACCGGTGGGAACCAGTCAAAGGTCCCTGACTGGGCTACTGTAGTACGCAAGGACAAAAAGAAAGAGGCTCAGCAGAATACGCAGTTGAAGCAAGCCAAGGATGTCGGAGGACAGCCAAAGGTGTCCAAAAAACCTAAAACGGTCGTAAAATCAGCTCAACCCGACGCCATTAAGATTAAAGTGTCAGGAGAGCGAGCCTATGCCGACATCCTTTGGCAAATACGGGCCGCGCCAAACCTCAAGCCGCTGGGAGAAAGAGTCTCCCGTATCCGGCGTACCAGAGGAGAAGATCTGCTCATTGAGCTTGGAAGACCTGGAGTAGGAACTCCAGATCTCAAGGCAGTGGTCTCGTCCACATTACGTGGATTAGCAGAGGTCCAGATGCTGACCCACAAAGAGTTTATTACTATAAAGGACATGGGCGACGCCACGATAGCGGAGGAAGTAGCAGAGGCAATCTCTGCGGTGATCGGGCCAAATATGGTATCTTCTGGGAATAGAAAACTTAGAAGGTCATATGAAGGCACTCAGATGACCAGGGTCCTTCTTCCCGCATCGGCAGCAAAAAAGCTGCTACAGAACGGGAAGCTTCGGATAGGCGAGGTCAACTGCAGGGTCCGGCTCGGCGAGACCGAAGCCACGAGGTCGATCACTTCGGAAAGGCTTGCAAAAGTGCAGTCGACCGATCATCGCAGTATTTCCGGTGCGTCCAAGAGGGCCACAAAGCAGTGGATTGCGTGGCGGACAAAAACATAGCCGCGCCTAGGGTTGAAGCATCTGACAGAAATGGTTAGGGTGCTACAAATCAACCTTAACCACTGTGCTATGGCCCAGGATCTGCTGCCACAGTTGGTCAGAGAAGAGCAGGCCGACATTGTTATCGTCAGCGAGGAGTACAGGGATCTCAGTGAATCGAAATGGGTGAGTGATTGCACCCGCAGAGCGGCCATCTGGGTACGTGAAAACATGCATGTATCCGGAAAAATGGCCGCTCCCTTCCCCAATTTTACGTGGATGGAGGTGGCGGGTATGCAAATATACAGTTGCTACCACCCACCCAGTGACAACATCGACGGATTTGCGGGATCCCTTGATGCCATCGTTACTAGTGCAAGGTCCTCCCGATTGCCAATAGACATTGGAGGGGATTTTAATGCCTGGGCGACAGAATAGGGCAGTATGAAAACGAACACTCATGGTCGTACACTCCTCGAGGCCTTTGCGATATTGGAGTTGGAGATTGTTAACACTGGAACGACTCCCACTTTTACCAAGGCGGGAAGGTCGTCTATTGGTACCGCACGTAATTCGGCTTATCTTAAACAATTTACTTTAATTAACAAATAATTGATAAAGAAAAGAAAAGAAAAACGCGACGCGATCACACACACAATCTCACTCACACGCCTATATGGGATAAATTCGCGCCAAAAATCGGATGTTAACTCGATTTTAATAATAATTATATTTTACTGAATTCGAGCTAAAAAGAAATAATCTGTTGCCGATACTCTAAACTGTCGGATCCGCTACTTTACTCAATTCACAAAAATATACCTGTAAATAAAATAACAACTCGAAAATTCCACAAAGTTTAATTACTTCAGCTATCCATGAGGTCTCGATGCTGCAAAAGTAAATTAAATATAGAAAGATCTCACGAACATTTCACCTTGAATCCACATGCAATATTAATTAATATATTCTGATTCACAATAACAGTGATAATTAATTATCCTCTCATCTCGGACTCACAATGATTGTTTCGAGTTAAATATCTCGTAATTCTCAAAATGGAGACTTCTCCTTTTAATCTCTTTCCTTTCCAAAATATCTATCTATCTCCAAAACACACGTCTTTCTTCCTCGAAAGCTAGGGTAACAAGAACGGAAGGACGCGATCGAGGGATGATCCGCCCCTCGTAACGAACTTTTCAGAGATCGCTTGATTATCGATCATTGGGTACTTTGGTTGAAACTCGATATCATTCGTGGAAAATTCTCTCGACAATTTGATTGGTTTTATTCGAGGATGCGCGAACCTGCGCGAGGATAATTGTTCTCATGGAAAATCACTTAAATGGCGCGACACTCGAAATAAAATTGCCGGACTCGAAATATTTTAATTACATAATACTCGAAAAACACTAAATTTATAACACCAAAATGTCACCAAAATAACACCAAAAATACATAATAAATAATAGATTTCATCAATAATATATATAATTAACATATATCTCATGCAACATTTAAACATTCATTTAAATACTCGAGAAAATCCAACGATAAACCGCAATATCAATTTCACATATAATATAATGAGTGCGAGAGAGAACGCCGTATATATATATATATATATATATATATATAGATATGCTTATATACTTAATATACATCGATACTCTCTCTTGGCTTTATCATGCTCCCCACTCTGATAGCGACGCGAGCATGTTGCGCGAAATCATTATTCGGGAGAGAGCGATCGCGTACGTTACTCTGCTCCCCCCCTGCCCCTCGCGTCCACAATACCCGGTGTACGTCGTCACCGCGGTTAAGTTATTTCTCGCGTTCGGGTATACATTAGTATATATATATGTGTGTGTGATTCCATCCCGGTTGTCGAAGATGCGTGTACGTGGTAATTAAACCGTACGCGCACACGTGTGCTACCAGCTGATGCTGTACCCGTAAATATTTTATTTGTATGTGTGAACGTAACCAAATATATGTGTGCCTGAAATTAATACATTTTCCTTAAACTAATTACGCTCTCGTCGTCCATAAAAACTACCGATTTTCTTTACATTTTGCGTGCTCGATTTATACTTATATTAACTATAACCATGCATGCATGTGTATACGCTGTAGTAGTATATATATATATAGAAACGGTTAAACAAGATTTTTGCATCTAACTCTCGTAAATTCACGTTAACACTAACATAAATTTATTCGTTTTTACGAACGTAATTTAGTTACGGAGAATAAAATAAAAAATTTAAAAAAAAATTATTTTTTTTGTAGCTGTAATTTTCAATAACTATATAAGATTTATTTCGCCGCGCGGTATATACGAAAAAAGGATATAAAACTTTTTTTCCATCCATGCTGAAAAATATATGGAACCGCAAGGATCACCCAGCCTAGCCTATAGCATCGGCCTCATCCCGAAGGGTGGGCGCACTCACGGATAAGACTCTTTTACCCAAAAAAAAAATTTTTTTTCGCAGTTCTATAATAAATTACGGGACCACTCGTGGATAAGGGAAAGGATTAAAGGTGCAGCATAACTTACTGCTGGATTAAGTTTGATAATGGAACTCTTTCCCTTCGAAATGTTACGTCTATTCTCTTCAGGTCCTTGGACGATACTCCTGAAAGCTCCTGACGAAAATGAGCTTCCGAGTAGATTATCTCGTCAATCAAGATAAAGGACGAAAGATAATCACATGCGCGAAAGCTTAATTCACTAATTCTGGTATATATAGTTCACGCATAAAGAGGATCGCGGTGGTTCCATCGGGAGGACAGGAAACTGTAATTATTAGACTAATTACAGTGACCGATGATATCTTCCGATGGGCACAAGCACCACTGTTTCAACTACATGTGCTTTGTTTACAGACACACCGTTCACCTCCGTCACTGATTAGCCCTGGCAGCATAAATAGAGCGACGTTAAATAACAAAAAAAAAGACATACGAGTGTTAGGATATGATCCGTTTCCCGGAGGTCAAGTAGTACTACTCAAGTAGTAGTATTCTTTGTTAGTGACAAAGTAACAACGATTTAATTACATTTTGTAAAAACTGAATAGTTTTTTCATATATACAGCGCAGATAAATAATTTTATGATATTGATAAATATTGGAATACAAAAAAAACTTTCTAAAAATTTTACGTGACAGAATATACACGGTGCGAGCGGCCAACGACACGATCGCTGTTCGGACCTCCTATAGAGTCGCTCACCTAATCCACCACTAATTCGTTGATTGCTAGCACTTAGAAAGAACGAATATACCTTCGTAAATCGATAACTTACTTAAATTAGTGGAATACTGTAAAAATATATTTACCTTCAGTTATTCTAATTGTGAATAAATGTAGGAGAATTTAACATATTTTTTAAAAAATCAGCAATCTTAGCAACGCTATCTGTTGCTGCGTTTTCGAACTACGTAGCTAAACTGTCTCTTACTTCTCCGTCGGCTACATTACACATTTTCAGCAGGATTGAACAAGATTTTTACTTTTCTTTTAATTTTTCAATTAATTATATATATATATATATATATATCTAATTTTTTATGAAAAATAAGTGTAAAATAAAGTAAGATGTTTCATCTTTGTTTCTCGATACTTGTATCTACAATCAACGTTTATTTCCATTACAAATATGTGATACTAGCTTCTTATCATCTTTATGTTAATCTTATTTTTCTATTTATTACAATTAAATCGTTTTTCTCTTGACTGAAACAGGTTATTTTTGACATCGAATGTTTCGTACTCTAAGAGTATTTTAATATAAGTTAAACATTTGTACTTATAATTTACTTAAAATATATATTTAAATATGCCTTTACAGCTTTTTCAATTTGTCGTTGCATTAAATACTTGTAGTATGAGAAATAATGCATGTTACATTCAAGTGTTGGCATAGTAGGATTTAATTCAGGTATAGTATCTCCTTGAGACACGGGCGCACAGATATTTCTGACATTCTTATTGATGTAAGACAGCCAAAGTTCGAATATGCTCTAGTGAATTGTTGTATTATATCTATAAATTTATTATTACATTAATAATTCTATAGTGTATGTTGATTTATAATAAATAAATAATTAGAATATAAGGAATTTAGTTATTTTTCCAATCTGATATAATCATACACATAACACTGCTAAGCGGCTCCGAGAGAAACATTTAATGTGTACCAGTACGTGCGTGTGAGTTTGTGGGCGTACATGCATGGGTGTACATATACATTGAATTGAAATATACATTAAAATAAATTTTCATTATAAATAGAAAGTGATAAAAAGAAGAACAATTAAATAAATAATGTATTCTCTTTTTATTGCATAATAGAAACAAACCTGCACATGAGGGCTAGAGCCTGTTGTCTCTGCACCTGATTCCGTTGACTAGCCATTTGCTGTAACACAAAGGACCATCGGCCTTCTATTGATATCCCTCCCCCGTAATCTTAATTATTAATTAATTAATTAACGTAATTTTTAAAAAGTATAAAATATTGTAAAATGCTCTATTACCAATCAACTATTTTTAAGGTAAGAAATAATTTACTACAAATTGATTTAGCCCTTTTAATTTCAACTAATGTAACAAATAGAATTTCTTTTAAATAACTATGTTAATTATTTATTTTTTTCTCATTAATACACTTTTAATTAAAAGATATTATATCATTAATTTAATGCAATTCATTTTTCATAAGTGTATGAATAAAGGAATCATATATACTAGTATACAGTAGTTTTTTGCGATTTATGCAAATCGACTACTGATTGAGCTCTGAAGATTTATTAAAAATTTTTATTAAAAACTCAAAATTGTCGAAAGAACTACATTTCTATCATCTCCCTATTGTTTTAACTATTTTCTATTGTCAATAAGAGAATTATAATTTTAAAATGTTCAATCGTTTACAAAATTACAATAAGTTATATGCATAATAATATATAATGATTTATTATATTTGATTTTGATGCAATGGGATTATGTAACACTAACCTGCACATTAGTAATAAAACTTGTTGCCGCAGGACCAATTTATTTTTCTGCAGGGAGAAGAAAACCATACGTCAGATTTTTTTATTATATGTAGACTTTCGCCAATTTTTAAGTGAACATCATAATTATTAATAAATTATTATACATAAAATAAAATTTTGTAAATAACCAACAGAGCATTGATATTGTATAAATTATAAATGTATCGTAACTGTCAGAACTGATGACCACAAATAAAAAAAAATAAATGAATGTACCAATAGATATTGATTATGTAGTATCATGTTACTTGTAGAGTAACAAATATAATACTTATATTTTGAAAGAATTTTTTTAAAATTACTAACAATTATTGTAATAGAAGGGAAACTAGCTAATAAAAATCTACATCTTCTATATTATATTAAAATTCATCCGTTCTCCGGTGACCGGTGACCGGTGTCCGATGTCCAGTACCCCTTAAGTTGTAATCTATATTATACTAAAATTCATCCGCTCTCCGGAGTCCGGTGTTCGGTACCCCTTAAGTTGTAAGACTTAAGAGTATGTGTGGAGTGAAAGGGTTAACGCTGATATTACGGAAATTTCTGAGTTATTTCGGGATAACTCCACTAATTACGGATTTTCCTGGATATTTCGCGTATTTTTGAATTATTCCGAAAAAACTCCACTACTTACAGGATTTCTTGGATGTTTCCGGAATTTGTGAGGTAATTTGAGATAACACCAAAAATTATGGGATTTTTTGGCTATTTCGGGAATTTCTGAGGTATTCCGGGATAACTCCACTAATTACGGGATATGCTGGATATTTCGCTAATTTTTTAATTTTTTCGGGATAACTCCACTTATTACGGGATTTCCAGGATATTTCGCAAATTTGAATAAAAATAATTGAAGTATAAATATTATTTGTTTGAATGATTAATTGAGTACATACGATGCATTAGCTGAGTTTGATAATTTTGCATGAAATTTTAAATTGTACGTCTTCTTTCCATGAAATATCATGAAAAAGCATGAAATATATGTAAAATGGTCAAAGAATAAGTTTATATTCTAAGTTTTGTTGTTGAAAATATTATTCTGGTAGAAAAATCAAACATTTGTTACTATAGAAAAAATGTGGAAATATTGTAAGTAATGATATATGTGTTATTACGTATGAAAAATTAAAATTAAAATTCTTTACTCCAGTGTAAGTTTTGTTATGTCGATTATTTTTTATTTTTATTAATGTACGTTTAAAAATTATTTTTTGACTGAATTTTTTTTAAGTGTGTATTGGCTTTCGATTGAATAAAAAAGTGTATAATATATGATTCGTAACTTTCAATTATTCTTACAGCAGTATATAACATTTTAATAACAATGATGGTTAATTGAAATGATGATATCCAATTTCACACTGTAAGCTCTATTGTTCGAGTATAAGTTTTATAATGTTTTCCTTTTGCTCGTTTTAAAAAATATTCCTATCTATTTTTGGCTAAACAGTATATGAATCGGTGCGTGCAAAAAGGGACATAAGTCACCTGATTCACCTCTTCATACGACAGAAAAGAGCAAATACGATGCGTATTTAGCTGATGTGGAACTCAGAAGTTATGTAAATAATAACATGCTACGGTATTTCTTCCACGAATTTCATATTGTATACTATAAGTTTTGCTTTACCTTACAATTTATATTTTCGATTCGAAAGTCCGCAGTTACTTCTCGTCATTCGATGAGCTATCACTTACTGAAATATTTTGCATTAACAAAATTTGAAAGTGTATTTTTTTGTTTTCGATGTTATAAAGTGATTAAAAATGGATAGGGATAGTGACAATGAATATAAACGAAGAAAAAGAGGATGCCCTGCAATGTGGACTCGCAATGTGAGAAAAAGAGCAAAAGTTTCTGGAATCCCTCATGTGAATAGTAAAAAACAATTTATACCAGAAAAATGTGTCGCATCGGCATGCAAGTGAGCTTATCATGTTTATTCCGTGCAAAAATCTGTTCAATTAGAATAGTGTGGGTTTTGTATTTTTTCTCTTATCTCTTATCATTTATTTCGCAGGACCAGAAAGAAGTGTTTTGAGTCTATCCCGGCAGAGCAAAGAACAGAGGCTCTACAACATTTGCTTTCTTTAGGTACAAAAAATGAACAGGATATTTTTTTACAAAATATAATATTTCGAAATCCAGCACAAAGAAAAAGCCCGAGAAAAGAAGGTGCAGGCAGCAGATTGGTCTACCAATATCATGTATCAATAGGTGGAATTTCTAAGAACGTTTGCAAAGAAGCCTTTTCATCTATTTATAGTATATCATCAAAACGAATAAAAAGGTTCAATTCACTTGATAATAGTGCAATTTTTCCAGAAGATAAGAGGGGAACAGGGAGAAAAGCCAATACTACTCCCGCTGATGTTTTCATTAAAATTGATAATCATATTGATTCTTTTCCCACAGAACAAAGTCATTATTCTGGAAAAATAATTAAATATTTAGATGCACGATTACATATTAAAATTTTATGGCAAACCTTCAAAAATAAACACTCAGAGTGCAAAGTGGGATATAAATTGTTTTTCAATTACATTAAAGAAAAATTCAATTTAAGATTTGGTCAACCGCAAGTAGACGTATGTTGTGAATGCGAATCATTAAAAACGAAAATTAATAATTCGCATGTCAGTGAAACAGCCCGAAGAACAGCTGAAGAAGCTTTCAAATTGCATTTAGAAAATGCAAATAAATTTTATAGTAAGCTCAGGGAAGATTCTAAATCTAAAACCGATTCTTCTGTGATTTCACTGTCATTCGATTTTATGCAAAATTTGAGCATTCCTGTAGTACCAGTTCATTAAAAATTATACGAATATATTAGCTACGGAGAAACGAAAGAATTTTTTTCATTTTCTGAAAATTTCTTTGCATGGACTTAGGTCCCTTTTTGCACGCACTGATTCATATCAAAAAATCATAATAATGTAGAGTGATAATATTGAAATAATATTTCGATCCAAAACAGCTCCAATTTGGAGCATTTTGATTTCTTCATACTTTGTTTACATTATACATTACATTTTTCTTCTAAGATGGAACAAGATTAGTAGCACTTCTTATACGAACTATAGTGTAAATATAACTAGAGATATAACATTAAATTATAGCCTATACATGACAACTTACACGCTCTGAGTAGTATATTATTTTTTGAAATTCATATTATCGATTTTTAGTGCATATCGATGTAAGAGAAGTAAATTATATTTTATGTAACTTTCTATAGATAAATATTTCTGAATCTAACATATATTGATCTTCACGAATAAGATGGCGTACAATTTACGACCACATAGTATACACAACGAATTACTATTCTATTTGGAGGAAAATATCGAAGAACAATCTTACAAATGATAGGTGGCAGAGACTGTGAAAGTGTAGTACTTATTTTGGTTCTTCAGAAGAAAATGATGCAAATGGTAACATTGAAATGGAAGACATTAATTTGGATGAACGGCTTCTTCAGTCACGTGTGACAAATGAAAGTACTTTCATTCTTCATATATACAAATATATTTTTTTCATATTTCGATACTGAAGTTGTATTTTTTTTACAGATCGAGTTTTTCATGATATAATACCATCAGTAACGGGCCTTGAAGACCATGTGTTTAATGCTTCTTCTCTGGAAGAAATGTGGAATTGTTAATTTACTCAGGACATGATTGATAACATTTTTACAAATAATAACTTGAAAATTGAGGAAGGTTTTGTGTTTGTTGTAGCAGGAAACAGAGCAGAAAGTTACCATCATCCTACAGATAAGTTAGAGATAAACGCGAATTTGGCAGTTTTATACTCTGCGGGCTTGTGGAAGTCAACAAATGTAAACGATCACCGTTTGTGGGATAAGGAATAACTTCGACAAGTATGCAAGAATAAGATCAGCAAATGTGCCGGGTAAAGTTACGACCATAGAATGCTTAGATAAACTCTATAAGTTTTTCAAACTAAGGTTTCTCGATCTTGGTAAATAAACCATACATTTAATTAGATGGCGAGGTTTTGATGACTTATCATCATCCTCTTCAGGCTATAACTTTATTTACAAAAACGAATATATTTGAATGTACATAACCAATTAATGATTTTGTATCTAAGCCTAGTGGTATCTATTTTACTTATTACTTGTCAATATATCGAATGATTAGCATTTCAATTTTGATCGTAGCATCACTGAGTCGTCGCACTAACAATGAAAACAAGGATATTGTAAACCACTGAACTTTATTTTGTTATATGCACAGAAACTGAATAGTTACGATGAGTACCTTTATCTCCTTAAAAGCTCTATAATTCAACATTATTAATAAAATAAATACTTAAATAGAGTAAAATACCATACAAAAATTAATAACACGAAAAAAAGAGCAAAAGCAGTCACGAAGAAAATATCACAGACGATAGACTAAATTCAATCACAGCTGATTTATATATATATATATATATACAGCTACAGTCATGTGTTATAACACTAACTATACCTGTATAAAAATGCGCGATTTTTAATTCAAATTATATGTCGAATTCACTAAATTAAATTCCTATATGTATTGTGCATGTAAATAAATAGATTAAAGATTTTTTTATATTATGTCAACAATTTCAAAAACTTATGTTATCAATTATGTCAAATACAATAAAAATTTTTCTTTACAAAATGTACTTATTAAAAAAAAATTCAATTAACCAAAACTATGTGACAATATTTGACTAGAATTAATACTGTAAACAAAGAATAAATAAAGAAAAAATAATCATCACAATCAAAATTGTTTTTTCAGCCTACTGACAATACCATTGTAATGTTGACTAAGTTTTTTTGTATCATCTTTTACATTTATCGCCTTTTTTCTAACTTAATATGTACCATTTCAGATATCAGTCTTTTATTCAAATTACTTTCTCTATCTAAAATTGAGACATCATCATAATTAAAAGAATGATTAAATAAAGTCATATGGTCATTAATAACAAATTGAAAATCTCTTTTTTCGGTATTCAATTAATGTTCTTTAATTCGGCATTGCAATTGCCTTTTAGTTTCCCCAACATAACTTGCATTACAATCTTTGCAGTCTATTTTATATACAACATTAGTCTCAAGACTCCTTTACTCCGTAACTTGTAATCTACTATGGTAACTGTTAAAGGTTGTTAACAATAAATCTAATTTATTTTCAGGTATACACATTATAGTGTCATCAACATAACGAAAATAAAATAATGGTTAAATATCTAATTTATTGATACACTCTTCCTCTAAGTCAGTTACTAAATCAGCAAATTGAGGGCTTACTGGTGATCCCATTAGGCTTCCAAAATATTGCTGGTAATATTTATACTTCACTCACTTAATTACTTCATGGCTATTTTTTTACATATGATTTTAGCTTATTTATGCTATTGCTAATTATATTGTCAATAATCTTCGATAATTTGTAAGTCGGGCTGCCAATACATGATACTATGGGTCTTAATGGTACATCTTTCTTGTGTACTTTCGGTAAGCCATAAATTTTTGGTAAAACTGTATTTGTTAGTGTAAGTTCATTCTTATGATATTTCTTGTCTAGAAATCCTAATTCATTCCAATTTGTTAATATTTGTTGTGTACTTTTTTGTAATTTGTTTAGTGGATTAATATTTTTGGCAACCGGTTTGTATGTATTTGTATCAGAAATGAGATTTTGCATTTTTGTTTTATACGTTATTCTGTCAATTGCAACTGTGACATTCATACCTTTGTCAGCCATAGTGAAAAATACATTATTATTTTTTAAAAACAATCTTGTTTTATTCAGCATCTGTGCAAAAATTCTATCTTCATATTTAATATGTAAAGTCTTTTTAAACCTATTTTCCTATGTTTAAGTTTGTTAAATTAATAAACAATTTATTTTTAATATTGTTATTTAAGATGAGTGTATTAGAACAATTGTTTTGCAACGCGCTACTTGCCATAGCGTTATTATATGCAATGATTGTTGCAATTTGGCACAACAGGTGATGAGCCAGATGAATTTACATTTGTAGGAAGTAGAATCACTTCAGTGATCGACTACGCAATTCCAAATAAGAAAGCTAGAAAAATAATAAAAGTTTTCAAAGTGTTAAAAAGAGTAGAATCAGACCACTTACCAGTTAGTATAGTTTTAAAAGAAGAAGAGAAAAATATTAACTAGGAGGAAGAAGATAACACACATATGAAACAGATATGAGAATAAAATAATTAAAGTATAGAATGAAGAAACGATTGCATATTTTAAAGAAGAAACTTTAGATTCAGAAGAGAATGAAACGCATACTGTTAAAAAGAGATGGGAAGATATTAAATAAATAATTCATAAATACGTACAATAAAGCAAGTTTAATTCTAAAATGGAGATTGGGCAATATAAAATGGTCGAACAAAGAATGTACAAGAACAAAAAGAAAAACATAGAAAATGTACAAACAATGGAGATTAGAAAAAGTACAGAAAGAAAAATATTTGGAGTTGAAAAGAGTATGGAAAAAAGTATGTGTGGAAAAAATAAAAATGAAAGCAGCAGTAGAGGAAACAAAAAGAAAGAAATAACGGAAAACCACAAAATTGAACAAGAATGAAAAGACAATTTTAAGAAATAATTAGAAAAAACTGAAGAAAAACAAGTAGAAGAAAAAAGAATTTTGTTGTTAAAGAAATCAAAAGAAGAAGAAATAACGGCAGCAAAAATAAATAGTACTTGGAAAAATATAAAAAAAAAATTAGAAGATTGGCAGTAGTATTGAAGAAGTAGACACGTTTAAATATCTCGGATTTACTTCTAACTCAAAAGAAAATTACATGAGATCATTTTGAAGACTTAAACAAAAAAGAAACATACGCAGCAAAACAAGCCTGAAGTTTAGGTAAAAGAAGACGTAAGAAAGATTTTAAAAGAAGAAAAATATTATTTGAATATTTAGCCAGAAGTGTAATAGAATATGGGGTAGATATCTAGGATATGGAGAAAGTGAAAGAACTAGAAAAAATTAAAACAGATAATTATAGATGAACATTAGGACTGGATTACTGTACATTCAGATATACAATTTATAAAGAGACAGAAAACACGAAAATGAAGATAAAATAGGGAGTCAGAGTAATGAAGTTCGAAGAAAGGATAAGAAAGCTAAATGAAGAAAGTTTAACGAAACAATGCTGGGAAGAAAAAATGTAGAGGAAAATAGACAAAATATCAAGTCAATAAAAAGGGTTTATTTTAAACAAGATAGGACTTACAAGGGGAGAAGATGACCTCCGGCCAACGGATCATATCCTAACTTTGGTATATCTTTTGTAATGTAAAAATATGAAGAAAGCCAAGTTATTACTTGTCAATGGTCACTTTCACGAAAGTTATTCGACATCTAATAACAACTTCAATGAAAATGACTTCCAACTAAATCGCTTATAACCCCGAAACAAATAGAGATATACAATCAAATCAAAAACCAGAAGAAAGGTAGATACAATTTGAAAAAAGAGAAGCTTAAATTGCTCAATTTAAAACAAAGTTATGAAGATAATTAAAAATTGAAGAAATTTTAACCAAAATTTAGTATGAAAAATTTACTGCCTAAAATTCTTCAATTTCTTTTTTCTTCATAACTTTGCTTTAATTAAAGATATACAATTTTAAAATTAGTAATTATATAGAATATTTGATAAGTTCATTATAAACATTAATAAAATTAATAAAAGTATCTGAGTGATGAAATAATTCATCAAATTGACATTTAACATTAACATTGTAGTTAAATACATTAAAATATTGTATATACAGATATACTTTACATACTAAAAATAAAATTTTATAGTATTTTTATTTAATAGTAATTAACTGTATTTGTCTACGAATTTCTAGAAATACGGTTTAAAAGTTTTTATGTTTGCAGTTCATGTTTGTCCCTCAATATAATTTAATAACTTAACAATAGAACAATTATACAAAAGGTTAAGCTTTAAGATGAAAAATAACTCTTTAATTTAATTAGGGTGTAAAATATAACTTCTACCCTCACCTTTTGCCTCCTTTAGATTGGTGAAAGTAACTCAAATATACATTTAACTATATTTAATATATTATGTGACGAGTGACGATAGCGCGAGCCACTCGTCATGGTACTCCGTCGCGAGGCCCGTACGGCCGTCGGGTAAGACCGCGCGTAATACGGAAGGGAGGGGGAACGAGAGAGAATCGGAGAGAGATACTCTCACGTGAGCCGCCGTCAACTACATATCATTACATTCGAGACGTGAGGAGGTTCACCGGTAATAAGGCAAGGTTAGAGCTTTTACCCTCCCGACGAGTATAACGTACTCGAGTAATCCTCGCGGACTCTCTTCGCGCCGCGATCCCGCGTCCGAATCATGGTCCCCCGCGATTGCGCCCGGGTCACCCGAATGATTGTAGTACTTCACGTGTTCGCGATCTAGTTATTGTATCGTAATACAGAGCAATAAATAAACTTGATTTCATTTTATCTTACGATTCGTGTTATTTCGTTATCCCGTATTCACCCAGGAATCCCGATCCTTAGTTCGATAAGTAGACGAGCCCGCGGTACTCGTCTGCCAATCCTGTTTCGTACTTCCGGAAGTGGGCCCTTTCTGGAGCCCATATCAACGTACACGGTAGCTGTTGAGGTATCGGCGAGCCGTCGACGGAGTGCACGAGAGGTCCGATCGCGCGCGAAGGTAAGTTCGTCACGCGCGATCTCGGGGTTACCCCTACTCACGTTATCTCCGCGCATTATCCCACAAAACCCGACACGCACCGTTACAATTATTATAATTTTAAACAAATTTAATAACATTTCATAAAATTTGAAACAATAGAATCATAAATTATAGTTTTGTACTGCGATATTTCGTAAAAAAATTATTGATTTCGTTTACAAAATTTTTTTATTATTAAGATTTAAGATACGATGACGACGAAAATGATGATGAAAATTATGACAAACGACAAACCGTGACGGAGCGACGAAAAACGACGAGGACGACAAAGACGGAACGACGAAAACGACTATCGGTTTCGAAGAATTTAAGCACTTTAATGTAGTAGAAGATTAATCTTTATATCAATACCTATTCCGCTCAACTTCAATTTCATGTGGTAAAAACACTATTTCCTTTAATTGTCGAATATGAATTCAGCCCAATTGACGGCAGGGACATTACTGCCCGCATATTTTCGGGTGGTAAATTTGTGAAGCGGTTTTTTGCCTAGAAGTTTTCAACATTTGAGAAAAGCGAACAATTGTATCACACAAACTTACAAGTATTGTCAGCATCTACAAAATACATAACCGCCGCATCAAAAAAGGTCAGAAAAGGTACAATCGTTGAGACGCACGGCACACACACACGAATCGGTTACCACACCGCGCAATAAATCTATTAATACTAATTCGGTGTATTTTATTCATTACCTAATCTCGCGATAGACCTAAACCGTAATCTATCGAACGCGCGGAAGTACTCACCCCTAATTCGTAACATAATAGGTGTTCCGGGTGACTTTCATACAGCGAGGAGAATGATAATCTTGCTTTAATTTTACTTGTAATAAAACAACTGCAACCAACCAAGACCAGAGGCTCAATAGCTCCAATCCAATGTTGAAGGGACAATGAACAGAAAGAAATGGATATCCCTTAGAAGCATGTAATAAATTAACCGGGTGAGCAGCGGATAATTATACAACCTACTTAGGAAGTTATAATTCTATAGAAAAATTACTCTGATATTTAACCGCGCATTATAACGTAGAAATTGCAGACGAAGTTATAGCACAAATTAAGGTTATAAATTAGAGACCCGGCGAAGCAACAGGCGATTTTGATGGAATAGGGCTAAAACTGCACAATCGATTATTTACGATATTTGCCTCTGCACCCGGTCTTAAACCGGTAGAACGTAACTAACGTAAACGCACCTCGGATCGTGATGTTTTGCAACAATTCAATCATCAAGTGCGAAGCGAGCACCAGCAAGGAAAGTGCAAGAATGAACGACACAGATGCCTATGTTAAACAGTGCCTCTGCGCCACAGGCCTCTATATAAAATTTAGAGATTGCCAGTGAACGTACAAGGAAAATTCCTGCCGTAAGAAGAAATTTAATACGTTACATTGTGATTATTGCAAATGACCCGGTCACGTATTTGCTGACTGTTTCGCACTAAAAACGATATAAACACAGAAAAAATGCAAGCCAATAGCGAAAATAAAATTGTATCAAACAAAATATTTGTATTTTATTACAAAATCTACATGAGTTTATTATTGGTATTTTACGATCTAAATTATGTTACCTAATATTTTCTCAAATATTGCAGAAACTCTCTTTTTAACTTACTTGCATATCGCCAAGTCTTAAATGTTGCCAGAGGTATTAGAAAATTACTTAAAGAAAGATCGATAAAGAAAATAATCGACGTCCCCATTGAAAAAATTAATTTTGTAGTACAAATAGTTTTTTCCTGTAAATGTTTCCGTTGAGTTTGAGGGAAGTCGTTACAATAATCCACTGCTCAATAGGAAAACAGATGAAGAAAAGGAAATCAAGAGCTCGGTTGATTGTGAAAAAAACGATTTTATTTTAGTCCCTTACATTTGTTGGTCCCCGCACGGTCGGGCCCAGAGTGACCGTTGGCGCTGATTTTTTCCAAATGCTTGCACAGCTCCGCGCGGACCGCAGCCACTCACCAATTGGAGCACTAATCTCTCCATCGCAACAAAATATAAAATAAAATACCCCTCATATCCGGGGTTACATAGAATAATTCCTCTTACATTCTACAGTTCGGCGATCCTGACAATAAGGCCGTCCCGGCCGTAGTTACTTATACAAAAATCATCGCATACAGAATATATAATTTATTACAACAAAATGATTCTCTCTCTTGCACTTTGCTTTATATAATTAGAATTAGGGCGCGATATAGGGTTTTATATGATTCGCTGATAATATACTTGAATAAGGGATTTGAGTAATTTGGAAGCCGTCAATATCGCTGATTACGTATCGATCGAACCCCAAAACTTTCTCTACTTCGTATGGTCCGCGATATTTTGACAGCAATTTCTTATTAATTCCAGGACTCGTGTCCATGTTTGAGACCATTACGTAATCGCCGATATTATAAACTAACGCTTTTTTTTCGTTTATCATTGTATAAACTTTCATTCGCCAATTGACTGGATTTTATTTTATCTGACGCATTTTTCCGAATTGTCTTGGTGTCACGAATAATCTCGCTTTCCTCAAGATTTTCAAGCATTAACCTTACGCAATCGTCCGTCGGGCCGCTTTGCCCGATTCCAAATAATAACCGGCTCGGTGTTTCTCCTGTTGTACGACATACGGTATTGATCAATGCGTATTCCACGCGTTCGCAATCGCGATCCCATTTCCGCGGATCTTCAGACAATTTAGCGAGTGCCGGGATTATCACGCGATTGTAGCGCTCTACTTGACCATTTGCTCGGAGAGTCGCAACAAGAACATGCTCAAACTTTTCTGAATCTACAAATTGTTTAAACTCGGTCGATGTAAACGCTGTTCCCCTGTCACTGACGATACGTTTCGGGCGGCTATAAGTGCGAAAATACTTTTTTAATTTTCTAACACTTCATTTGTGTTTGTCGATTTACAAGGATACAACTTAATAAACTTCGTAAATGCGTCAATTATAACTAAAACATACTTAAATCCCTGTGTAGATTTCTCTAAGGGTCCCAAATGGTCGATGTGAATCGTCTGGAATGGAAGTTCTCCCTTTGGGATCCCATGCAAAAATCCTTCACGCTTACCGCTCGGTCGCGCGAATTCGATACACCTCAAGCAATTCGCGATATGATTCTTGACCTTACGATGCATCTCCGGAAACCAATATATCTTCGACAAATTATCAATGACCTTATTTTGTCCTACGTGTCCAAGATCATCGTGGAAGGTTCGAATCACGTTCGTCTCCATTGCTTGAGGGACATAAAATAGCAATTTCTTTGATCTATTTTTCCGATAGACTAAACCATTATATAATTCGAAAAACGGACTTTCGTTTTCTTCTAATTTTAACCTAATGTTTCTAATCATAGGGTCGCGATTTTGACATAATGACAATGTCTGTTCAAACGTATTAGCCTCAATCACTAAAATACTGTGGCATCTACTTAAAGCGTCAACATGTCCTATACGCTTTCCCTGACGATGTTGTATTTCGTAATCGAAATTTTGCAAATACATAGCCCAACGTGAGATTCGCGGATTTATTTCTTGTTTATTCATCGTAAGTCGGAAACTATCGCAATCTGTAATTATTTTAAATTTTATTCCAGACAGGTATACCTTAAATCGCTTCAACGCGTTCACTATAGCGAGGCATTCGAGCTCAAAACTGTGATATCGGGATTCGGCGAGGGTTGTCTGCTGGCTAAAATAGGAAATCGGCTTGAAATACCCATCGGCTTGTTTTTGTAATAAAATCGCACCGAGCCCCGTCGCACTAGCGTCGCAGTGCAGCTCGGTCTCTGCTTTCGGTGAATAAACCGATAAGATAGGTCGAGCAGACAGTTGTCCTTTTATTCGCTCAAATGCTTCGTATTCTTCCGCGCCAAAGTTGAATTTTATATTTTTCTTAACGAGAGCATAAAGCGGTTTTGCCACGATGACAAAATTTGGAATAAAACGTCGAAAAAAACTCGCTAAGCACACGAAACGTAAAACCTCCTTCGGGTTTCGGGGTACCGGATAATCGACCACGGCGCGAACGTTTTCCTCGCTTGGTTTGATACCGTCAACACTCACACTGTAACCTAAATAATTTACTTCATAAAAAAGGAATTTACACTTGTCCAATCTAAATTGTAAACGGAATTTACCAGCCGTCTCAAAAACTTCGCTTAAAATATTGAGATGTTCGCCTAATCGCTCCGTCGTAATTAATATGTCGTCGAAAAACAAAAATATCTTCTGCTCACGTATGAGACTGCCAAAAATCTCATGTAGGAATCGGCTAAAAACTTTGGGAGCATTAGTTAACCCGAAAGGACACCTTAAGTACTCGAATTGCCTAAAGGTGTGACAAACGAAGTGTATTTAACGGAATCCTCACTAATTTTTACGTGGAAAAAACTATCTTTCAAATCGAGCGAAGAAAAGTATTTTTTATTTTGTAAACGGTCAAGGTTGTCGGCAAGTTCGCTCGGATAATTGTCACGAATAGTTATTTTATTTAACTCACGGTAGTCCACGCATAACCTCAATTCCCCCGATTCTTACGCGCGAGTAGAATAGGACTTGCGTAAGGCGAGTTACTCGGCCGTATAATTTTTCTTTTCAATAAATCGTCTAATATGCTGCGTAGCGCTTCTTTATCGGCGAACGATAACCATCTAGGGCGGAAACTAATCGGTTGTTGATATTTAAGAGCGATTTTCATTACAAAATCGGGTTCACATTTCGGACTCTTTAATAACGATAAATACTGTTTTTCGTACATACTGGTAACATTATTCTTAATATCTTCGCCAACACTTAAATTTATACACAACTCGTCACGCACATTTACAGGTTTGTCCACATACTCGATACTTAAAATGTGACTAACCTCCTGCGATTCAACGCGTTCAGATTGATTATTTTCGCGTTTCGAAATAACAACATTCTCATTGAGGGTAACTAATATTGACGGGTGTCTCAAAAAATTCCTCCCTAATAATACCATATAAGCGATAGCGTCATCCGACACTACGTGGAATACAAGTTTTATTACGATACCTTCTACTTCTACCTCGCGCTCGAAAATACCGAGAATCTCTAACCTCAAATGGTTAACACCGAAAAATTCGTTATCGTCTATAACGGGTAATCTCAATTGTGCGGGTACACAGCAATTTTTTATAAGACTTATTGGCGAACCCGGGTCTAGAATCGCATCGGAAAACGCATACTTTAATAATACCATGTACGGGTCGCTCGGCTTAGCCGATTGAAGAACGTTCGTTGTTGCGTTGATTCACTGTTCCGCTGGCGCGTTCGTGTTGCCGCTAGTGTTTCGCCGACTCGATGTTCTCTGTGGACAGTCCCTGGCGCGGTGATCGATGGCGTTGCATACGAAACAAGCGCCCTCGGGTCGCTTCGGTTTCGGGCAGCTGCTCGAGAGATGTCCGGTTTCGGAACAATTGTAGCACTTCGGTTATGCCGTTGATACCATTTTCTTCTTGTGGCC
This sequence comes from Theocolax elegans, assembly GCA_026168455.1. Taxonomy (NCBI): domain Eukaryota; kingdom Metazoa; phylum Arthropoda; class Insecta; order Hymenoptera; family Cerocephalidae; genus Theocolax; species Theocolax elegans. The sequence goes on from CM047431.1 coordinate 9,127,900, forward strand.
CGCGGATACTCTTGAATCTTGATACTCTGAACTTTGGTCGATAGTCTTTTTTGAATCGAGGGAAATTTTCTTAAACGCCTCTAACACGTCACCCATATCATTAAACCTCATCATACGCGCTTGGTTTTGCAAGTGTTTGTCCGGAATGCCGTCTATTAAATAATCTATAATTTCGTCTTGCTCGATGGGTACGCGGTTTGCAAGAATTACCTTATGATGGTAGTAGTCGGCAATGTTTCTTTTTTTCCCCACACTCGCGATTCAAAGTCTTTGCGCAGCACTATCTTTTTCGGACGATCGTCGAATATTGCGGCCATTTCAGCTAGTAATTCCGCTACCGTTTTTATTAGGAAATCCGGTTTCGAGTGGAACCAACTGAGAGCTTTACCCTTAAGCTTGGTGCTTATTAAAACCCGCGTCATGTTTTCATCCAACATGTAACTATTTCGAAGCAATTCCAGCTGTTTTCTCCAGTTCTCGAACGAATTCTCACCGCCGTGGAAGTCGCTCAGTAATTCACCAATCGCGCGAATACCTATAGACGTGGATGTGGAGGGAACATGGCCAACTCGTGCACCATTATCGTCTTGGTTCACGTCACCTTCAAGATATCGCTCTCTTAGCAACAGTTCTAACTCCCGTACGACGATATCACGTTCGCGTCGAAGAAGATCGAGTTCGCGTTGTATGTCGCCGTTTGCTTGGACGCCATGTTGCACATCGTCTCGCCGACGATCATCACACTCATCTTCGTCGTCTCCAGCAACTGGTCTTACTTCGGCTAGCTCGTTCCATATCTCTTGATTATATTCTGTGAGGCGGTTTATTAATTCCGCTTTTCGTCCGAATGTTGTAAGTTCTCTCGCCGACAAGAGCTCCTTCAGCTGCGCAACCAGCTCCTTCAGTTATGAGCATTCTCCGCCATTTTCCACTTCCTTTTCCAAGATTTCACGCGAATCTTTTTAAGCACACTGTAATGAGGTTATGAAAACAATGTCTAATTATTCAGTTTTTTTTTCACTAAATCCACGATTTGACACACACTCGTGTACACAACGTTTCGATATTCGGTTGACTTCTGGAAACCCTTCCCGTGGTTTACAAAATCTATACACGCGAGATCTTTATCCCACTTCTGTAGTACAAATAGTTTTTTCCTGTAAATGTTTCCGTTGAGTTTGAGGGAAGTCGTTCCACTAATCCACTGCTCAATAGGAAAACAGATGAAGAAAAGGAAATCAAGAGCTCGGTTGATTGTGAAAAAAACGATTTTATTTTAGACCCTTACACTTGTTGGTCCCCGCACGGTCGGGCCCAGAGTGACCGTTGGCGCTGATTTTTTCCAAGAGCTTGCACAGCTCCGCGCGGACTGCAGTCACTCACCAATTGGAGCACTAATCTCTCCAACGGCCAACCAATCGTAAATCGCTCAACCTGCGACGGCGCAACAATATATAAAATATAATACCCCTCATATCCGGGGTTACATAGAATCATCATTCGCGTTAATAATTCCTCTTACATTCTACAATTTGAATTTAGACTTAAGTATATATAAATAACCAAATGATGTTAAATAGAATTTGCATAAGCAGGCTAAGTTTAGTATATAAAGGAAGCAACATACACATTAACATACGCTACCTTGATTTATAATCAAGCCTTCGTAGCCTAAGTATCAAATGACATAAATGGCCTTTGTAGCTTATTCATGCAAAATCCACATAATGTTAAAATTTTATAAGTGAAATGAGACTTTTTATGCAAGAAACCCCCTATCCTGGAAAAAAATATTCAGTACACATGATTTTATCCTAAACTAATGTGATCACCTTGACACAAGGAAAAATTTAACACTATTTTTAACTGCTTAAATAATACACAAAAAAAGTGGCAAGACCCAGTGACCAACGATGAAAAGAAGCATGGCTAGGTTTCAAAAAAGTTGCTCAAAACTTTTAAGGTAATCATAAAAGTGAGGATTACGAAAACATTGTTGAGAAAATGTTAGAAAGTTACGAGCAGTTAGGCTGCTTGATGAAGTTGAAATTGCATTTCCTGCACTCACCCCTGGACTACTTTCCAGCGAACCTTGGATACTATAGCGAAGAACATGGTGAACGATTTCAACAGGATATCAAGGAAATGGAACGTCACTACCAAGGAAGATGTTAATATGAAGACAGATTTCTGTTGGGTGCTGAAAAGAGAAGCCAAGGCAAAGGGGAAAAAAGAAAAAGAAATCCGATGCATAGGACGTTTGAAGATAGCAGAGTTCGGTACAAGCGAGCACAAATGTGATAGAATTGCTACAATGTTTAGGTTTTATATTTTAAAACACAGTAATTCTCCAACGTCAGTTTCTTTTTTTTCAGAGTAAAAAAGAGAATTCACTGGTGATATTTTGCAGACAGATTAAACATATCGAAATACACAAAAAACATGAATCATGAAATCACAAAAAATGTATTTAAAGCTCTTACAGACAAATTTTAGGATTTTTTTGAGATTTCTCATGGTTTTTTACAATTTTTTCAAAATTTTAAGGACCTACGAGTAAAATAGACCCTAAATTTGGTTTCAGCGCGTCAAAATATATAAAAATCATGCATGATATAAGTTCAAAAAAATTTATTGCCTAATAAATGCGGACTCTTCAATGCAAATTTTCACAGTTTTCTAGCATATTTTCCAAATTCAAAGAGCTTACGTGTAAAATAAACTTCAGATTCAGTTTCAGCGTGTCAAACTACATGAGAAATGATATTTTAGTATGTTTCAAATTTTCTAATCTATTACACTGAATTTCACCCATTTTTTCGTTTCTAAAAATTGGAGTTTCCGATTTTTCAGGTGGTTTTTCTTCATTTTAAAAATGTTGAAATATAATATGTACATTTATATTGTTATATACCCAAGTTCAAACCAAGTTCAATATTGTACGCTAATCATGTATAGTGTGAAGCACGCCGAAATAAGTGAGCGTGCTAATGAGTGTGAGTGGAGACACACTTGTAAGTCTCCCCTCTCCAGTATGTACGTGAGTACGACTATACTGCGAGAGACATCGGACAATACGACGCTCTCACTGCTACTCGAGCTCTCTGGCTTGAGCCTTCGCCAAATAAACACGTCGATGTATATAAGAAGTAGTAGTTAAATAAATCCACATCATTATTAAATAAAATTCTCTCCATTTTATATCCACACCTCAACAAAAAAAATAAAGGGTTCTAGAGCAATTCTGCGCCCGAGTTCGATTTCAGCGCGTCAAAATATGTAAGAAATAATACCTCTACTCTCTGGATCTTGCCACTTTTTTTGTGTACCTGTACAATTGTTTTTCATTAGTTTTCAGAACATTAATTTCTAACAGTATGCGTACTAATAATAAGCTTGAATCCGAGGCCAAAAAACTCACACTACCTCCGCATATTTTAATGATTCTATAACCAAAAAGAGCATTAACTTCAGTCACTCTTGTTGCGAGTGTTGAAACACCTTCCGTGTCGCTTTCGAAGCTACGACTTACTATTGGTAATTTTGCTCTGACTGGCTCGATTACACGACCCTCTCGTCCCTTTTTTATACACTTTCTCACTCATTGAATATAGAAAATAAGCAAATAAACACTGGCGTAAAGGTTATACCACGCGCAACTCGAAATATCACATGCAACTGTTTACTGCGTGTTTATTCGCAGTTTAACCATTATTGTAACGTTCCGTATGGCTTCATGGAGCTTTACGAACGCCATATATGTGTATTTGGAAGTAATTAAATTGTTTTGTACAAACGCAAATTACCAACAAGCGGTAACAAGCTGTAATAAGTATAAAATCCCGCGCGCGCAAAAAGCGTTATTTTTAAGCGTATAGGAGCGCTCGATATTACCTTACTAAAATGGTTTAACAAATTTTCCCGGGCATAATGGCGTTATCCATTAACTAGTTTATCCATCATTTAAGCTAATAAAAAACAACGAAAAAAAAAATTTTCCAGGTAGTATAACCCTTTAAACTAAAAATAACCGGATTAAAAAATCTGCGAAACTAAATAACTGCAAAGGTGGTTTCGTACCCGAATTGTATTTATTTTTATAATAAGCAAATGCGAATAAAAGGAAGGCACGTTGCAATATTTTAGCTTTGGAGTAATTTTTAGCTTGAATCGCTAAATGGAACTGATTTCTCAAAATATGTGTTTTCACACTTTTTCTGGGCTTTTTCTGATTGACTATTGATTATTAAGCAAACCATAAAAAGCAATAAAAAATTTTTGAATTTTGTGCATTTTGACAGTTTACAGCTTCTAATGAAATTTGGAGTAATACTACACTTACATAAATAGTTGAGGCCAAGAAATAGTGTAAAAACATACATTTGATGCTGTCGGTTGAGAAGATCTATCCAGCGGTTCTAGCTGTAAGTTACGCCAAAGCAAACATATTAAAATACCATAATTATGATATAATGGGTCCTGAGATCCCTGTGTGGGATAATTTTAAAGAAAATCAAATATATGTGGATGGTTCCCTGTGACATCGAAGATGAAAAAAATAAATATTGCTATAACTGTGGGAATATGTTTTAGAGGTATCCAGTAGTTCTCCTGAATTTTTTCAGATTTTTTCTGGGCCATTATTTTAAGTTACAGAGAGTCAAAGTTGACATTTTAGCACTTTTTTGCATTATATGCCCATTTTCATGAATTTTTAGCTCCCAGGGGATGCATTTTTCACTAAAAACATAAGTATGACTTTTTTTGTAAAATTTTCCGAACTTTTCATTAAAAATACTTTTAAAGACATAAATGTATGCTGTCACACTCTTGTAAGCCATTTAAACATTAAATAGTGAAAATCAGCAATTCTGCTCCGGACTCTGGTAACCTAATACTGTTTAAAAGATGTCTTTTTATAGTCAGAAACTGCCTAAAAATTTCCAGAATGGGTCAAAATCATTAAGATCACTTATGGTCAAAATATCCGGGAAAAGTGCCCGAAATATTAATAGAAATGTATATTTGTTGCCTTATAACGATGAATCTAGTAGCATGATCATTGCAAAAAAATTTATGCATTTACCTTGGAATGGTAGAAAAGTATCTCCACTTGTTTCAGTATCCATCTAATCCCCTGTAAGCTGCTAAAAATACAAATATTATTATAAAATTATAAAAAATTATTTTTTAAACATTTATAATGAAGTGGATTTTTAGTTTTACATCCCTTATCAGAATTATAATACTAATCTGAAGGATTACTATAAAAGTATCAACATTATTATTATTATTATTCAGCAGTACATTGTTTAGATTTCACAAACTTGTCACTGTCACGTTATCATATTATTCATTATAATTATATATCCGATTTATTTATATATCTTTTGTATTAAATACGTATATTCAGTTATTGTAATAATGATGTTTATATATTTATAGTAATCCTTCAGATAAGTATTATAATTCTTGTAAGGGATGTAAAACTAAAAATCCAGCATTATAAATGTTTAAAAAATAATTTTTTATAATTTTATAATAATATTTGTATTTTTAGTAGCTTACAGGGGATTAGATGGATACTGAAACAAGTGGAGGTACTTTTCTACCATTCCAAGGTAAGTGCATAAATTTTTTTGCAATGATCATGCTACTAGATTCATCGTTATAAGGCAACAAATATACATTTCTATTAATATTTCGGGCACTTTTCCCGGATATTTTGACCATAAGTGATCTTAATGATTTAGACCCACTCTGGAAATTTTTAGGCAGCTTCTGACTATAAAAAGACATCTTTTAGACAGTATTAGGTTACCAGAGTTCGGAGCAGAATTGCTGATTTTCACTATTTAAGGTTTAAATGGCTTACAAGAGTGTGACAGCATACATTTATGTCTTTAAGAGTATTTTTAATGAAAAGTTCGGAAAATTTTACAAAAAAGTCATACTTATGTTTTTAGTGAAAAATGCATCCCCTGGGAGCTAAAAATTCATGAAAATGGGCATATAATGCAAAAAAGTGCTAAAATGTCAACTTTGACTCTCTGTAACTTAAAATAATGGCCCAGAAAAAATCTGAAAAAATTCAGGAGAACTACTGGATACCTCTAAAACATATTCCCACAGTTATAGCAATATTTATTTTTTTCATCTTCGATGTCACAGAGAACCACCCATATTCATATTTTTCTTAACATATATTTAAACTAACATTATTTTTTATGTTTAAACGTCATTTATTTTACTGCATTCTATAGTTGTAATATCATCTTAATGGCCAACAGCAGTTAAACTTCTCAATAAAATAATAAATGCGAACAACAGCATTTATACTAACGGAACGCTCGACGCCGTCTTTAAGCGCCGAACGACCAAATTCTCCTATATAAGAATACGCATCACACAAGGAAGTAAAGTTTAATTTTTGACAACGGGACAGTAGCTCCGCATCGTAAGTAGTCTAAACCTTAAAATCAACATTTTACTGACTCAGAAGCCGATATATCAGTTATTAAGATAAATGAATTAGAACTAAACACCTACATAGATACTAGTATTACATTAAAAATAAACGAAGTTATGCCTGGGGCATCATATACATCAGAAAAGACGGTAACAAACCTCAAAAAATTATCGTGCAATATTCATGTCGCTCCGATTATTTTCATGTATAAACGGAAGGTCTTGAATGGGACATTTTGAATAAGTTTTGCATGGTAAATGAGTTGAGTACCGTAATTATCAAAGACAAAAAGATACGCGACGAACGTGTAGATAAAATTATACTACTTGTTGACCCAAAGGGTTGTAAAGAAACGGAAATCGCTTGTATACGAGAAATAGTAAACAAATGCCCCGGAATTTTTAGAATGGATAGAGAACCACTGCATACTGCACACTTAACGGGGTGTCTAAACCAAGTTTTATCCTTCCAATCTTACCAACCTCATAAGTCACATAAAATTAGTTTTAATTAAAAAGTTAATTTACGAAAATCTAGAACAACAGGTCCTTTCCTCTATTAATAACCTATCTGTTTTTAAAGTTTGAAGCAAAAATATTGACTAATTTTCGAGAAATCCCATACCAAAAATGTTGACATGCCTTTTAATGAGATGAGCGTATAACCTAAAATTGCATGATACAATCAATATTTTTGCTTTAAATTTTGAACCAAGATAGATTAATAATTAATACTCCTCAATTTGTGTAAATTATCGTCCTTTTTTAATTATTTAATTACAACTAATTTTTTGTGAATTTTCAGGCTGGTAAGGTAGGGAGGATAAAAGTTGACTTTCGTACCTTCTTAATTAAACATACAATCGAATTAAACATAGATAAACTGATTTGCAAGAGAACCCTCCTGCATTAAAAGAACAAATGCAAATTGAAGTAAAAATACTGCTAGGTCAAGGTATTGACGAGCCATCATAGTCCAACTATTCAGTTGGTTCACAACCAAAGTGGTGTTTAGTGACTAATTTCCGTAAACTAAACGAAGCTACAATAGGTAGCTGCCACCCATTTCCCTTTTGCACAAATTACGTAACCGTAATCGATCTTAAAATGGGATATTTTTTAATTGAGATAGATCCCGAGACAGTCCTATTTACATCTTTGTCTACGTCTGTAGGATAAAATTAGCAACAGCATCTACAATATACGAGCATGGAAATGGTCCTCAAGGAAATAGTGGACACGTTTACAAAAGCGATGTCCCTCGCATTAGAAGACCTACAGGCTGACATAATAGAAATAACAAATATGTTTCAACTACATAATGGTAGCTTCCGAGACATTAGACAAACACAATAAACGTCTTACACGTAAATTAAACAGATTACTTAAAGCAAGCTTGATCGTCGAGCCACGAAAGTGTCAATTTTTTTTAAAAATAAGGCATGTGTAATCGGTCATATTGTAAGAATAGGAAGTGGCTAAATAAAAACAGACCCGAAGAAACTCGAGGCGGTATATACCTACTCGCATCTAACGTTAGCAAAGAAAATATAGTATATTACATACCATGGCCAGTAAAATAAGAAATGTCTCAGATCACATGTAATTGTCGGCCGAGGCGAAGCCGAGGTGGACGATCATGTGATCTGAGGCTTTCTTTTTTACTGACCAAGGTGTGTATACTATTTTTCTGCTCGACGTTGCCGGAAAACGGCGACTTCAATTCGCGCAGCGGCCGGGAAGTTGCCGCTTTCCGGCCGGAGGGCAGAAAAAGTAATTTCTCGGCTTTATGGGATTCTACAAAGGAGAAATATTTACATGGTGACAAGAGCAATAAGAAGCGTTCAAAAACTTAAGAATATTCTATGTAGCGCAACCAGTACTTATAACTCCCAATTTATCTTAACCGTTTATCGTCACGACCAACGCTTCAGATTTCAGACTAGATGTTATTCTGACCCAAGGTAGGCTGGGACACGATCGACCTTGCGCGTGCGCATCAATTTAATTCAAATATCGTAAACAATATATTTTTCTTATGTAAATTAGAAGATGAAGTATTTATGAATGACGAGGAAATAATCATACAATGGTTAACAAATATCGGAAATAAAGAATATAAACTAGACCATAAAGATATGGCTAACACAAATTATATGTTAACCATTGTCAAGCTGCAAATAATTAAGGAAAATCAATATAAACTTATAACAAAAGAACGATCAAGAACAATCCTTAAAGTCTCATTAAAACATGAAAAACTTATTTTACAAACAGGTAAAGGACCACCCTTTCAGATATTAGTAAAATCTAGTTTATCTTGTTTCTACGGATGGATTTATATCCACTGAGATACTAGAAGCATTTATTGAACGAAACGTCGATTTTAGATTATGTATTTGTAACTGAATTTCAGGCATTTAACGAAGAAGCAAATTGGTAATAAGTGTCATTCTTTATGTTTTAGGCACAAACAATTTGTCATTTCAATTTGTAATTTTTTTAAAGGCATATATTTCATAAATATATCGAGTATTAATCAACCATCAGTACATACATTTGTTGAAGTTTATCAGAGAATTTTTACAAAAATGCTTTTTTTGTTAAAAAGTAGCCAAAATGCAAAAAAAGTCCAAAAAATCGAATAATTTCTTTGAAAACTAAAGGTATAAATAAAAATTGTTCAAGAATAAAAATCTTACAATTAATTGAAGAATACTCTCAAATTTTTCAGACATTTTGGAGACATATTTTAAAAATTCTGATTTTACGTTTTATTCTAATATCAAAACTCATCTCTAAAAAATCTGAAAAAAGGATCGTTAATGAAGACTTCAAAGTACAAGGTACATGGAATCGTCGGGTTATCGATGGCCAAATGGAAAGGCAACTGTCCGATAAGCAGGAGACCGTCGAGTCGGTTCAATCCCGACCTAGGGACGTTCTTTGTCTTTCTCGTTCTTGCTTTAATTAATTTTCTAATACTTCTGGCAACATTTAGGACTTAACGGTATGCAAGTAAGTTGCTAAAAAGAGGGTTGGCAATATCTGAGAAAATATTGAGTAATGCAATTTAGCTCGGAAATATCGATTAAAATTTATATATATTTTGCAATAGATACATGCACGGGCGACTCAAAGTCAATATTTAAAATTACCAACTTCTTGTATAATTCTTTTTGTTATCTAAAAGGTCTCTTGGAAAATCTAACTTTCCAAGCCAACAGGCGTCGTAAAGACTTCTGTCTCGGTTACTATAAAATCAAAATTTTTTTTATAATACATTATATTACAAATCTACGAATAAAATGAACCGCTATAGAAGTCACTACGACGCTTGTAGGCTGGGAAAATAAGATTTATCTAAAAGACAGTTTTAGATAACAAATAGAATTAAATAAATAGTTATCAATATTGCAAGTTGCTATTTATACCACGTATATAAAACCCATAGAGCTTCAAGAAAAACTGTACTACGGTTGTTTAGCAGCAAAAATAACTTAATTATGCAAAATGTAAAAGAAGATTGAAAATGGCGACTGTTTGCTTTTCTTGCAATACTTATAAATTTGTATTCTATAATATTTTTCTATTTTCAATGGTTGAAAAGTTATATGCATAAAACCGGTTTTCCGTCTATTCGTTCATTATGTACACAATGACCAAGACTGAATTCGCGGCCACATACACATAACATATTGTAGATTATATTAAGGTACCAATATTGATGATAAGAAATAAATAACAACTTATTTATTTAAATAGTTGTACAACGTTTCGTCTGCGTGGATTCTAGATCACTTAATGTATTGTAATTATTCATTGAACACAATTATAAATTAACAAATGTTTACAATTTTGTTAAGTTAAAATTGTAAAAATTTGTTAATTTATAATTGTGTTCACTGAATAATTACAATACCTGAAGAGGTCTACAAACCACGCAGACGAAACGTTGTACAACTGTTTAACTTAATAAGTTGTTAATTATTTCTTATCATCAATATCGTTACCTTAATGTCATGTAACATAATAATCGAATCCCTCTTCAAGAACTTTCTACAGAGAAACTGCCTCTTAATGTTTTCTTTTTGAAAACAGTTTAATTAGGCTGGATTATAATGGGTATTCTGGTAGATGATCATATCCACCAGCCAGTCCAAAGCACAGGAATATATTCTGTACCTTTCTAGAAAGAGATATTGCAGGAGTCTTACTAGTATAATCAATGAATAATTTTTAGACATAAATATACTTAAAATATATCCTAACAATTTTTTATTATAAAACGAGAAAAACAGATTTATTTCCTATTATATTTGTTTTCATCAATGCTGACAGTTCATATTTCAGTATTAATATATGTTCAGTAAAATAACTTTTAGACAGAAACATTAGAATATAAAAATATAAATTTTACTTAAAGATAAAAATAAATGTTTTTGGTAAAGAGCTGAAAAATTATATATTGATATAATATAATAATATAATTCTTGCTTAGAAAATATTGCACATCATGTAATGTTACTAATACAAGTGGATAATTGTTTTATGAAATATTTTTCATGATTTCATGTAAAAGAATGCAGCTAAAAATATTACTACAAACGTTGAAATAAAGTGTTTTGTAAGTAGCTAAATAATAAGTTTTTTAATATGTAATATAATTAAAGATAATAAACAAAACATTATAATGAAATCCGAATCAGTATTTACTTAATAGCACCTCTGTGCCGCGCACAAAACATCTAACAAGAATTATATGAATTAAAAATCACAAAATAAATGCATTATTAATTACGAATGAAATCTTGTGCTTATTTATGATAACTAAATTTATATAAGTTATTTGTCATTTAACAGTATAAAAATAGCTGTATAATATGGCTTGAAATAAATAATGAAAAACCGGAAATAAAACTTAAAACTAGAATTCTCTGCTAAAATTAATATTTATATGAATGTTTTAACCGCTAACAATTTAAGTGAGGTTCAAAACAGTTATAGGTAAATGACAAGTATAACCTATCATACGTTTACTGCTATAGAGGTTGAATTCAGGGATAATTGTGTTATGCAATCTTGGTTGTTTCATAAACTTTATCTAGACTAATTATACAGGCACACAAAAAAAAGTGGCAAGACCCAGAGAGTAAAGGTATTTTTTCTTAAGTATTTTGACGCGCTGAAACCGAATCCGGGCGCAGAATTGCTCTAGAACATTTTATTTCTTTTTAAATGAAGAAAAACCACCTGGAAAATCGGAAAATCCAATTTTTAGTAAATAAAAAGTGGGTGAGTGTTCAGTGTAATAGATTAGGAAATTTGAAACATACTAAAATATCTATATAATAATATCGGTCTCTCCGAACTAAATGCTTTACTTTTAGAATAAAGCAGGCCTATCGTACTCTTTGTACACTATGGTTGGTGGAACTTCCCAGAGCACGGTCTTTTAAAATAATTAAAGGCGTTTCGTCCTCGATCTCCAGCTTGGACTCCTCAGTAAGGAACTGGAGATCTTACCTTAGACGCCTGTCGCAAGATGATGAAAAAAACACGAAATTTTTTTAAAAATTTAAATGGGAATTACCATGTTAATTTTTGTGAATTTTTTCTCTTTCTTTAAATTATAATAACTTTTTACAGAATTGAAGGCCATAAAAATGCTACAGACCATTTGAAAGGTATTGCTTCAAGCTTTCTTTTAGACTTTTGAATAAAAAAATCAATTGTGGCGCACTTGCACTTTTTTCAAGTTGAATATTGACATGTAGTTTATATAACATTCACCTTGAAATTAGAAATTCTAACCCAGAATAATAAATTCTAGACACAATTAGCAACGAATGTTACTTATAATGTTCTATAGTAAAAGTTGATAGATTTTGAGTTAAATAGTGGTAAACCCAGCTGGTTTTGAAAAAAACTTGGAAAAATCCACTTTTTGAAGTTAGAATAACTTTTGAGCAAATAGATTCCAGTACCTAAAAATTTTTTTCTGTATTCTGAAAAACATTCGCAATGCGTACCCAAAATTTGGTGCATATAAAAATTTTGATCGGACCACTTCGTGTGGAATATCCCATATATATATACATATTACCGAACGATAAAATTTTGTATAAAATACTAAAATATCATTTCTCATGTATTTTGACACGCTGAAACTGAATTTGGAGTTTATTTTATACGTAAGCTCTTTGAATTTGGAAAATATACTAGGAAACTGTGAAAATTTACATTGAAGAGTACGCATTTATTAGGCAATAAATTTTTTTGAACTTATATCATGCATGATTTTTATATATTTTGACGCGCTGAAACCAAATTTAGGAACTATTTTACTCGTAGGTTCTTAAAATTTTAAAAAAATTGTAAAAAACCATGAGAAATCTCAAAAAAATCCTAAAATTTGTCTGTAAGATCTTAAAATACATTTTTTGTGATTTCATGATTAATGTTTTTTGTGCATTACGATATGTTTAATCTGTCTGCAAAATATCACCAGTGAATTCTCTTTTTTACTCTGAAAAAAAAAGAAACTGACGTTGGAGAATTACTGTGTTTTAAAATATAAAACCTCAATTGCGGCAATTCTCTCACATTTTTGCTCGCTTGTACCGAACTCTGCTATCTTCAAACGTCCTATGCAGCGGATTTCTTTTTCTTTTTTCCCCTTTGCCTTGGCTTCTCTTTTCAGCACCCAACAAAAATCTGCCTTCATATTAACATCTTCCTTGGTAGTGACGTTCCATTTCCTTGATATCCTGTTGAAATCGTTTACCATGTTCTTCGCTATAGTCTCCAGGTTCGCTTGAAAGTCGTCTAGGTGCAAGTGCAGGAAATGCAATTTCAAGTTCATTAAGCAGCCTAACTGATCGTAACTTTCTAAGATTTTCTCAACAATGTTTTTGTAATCCTCACTTTTATGATCACCCGAAAAGTTTTGAGCAACTTGAGGTTTTATATTTTAAAACACAGTAATTCTCCAACATCAGTTTCTTTTTTTTCAGAGTAAAAAAGAGAATTCACTGGTGATATTTTGCAGTCAGATTAAACATATCGTAATACACAAAAAACATGAATCATGAAATCAAAAAAAATGTATTTTAAGCTCTTACAGACAAATTTTAGGATTTTTTTGAGATTTCTCATAATTTTTTACAATGTTTTCAAAATATTAAGGACTGACGAGTAAAATAGACCCTAAATTTGGTTTCAGCGCGACAAAATATATAAAAACCATGCATGATATAAGTTCAAAAAAATTTATTGCCTAATAAATGCGTACTCTTCAATGCAAATTTTCACAATTTTCAGCAATTTTCAGCAATTTTCACAGTTTTCTAGCACGTTTTCCAAATTCAAAGAGCTTACGTGTAAAATAAACTCCAGATTCAGTTTCAGCGTGTCAAAATACATCAGAAATTATATTTTAGTATGTTTCAAATTTCCTAATCTATTACACTGAACCATCATCCACTTTTTCCTTTCTAAAAATTGGATTTTCCGATTTTCCAGGTGGTTTTTCTTCAATTAAAAAATGAAGGGTTCTAGAGCAATTCTGCGCTTGGATTCGGTTTCAGTGCGTCAAAATACATAAGAAATAATACCACTACTCTCTGGGTCTTGCCACTTTTTTTTGTGCCTGTGTACTTATGACAATGTTGAAAAATGTTTATTAGTTTAAAAATAATCAATCAGAATCATAATTTTTACACATGGAAATTAACCACAAAATCAGTAAGATGCAGTTAACCTTAATTCAAATAGAAATATTACTGTATAAAAACATCATTAATGATTCTTAAAATTATAATTTATACTTTAAACTTTCACAATATTTCTACAGGTCTGCATATACTAATCGAAATAGATTATAACTATCTCTGACACAGCGTTACTTCAAGCTAGTACAAATAGTTTTATTTTAAAAATATATAAAAACAATTATTACAAATAATAAAAAAAAAATAATTAAACGAGAACTTTAAAGACATTTCGTTGTACTGTAATGGTAAGTATGTATTTCTTTACCATATGACGAATTTGACCAACACAGTTGGCAAGATAGTCCAGCTGCAGTGAAGCCGAAGAATAGATATCACAAAATTTGAATGGATCCGGAGACTTGTGGTGTATTAAAGTTGTAATCGAACCTCACCTGTCGAAGTTATCGTCCTGAGGACGAGCTACATTGCAGATGGTAGTACTCGTCCGTTGTGTGGTCACGTGATAAAATCTTTTACCATTGGTAAAGAAACTCGAGAAATACATGTTGCTATCATGCCGAAATTGGATGCTGTATGTTACATCAAAGTGACTTTTATCCGAGCATTTCATAGACCTAGAATATAACTGTTTATATCTAAAGGCAAGGGATCAAGTCCTACAGCTAGAAGTGACAAGTATGGAAAGTGGCAATGCTTGGGTGTCGTCAACAGGTATTGTTGACGGCACTGCAAAAGAGTGTACAAAATTATGCAACCTTCTAGATCGAATGTTACTTACAACTTTGCCATAGATTAGCCGCTTCTACAATTTCGCAATATGTAATCGATGTCGAGTCAGCTAGATCGGTCAAACAGAGGTATTACCTCATTTCTGATAAGATTCTGTTTATTCTATAAGATAACGTACTAACTCGTCTTAAACAAGATTCGAGAGTAGGTGCACCATCAAGTTCACTAGATGTTTGATACTGGCATTATTGAACTTTCGAAAAACGGTTATCCAATCCAGTGGTGATGGTGAAGAAGGATGTGAATGCTAGGTGGTTGCACATCGATTTTAGGAAAATCATCCCTTTGACGAAACCTGATCCATATCCTTTGCCATATACACAGGATATCTTACGCAAACTTAAGAAATCCCGATACATCTTGACGATTGACATGAACTATTTATATAACTAGATACCTCTAAAGATAGAGTTTCGTCCGATAATGGCTTGTACGGTATCTTTAATGGGTTTGTTCTAGTTTACTCGTATATCGTATGTACTGGCAAATGCTGGTAAAACATTCCAGCGTATGATCGATCAGATAATTGGAACAGAACTCGAATTGGTTGCTTATGCATATCTTGACGATATCATTCGAGAGATCGACGATATCATCGGAGAACGGAGAGTATCTAATTCAGGCAGACGCTAGTAACACTGGTCTCAGTGCAGTATTGCTACAGATTGTCAGCGAAGAAAAGGATGTTCTGAAGTTCACCAGTAGAATTCTCTCATGTCGCCGAACGTAATTACAACATCACAGAACGAAAATGAAATAAATTAAAATATGTATATAATATATAATTATCGGTTTTTCCGAAACAAAATCTTTACTTCTGCAATAAAGAAGTCTCATTTAACTCTTTGACAACTATAATCGCTGGGACTTCCCAGAGTGTGGCCTTTTTTAAAAAATAAAAGGCGTTTTGTCCTTGCTTGTCGCAAGATGAACTACGACGCTAGCAAGATGTTACGCGGCTATATATGTAGAAGAAGACAACGCCCTCCCTAACGAGTGTAGAGAGACAGTCGTCTCTATCTAGCAGTGCCTATCCATTTGGCAATGGGAAAAATCACCAGCCTCTCTATACTCGTTAGAGAGATCACCGACTTCTTCTATACATACAGCCGCATAAAATCATGCTGACATCGCTGTTCATTCTGCGTCACTGATGAATAGGGCTCTTCTAAACCAACAGCCAGTCCAGGTGAGTACGATAAGGAGTTACGTGTGCTCTCCAGGGAATAGTGCCCCTAACGAATCTAACGTAAGCATGTAGTAATCGATTAAGCTTTCAGTTTCTGGTCCCATCAACATAATCGTAGACCGCGTTTGCATAGTCGAAATGCGAAAAATGAGGGTTTTGATCAGCCTCTTACGCATCTGCCGAGCAAAAGCTCGGCTGTAGAATCTGAGCGCATATAATGTCTTATGTACACATTGAAAGACCGTTGCCACCTGTCTCGACCAATCCAGAATGGACGTGATCTAAACACCGAGAGATTTACAATAGTTTCATAGTTAATGAGCTCATCACCGCTCATTACTGTCAACGTAGTGTACAGGTTGATGCGTGCAACATAAGCCTGACGAATTTTACTTGATTTATATTTAATTTAAAACTATATTCCTTGGATCAGTTGAATATAGCATGCGTGTCTTCAGAAATACGTTGTACGCCTAGATCGAAGAAGGCAGAATCAGACGAGTGATAAACCTGGGAGTCATCTACAACAATCATACAGTTTTAAGAATGCAAGACTAGCAACAGGTCATTAATAAAGATAGAAAGGAGCAACGACCACGAACACTGCCATGAAGAAAATGTATGGAATTGCCGAGTCAATGCTACAACGCCAAAGTTTCGTCAGCCACAGCATGCAAACGGCCTACCACATAATGATAGAACAAATTAATGACTATATTTCAGCATCCCACATTCCTTAGCTTACAAGGGGAGTACATAACCTCCGGGAAACGGATCTTACCCTAACTTTGGTATACCTTTTGTAATGTAGAAATATGAAGAAAGCCAAGTTATTAATTGCTAGTGGCCACTTTGACAAAAGTTATTCGACATCTAATAATAACTTCAATGAAAATGACTTCCAACCAAATCGCTCATAACCCCAAAACAAATAGCCTAAAATTCTTCAATTTCTTTTATTCTTCATAACTTTGCTTTAAAAGGGTATCCTGATTTAGAACGTTCAAAAAATCGATTTTTTTTATTGCTTAATTCTATTACTTATATGTATAAGAACATATATCCGAAGTTATAGAATCGGATTCGTAGTATTTCCGAAGATACAGCACTAAACGCAACGGGGCATCGCGCAAGTGCCAGCGCTCGGTCAGACTGAAACGCGCGCGCTCCTCCCCTCGTCTTCAAACTTGAAACTATATACCTGAAAAGGTTCAGCAGCTGTTCCAAATAATATTTTGCTTTCATAGTAGCGTCTTTTGAACCTTAGTATGTGTCATCGGTATATAATCTGTGTGTACCTGCTTCCTATAGAGCTGTTTGTGGCGTAACGTTTAGTACTGCTCTGACTATTGACGAGTGCGCTTCAATATAATCATGTCTAGTTATCCGAAAAGTGACAAATCGAGTAGTAATCGTGTTGCAAAACCACGGAAACGAAAATTCCATGGTAATCAATTCACAACAGAATCAGACGATACAGAGTGCAACACAAGTAGTACTGAGAGAAAATTAGCCACCGCTAGCATCGAGAACATCATTGTGCATCCAACTCACTGCTATCGAATAATCGAGTTTGTCACAGTATTTTTTGCAATTTCTAATATCGTAATTTGCAGATCTTGCAAACAAAATATACAATTTTCAGAGAGCGGACATCGAGGCTTAGGTTTCAAAGTTGTATTATCATGTATGTGTGGTCATAGAGACATAAATTCAGGACCGTTTATAAAAATAAATAGACGAATTGTTTTTGTTATGAGGCTTTTCGGTGTTGGGCGAGAAGGTATCAATGTGTTTTGTGGACTTATGGATATATGTCAAGGTTTAGCAAAATCAACGTATGATCAAATTGTGCAGCATTTATATACAGCGTCAAAATCAATGTTCAAAAGCGTTTGTGAAAAAGCTGTCAAAGAAGAGAAAGAAAAAAATATAGAACATGATAGATCTGCTGACTGTTTGAAAGTTTCTGGCGATGGATCCTGGAAAAAACGAGGTTTTACTTCATTGTTTGGTGTTACAACGCTCATTGCATATTACTCTGGCAAAGTAGTCGACCTTATTGTAAAAAGTGCATATTGTCATTCATGTGCTTTACAAAAGAATATATTAGACGAAGAAGAATTTGAAGAATGGTATAATGATCATAAAGATTCATGCTCTTCAAATCACGATGGTTCAGCAGGGAAGATGGAGGTAGATTCAATCGTGGAGATGTTTTTGAGATCTGTTGAAAATTTTGAAGTAAAGTATACGAATTACATCGGCGACGGTGATTCAAAAACTTTCAATCGTATTGTAAAAATTAATCCATATGGTGATGATTACCCTGTGACAAAAATGAGTGCGTGGGACACGTACAAAAGCGCATGGGTACTCGACTCCGAAATAAAAGGAAGGAAGAGAAGCTTGGAGGAAAAAAGCGTCTAACAGAAAGTCTCATCCAAAAGTTGACAATATATTATGGTTTAGCAATTCGAAGGAATATTCATTCTGTCCAAGATATGAAAAAGGCTATGATGGCAACGCTGGATCATCATTATTCAACTGATGAATCTCCTCGTCACGAGAATTGTCCGACAGGCACTGACAGCTGGTGTGAATGGCGCAAAGCCGAAGCTACGAATCGTCTTGCATCCTTCAAACATTCTGCTCGACTGATTGACGAAAAAGTGGAGGAACATATTCATCCAATCTACGAAGAACTTTCGAATGACGATCTCATGACGCGATGCTTAGGTGGACACACGCAAAATTCGAACGAATCGTTCAACTCCGCTGTCTGGCGCATAACTCCGAAACATCTCAATTCTGGTCAAAAAATCGTAGAAATTGCTGCGTATATGGCTGCAGGAATGTTCAATGAAGGATATTCAGCAGTTCTGCATACCATGCAATTACTCAATTTGAAAATTGGCCAGCAATGTAAAATGTTTGCGGATAATGTCGACATACAACGGATTGAACGAGAAAGACGACGTTCGTCTCTTTCCAGTAAGGAAGCTCGTACGGCCCGTAGACTTGAACAACTTCAACAAAATGAGTTCCATGAGGAAGCTGAAGGTCTATTGTATGGCCCAGGAATAGCTGATTAGCGAATTATTGCCGTAAGTAGTTGAAAATTAACATTTTTCTAGTTCATAAACTTTAAAGCGCTTTTTCTCGAGTTTTCGTTTTTCCACTTTTTTTAAACTGGTGGGCGTGTTTGCAAAAAAATAAATAAGCTATCGTAACGATCCAAAGTTTTTTAACTTCAGTTTTATCTACTCTTCAATAAGAACCAAAAAGGTTTTTGGAAATAAATTTTTAAAAGACTTTTTCAGCACATTAAAGAGATTTTTTTTCTCGTAAAAAGCACTTTTTACTTCAAATTCGGAAAAAATTTCAAATTTCACAATTTCTTCGGATTTTTGCAGAGAAAATGAAATTTTTTTTTGGCTTTCTGTTTCAGATCAAGATTAAGAGCTCTATCACTTCCGCCAATAGAAGACTCGAATTACGGATTGCCCAACAAATGTGCCTAATAATCGGCTGCAGTTTGATATTTTTCTTTAAAAAAATTTTTTTATAATGTTCAATTATATAATAACATATTCCTGAAAGTTCTCTAGTATTTGTTATTTTTTTCTATCTTAAAAAAATTACCTAAAAAACGATTTTTTTAGGCCTTCCAAAGCAGAATACCCCCTTAAATAGATCAATTTCAATAGATCAATTCAATAGATCAAGCTTATCTCTTTGTTTCGGGGTTATAAGCGATTCAATTGGAAAGAATTTTCATTAAGGTTGTTATTAGATGTCGAATAGCTTTTGTGAAATTGCCCATTAGCAAGTAATAACTGGGCTTTCTTCATATTTTTACATTACAAAAGATATACCAAAGTTAGGATATGATCCGTTTGCCGGAGGTCATTTTCTCCGCTTGTTGGTTAGGAGAGGACCGTGAGGAACTAAATCAAATGCCTTAGAAAAGTCGAACAATATTAGTATGGTAATTTTTCTCAAATCGATAGTACGCCTAATATCATCCAAAACTTTCAGTAAGGCAGTCTGAATATCGTAACCCCTGCATAACTCTGCTTGTATAAATACAATTAGGTTGTTGGATTCTAGGTACTGTGAGAGCTAGTCATGGATAATGGTCTTCAAGAATTTTAGAGATTTCACAGAGCTTTGCAATGGGACTACCATCAGGTGGTGACTAGACATTGCTCGACTTAGCAAGGGGAAACAAAATGGACCTCTTCCTGAACTCCGAATTAAAGCTCGTCGAAAGAAGTTCGTTAAATATATCAAGCGATTTGAAAGGCTAGGAACTTTTACATGGTAACCGAAACTGCATCATGGCCAACTGCTTTGAATGTCATAACATTGTTGGATGTGATGGGATCGAAGCCGAAAGAGAATGTTTTTGATCAGAAATAAATGCTTTAAGTTCAGTGAAAGTGAAAGGCGGGTCAGAGCTAGAAATGAATGCGTAAAAGTAATTCAGTTCATCAGTAGTGAATGGTTTTGGTTGAGAGACCAATCCCATATTATCGAGCTCCTTCCACAAGCAAGCTGGAGTAGCAATGTCTTTCGGTTTGTTGTTTGAATTAGTGATTAAGTTGCATAAGTTTTTGTATTTAAGATAGTCGGAACTCAGGTCTACAAATTGGTACCTTCTATAAGCAATGTTTCGTGACTTAATGAAATCCTTGATGGCTGAGGTGATCCATGGTTTGAAAGTGTTTTTGATAGTGCTGAGTTTAGAAGATACAAAAGAACTGAAAGCACGGGTGATAGATGTTATGAGGTGCGAGATCGAGATGATTAAATAATGTGGAGATGGGGGTTCAGAAACCATCTCATGAGCAGGAAGGGATAGTAGATTTAGTATAAACGTATGTAAAAGAATAGAAACGTATTCGACAAGTAGTGTTGGAAATTAATAGTTGGGTTGGGCTCCACCAATGTTAAATTACGTGTGATTGTATGGATATGCGATGGATACGTTATCGTGGGTCTTTAAAGACAACATACAAGAGTAGAGAAAACGTTAAACTAGGGATCCGAAGGATAATTAATGTACTCCGGTGAGTTCGAGAAGACGGAATCGAATTGAACTAGAGGCTCGACTCTGTAACCATCTAGAATGTAAGCAGCAATTCCGCTATACTCCTAACAGACCCGATCCAACCTATGTAATCTATATAACCTGGAAGATGAATGATGTCGGAGGAATCGAGCTCGTTTAGGAAGCTGTCAGAGAGCGTTGAAATGAATGATTACATACAAAAAAATAAGATTTAAAAGATTAATGTTCTAGTGGAAAATAGGAAAAGTGTGAGCATGAACGGATAAAACTTGTCCGACTATTACTCATTTATTAGGATTAATTTTATGTGTCGAGAGATTAGAGAGATCAGATTCAGTTTTTATTCCAGGCAGCGGAACTTCCTGACCTTACGTAAGGAGATATTAATGATTGCAGGCCTCGCATAACTCAATTCGTTGAATCGACGAAGATCGTCCAAAGATCGTCTGGGCTCGACCTAAAGCCAACTGATTTCGATTTCAAACGACATAACATGCGATTGTCTAGGGATGATACCCCAGATGAAGCACACACACGCATTTTGTAATCTTTGCAGCTTCAAATTACGTATTTGGTCGACATCATTAAATACTACTCAAGCGTAGTCCGAGTGTGGCCACACCAGGTTCTCGACCAGGCCCTTAAGTGATTTACGCTAAAAGATAGACAATACCTGCTTTGTCTCATCAAGAGTCGGTGCAATCCACAAACCTACAGACTTTACACTGTTCTCGTATGGCAGCAATGTATCATTTACGCTCACCCTAGGAATGTAACATATCAAATTTCTTGGTTGTTATATATTTTAAAAAAATTGATAATTCTCGATTTTTGTTGGAATATCTAACGGTTGGAACATCAGACGCACATTCTGTCATAAAAAAAAGAATAATATATCTGAATGTTGTCCGCAAAAATCATACAATCTGAAAACCACAGGGCCGCAGGCAGATCATTAATGAATAAAGAAAAAGAAGAGGACCTAAAACACTACTCCGAGGGACTCCCGTACAGGCAGGTAGCCACCTAAATAATAGTCCCGCATTAACCTCGACCGCCTGAGGAGAAGCGCAACGTGAGGAACAGTATTAAACGTTTTTAAAAAGTCAAAGAAAAACGAGAAGCCTAATTTTGCGTTGGTCTATCGTCCTCCGCACGTCCTCCAGCACCCCGAGCAGTGCCATCTATCATCTTTTTGTTCGACGAATATCATCAGTAACATTCAGGAGAACAGTCTGGGCTACTGCGATGACCCCTATGAAATCCAGCTTGCCGCGATATAAGAAAATTATTACTCTCAAGATAGAATGAGAGTTATTGATGGATTAACCGTTCAAAGATTTTAGATAGTGCACACAGATTCGCAATGGGGCGCGTATCAGAATACGATTCTATCCTGCTCGACTTTGCAAGAGAGACCATGAGTGTGCGCTTCTAACAGTCAGGAAAAATGCCTTTGTCCAGTAGTTCGTTAAATAACTCTGCTAGAAACGGTGATAATTGAGGCTCGAGCATCTGTATCATTTTTACCGAAATCTCATCAATACCCACTACCTTAGATGAAACTCTAGAGATAATAATTCAGACTCCTCTAGTAGTGATAGGAGAAAATTGAAATGGGAAATAGGTGATAGACGGGTGAAACACTGAAAATAGGAAGGCATCAATGAAGAAGTGTGTTAGTGGTGACGGTGGAGGTCTATCACCCAGACCCATGTTTTTAAAGTTTTTCCATTTCTGAGACGAATTAAAAGCATTATTAAGTACTATCAGTCAGGTATTGGAATTTTAATGAGTCAAGTGTGTTGGAAACACGACTACGAAGAAATTCGAATCTTAGATAATCTGAAGGTAGGTTTCTTTAAATTTGTTATAGGCAGCATTCTTTTTCCTGATAATGAACCTAATCTCTGGTGTAATGCAAGGTTTGAATGAGGGTTTAACAGTAAGCAGTCTTCTAGGTACCAGATTCGAAGGCGGACAAAATCGAACTATTAAGATGATGAATGATATTTGTTAGATGGTGAGAAGGGTCAAAGGGGATAAAAGATTAGTATTTAGTGGGGTGGAGCGCACATGTGTGAATTGAGTTTTGTTGGTCGAGTCTTGGATAATATTTACAAGTGATGGTGTGGGAAGATGCATGTGTACGAGTATGGAAGATAGAGAGAGAGGGTTGAATGCATCTAGATGCAAATAATGAGGTAAGATCATGGAGGTTAATCCCCCTAACATTAAGAGTAACTGTAATGATATATATAGATTTAGAGTAACTGTAATGAGATATAGTGTCATGAATCATGAAGAGATCATGCCACGTATGAGAAAACCCAGTCAATGTTGATGCATGATACGTTGGCTCGGATGGATTGAGAGTAAGGCCAAGTGATGATAGATTTGCACGCATCATGGCAGCCGCGCCACGGACGTTCGTGATATCGATGTTGAAGTCGTCCGTGTATGTAGCGATTAATGTTGGAATCAAAAATGGTAAAAGAAGCAAAGTGGAGAACCCTATACGAATACAACCTGCATAAATGTATACCAATTAGATGAAATAATAAAATAAGTATAGTATATATGAATGTTAAAAAAGATAAGCGATAAATAATAACTTAACATTTAAAAATTTGAACAAATAACAAGAATAAAATCTAACTAACAAATGCTACTCAATAATTTAACAATAAATATAATATAACAAAAATAATTTTTTTTTTATTTTCCAATTTATTTACAATCTGTTTAAAAATAACAATAAGTAAATTTCATACATGATAAGAAAAAGTAACATGGAGGTACCTTGCCACTGTTCGGTACCTTTACAATATTTCAATGTTATATTTAGTTTTGATTAATTTTACATTGATTGATATAATAATAGATAATAATACACATTTGAATCTTGTTTCACTTTTGTTTAGAGTTAGTAATTGAACTGCCAAATCGTTCGGATGATGTTCCAATCTAATTTTGTATTTATTTAAGTAATTTTTTATTTCATTTTTGACTGTAATTATATTGAGATCTTTTCTTATTATAACGTTTGGAACAAACCATGGAGCATTTACTATTGATCTTAGTGTCTTATTTTGGAACCTTTCAATTATTTCAATATTTGAATTAGATGCCGAACCCCACAACTGAATTCCATATGTCCAGATTGGTTTGAGTATCGATTTGTATATTAGTATTTTATTATCTAAAGAGAGAATTGAGTTTCTTCCCGTTAGCCAGTATAATTTACGTAACGTTAATCCGAGTTGTTTACGTTTTTTCCATATGTGTTCACTCCAATTGAGTCGGCGATCTAAATGCATCCCTAGATACTTTACGCATTCACTTTGCGGTAGTAGTTTATTATTCATATATACTATGGGACAGTTGTTTTGTCGTAAAGTGAACGTAACTTGAGTAGATTTATTTTCATTTATTATTATTCTCCACTTGTTGAACCAATTCTGAAGTTTTTTCAAGTACGATTGTAGATTTTGTGAAGCTATGATCGGATCCGTATGCACCGATAAAATAGCTGTGTCGTCAGCGAACGTTGCAGTAAGTAATGTTGACATCGTAGGTAAATCAGCAGTGTATAATAGATACAAGGTGGGCCCCAAAACACTTCCTTGTGGTACTCCTGCTTTTATCTCATAAAGTTCGGTAGTCGTCTGACCAATTTTTACTTGAAAATATCTATTTTCTATGTAAGATTTTAATAACTGATAGAATTGTTTTTCCAAGATACTGTTTAATTTACACAGTAGTTCTTCATGCCATACTTTGTCAAAAGCTTGAGATATATCTAGGAATACCGCAGAACACTATTTTTTTTCCTCGAACGTGCTTCTTATTTTAGTAGTAACTACTAAACTTTACTTGTCGTTTACTTGTTCAATTGTAGAATGATTATTGCGAAAACCAAATTGATGATCAGGAAGAATTTTAAGCGTATTTACAATCACATTTAATCTTTTTGATATTAACTTTTCGCATACTTTGGACAGAACTGGTAGTAAACTAATAGGTCTGTACGAAGTTACATATTCTGCTGGTTTATTGGGTTTATTTATTACGATAATTTGAGCAACTTTCCATTGAGCAGGAAAGTAGCTTATGCGAATGATGGCATTTATTATAATAGTGATTACTCTTACTGCTTTTCGTGGCAGTTCTTTAATCATTTTCCCGCTAATTCCATCATAACCAGGAGCTTTTTTCGATCTTAAACGCTTGATGATGCTTTGTATTTCTTGGACTTTAGCACTTTTTAGTGGGTGGATGAGTGGAGCGGTAGTTAAGTTGTTTAATATATTTTTTTCTTCCTCTGTGTCTATAATTCGATCTGCCGGTGTAAATACATTTTTTAAATGTTCGGCAAAAGTAGTAGCTTTATCGATATCATTCCTCGCCCATTGTCCATTTGTGGCCGAGTGAGCTTTTTAGTTGCTTTCCAGAGCGAGTAATCTGTTGATTCAGTTGGAGATAAGTTATCAAGGTAGTTATTAATTGCAACGTTTTTTTCCTTGATCAAATGCGATTTCAAGTCTTTAATAGCAACGTTTAAGTTGTGTTTATCCTCTGCGGATCTCGTTTTTTGCCATATTCTTCTGAGTTTTCTTTTGTATTGTATTTTTTCCGCAGTTGTCTTAGTGATTTCAGAAAGATTATGTATTTTGGTTGGAATTCACGAATTATGACAAGCATTGTGAACTAGTAGATTAAAGTTTTCTATACAATTTTCAATGTCCTTTGGACATTTTAACGGTATATTACACACAACGTTATCATTGATTATTGCTTTATACATAGTCCAGTTTATGTTTTTATTTTGGATTACATTCGTTTTCTTCACATTTATTGACACTGATGATACTTTAAGAATAATAGGCGAATGATCAGATGAGAGATCTAGACAAGATTCAGCAAAAAATTTCTCTGGGCCTAGGCCTTTAATTATAGCAAAATCTATTAAGTCAGGCAATTTATTCTTATCAGAAGGCCAATATGTTGGTTCACCAATAGAAATACACTCAAGATTATTTGAAATTATTGTAGAATATAATTGTCTACCTTTCGGGTTTGGTGTGAGTGACCTTGATCCCCACCATGGGTGTTTTGCATTATAATCTCCACCAGCTATAAAGTAGTTACCTAAGCTATTGAAGAAATCTGTAAATCCCGCTTGGCTGATTGCATGTTTTGGAGGATAGTAAACAGATGTAAATGTAATTGGTTTGTTTGTATTAACAGTAATACTTGATGCTTGTAGATATTCTTTGCTATATTGTTCATTTTCATAATGTTTGATGTTGGCTTTAATCATAACAGCGGTTCCTCCATGCGCTTTACCATCAGAATGATTTGTAGTATAGATTTTATAATTATTTATTTAAAAAAATTTTTATTAGTGAAGTGAGTTTCCGAAATTAGTATTATATCTACGTTGTGAGCTAACAAAAAAGACTGCAATTCTAAACGTCTTTGCGACAGTCCATTGCAGTTCCATATTGCAATTTTAATTTCGTTAGACATTATATTTTACTTAATAGAGTAACAATGATATTTAGCATTGAGTCGATTTTGGACATCATCTGCACGATCAATGTCTCAAGATTGTTATTGTTTACAGTTTGTGGTTGAGTTTCAATGTTTTGTTTTGATTGCTCACTCACATTAAGAAACTTATCTGTAGCAGTAGCATTGGCGTAGGTAAAATTTGAAATAACGACTTTATTTGGTCTAGTTATATTCATATTCGTAGTTAAGTTAGAATTTTCAATTTTCTTTTCTCTTAATGTAGGAAAAAGTTTTTGTTGTAGTTGTTTACGAATAGCGCAGCCTTTATAACTAGCAGGGTGATTACCTTGACAATTTGCACATTTGACTTCTTTTATTTTATCTATAATTGCACAATTACGAGTTAAGTGGTTTCCTGCACATTTTACACATATCGGAGATTTAAAACAATAATTTTTCGTATGACCGTATTCTTGACACTTCATACACTGTGGAATATCTCTTTTTTTATGCGGAGGTCCAAATCTCACTATAAGATTCGCTAACTTATTAATTTCATATATTTGTTTATTGTTGCTATTTGTTTCAATTTCAATGAGAAGTAACGGTTTTTACGTAACTGCTTGACGAAGATTTGTGATGTTTTTGACTTTATGACCAACCGTCTGCAATTCACATATATCTGCATAATAATTTAGTAGGCCGACTTGGCCTGAGCCGTTGGGTATAAATTTAAATTTACTCACACTCGCGATTATTTACTTATTCATAACTTTAATTCGGGAGCAGATGTAAACACGTCTGGACTTGCCAAGAATGGGAAGGCGACTGACAAAAATAATTAAAATAAAAGAATATAGAAAAGTAAAATAACTAAATGAATATAAATAAATAAATAAATAATAAATAGAAAAAAAACGAATAAATAAAATCCCATCAAAATAAATAAGCAGCATTATTTGTTATATTTGTACATAAAATATAATTAAGAATAAAAAAATAAATTAAACGGAGCTTCATCATGGTGTCACAGTGTGGTCAGGGATGGGTTGAGTTATAATATCCTCGCTCTGAACTCTGGCCATCTAGGCTGCCCGGTCAAGCGCAAACAAATGATTGGTTAAAGACATTTTAAACAAATTAAAGGATGAAAAATCAAATGAGGTGAGAGGAAGTTGATTAATGATACGCGAGGCTGTGCTAAGAAAGGATCTGTTGAAAGCCTCGGTTCGAGATTTAGGAGGGTGACGAGAGGAGGTACGTGAGCCAGATGAGAAGTTGCCAGGTAAGATGAAGTGATCAGTAAGATATCTAGGTAAATTATAAGCAATGACAGTAAAAGCTAGCGAACCAAACATAAGTAAGCATCTGGGCTCAACAGACAGCCTTATCAAACCCAGCCTGAACGGGGTAACATGCTTGCTTCTAGGAAGATTGCTCCAGACAAATCGCAGACAGTCATTAAGTAAGAGGTGAAGTTTAAGATTTCAGATTTGATCAACGTCATGGTAGACCGCACAAGCATAATCAAAGTGCGGCATAATTAAAGCTTCTAACAATTCTTTTCTTAATTAACGAGGAAGCGCACGCTTGTAGAAACAGAGCGAGTGTAAAACTTCATTTACCCGTTGTGAAATCGACAAAACATGCTTCGACCATTCAAGAGTAGGTGACAACGACACGCCGAATAACTTAACCTCATTTCCATATTTCAAAAATTCAGACCCAACTCTAACTTTTAGAGTAGTGTTCAAATAAATATGTGAAACATAATTTTGACTACCCAGGAGCATCACTTTCGTTTTACAAACATTAAGCTTTAATTCATTAGACGCAACAATACAATTTGCATCGTGGGTAACACGATGAATGCCCAATTCTAATTCCGCAGGAAAGTACGAGTGATACACCTGGGCGTAATCGGCAAAAAGCTTGCAGCTGCTACATTCAAGTACATCATGTAAACCATTTATAAAAATGAAAAATAGTATTGGGCCCAATTCACTACCCTGAGGCACCTCCGCGTTTGTCTCAATCCAGTCAGACGATCTACCGACCTCATCAACCACCGACTGTGTGCAGCCCACCAGGTACTATGAGAATCAGTCTAATACCGTGTGAGAGCAACCTATATTATGAAGTTTACTTAAGAGAAGACCATGCGACACAGTGTCAAACGCCTTTGTGAAGCCGAACAGGACCAAACTCGTGATTGCATGAACTTTAATCGCCCTGCGAATATCATCAATGACACCCAAGAGTGCCGTCTGGGTACTGTGACCCCTGCAAATCCCGCTTGGCGCGATGTTGAGAGATTGTTGCTTTCTAGGTGGAATAAAAATTGTTCATTCACAAGCAGTTCGCGAATTCTGGATAACTCACAAAGTTTCGCAATAGAATAAGTGTTAGAACACGATTCAATCCTGCTCGACTTCACCAGGGGGACCAAAAGTGTACGCTTCCAACAACCAGGAAAAATTCACTTATTCAGCAATTCACTGAAGAAGTTCGCCAAAAATGGTGACAACTGCGGCTCAAATATTTGATTTTTTTTTTATATTTGATCAGTGATATCCCATCCATACCCACCGCCTTGAACGAGGCTCTAGAATTAGCGGATAGGCACCACCGTTTGAATTTATTATACGCAGCATTTCTTTCCCCAATGGCAAGCCTAATCTCAAGGTAAAGAGTCTTCTAGGTGCAAAGGGGTCAAAAGTAGATATAATTCAATTATTGAGATGAGCGATGACATTATTCATATGATGAGAAGGATCGATGGAACTACTGATGATTGATGATAATAGTCAAACGAAGGGTGAGTAGAATTAAGTAAAGAGGTATGAGATATATTTTGCTGGTCGAGCCTTAAGAGATTATTTACAGCTGGTCGCGAAGGGGGAAGAAGAGAAGTAGATGAGAGGTGAGTGATGGTTGAATTCAAATAGACGAAAATCATGGAGATTAATCCCCTCAAGATTACGCGACCAAAACCTTTTCACCGTCGATGGCTAGATGATAGTAAAGTTATACGACAGTTCAATGGTATCATGTCCAACAGCAAACGGCTCATTGGAGCTTATCTCGTCCAGCTTCGACTCGACCCATGGTCGATTCCCTCTCTGTCATGGGCGTCACAAACCCCGATATTTAAGTTTATATATATATATATATATATATATATATATTCAATGAAAGAGTACTGATATATTTTTAAAATGCATCAACGAAAATAATGTTATTTGAGTGAATAATAGTTCTCATTCTTTATAGTACTAGTAATTCAATAACTATTTATTGTAACAGGGTATAATTTCTCGTGACGGTAGGGGTACAAGGAGTATTTGCTACGCCACTGCCTTACTATGCTTCCTACCTCGGTAGTGCGCGGCGGATTCAAATCAGCCGATCCTGCACACGACCTATCGTCACGAAGCCCGTTGCAACCGCAAGATCACTTGCCGATATTGCGTCTTTATTTAGCTACAAGTTTCCCGAGATGACAAGGACGGCGGGAAAGAGAGGAATAGATGCGCGGTAAATTTACATCGGCCGGTCCTGAAACGGAGAGGGAGAAAGGCGGGATAACGGGGATAATGTACACCGGTAATAAATAATCAAATTCTTACACGATTATTAATAGCAAATGAGGTTTATTTATTACAATCAAAAGAAAGAAGTATTTATTATGAAGGGAAGAATATAACAGAAGACCTAACGGCCGCGTGAGGTTTCGCTGTCCGGGATTGAGGGACACCGGTTTACGCGACGGTCTCTCTCACTCTCTCTCTCTTCTCTTCGCGGACGGGTCGATACTCTTGAGGCGGTCTCCGACGAACGTTTTAATGAGGTGGGAGCTCGTGTTGAGCGGCTTGAAGATAATATGAGCAAGCTCCTTGATCGTGGGTCATCTTCGACACCGACAGCATTGAATGATACCGGGGTGCAAGATAATAGTTCCTGTGACGTTTTATTCACAGGTCTACCTACTGATTCCACTATAAGTGATCTTAAATTGATCGAATTATTATTGACTCACCTTAATCTCCCGCTCGTATTACCACACATTGTCGAGATTCGGCCTTGGCAGCCGCGTCCAATCAACTCGGCAAATCTCTCTTCTTCGGTTTCAAGCCAAACAACCACGTCAACTCCTCCCTTTCTCAACGTCTCTAAAAGTCTAATTTGTAAGGTCTCTTCACCAGCCGTCAGAGCAGAGTGACCAGTTGGCGGTTTTTTTTCCTTTTCTCTCTTACGTATATTGATGTTTATTAAGCAAGGGCAACAAGGAGAAAAAATCGCCATCTGGCAACCCTGCGTCAGAGACCTAATAGTTGATAAAGCCTTTCGTTTAAAAGGTGCCACGACGTCTAGCATTTTTGGCTTGGGAGGTGAATCCTCGTTGTATATTAGACCTTTATGGCCGAAGACAGTTCACGCCCTTTGGATGTCAGCTCTACGTAAAGCGAAAGAACTAGGCTACATGCGACCGATTGTTAAGAACTGTACAGTATACATGCGAAAAGAAAAAAAGGGCGCTTTGCTCCGCATTCTCTCCGAAGCCGAACTCCTTTCCTTATCACCAAATTCCCTTCCGGTCAATAATATTCCTCCTTTCTTATGAAAGGCAGCCGGTCAGACGTCTCTTTTTCACCCACAATCTCTAAAACCTTCTTTCTCAATCATTCACATAAACATCAATAGACTTAAAACTCATTTCTCATCAATCGAATCTTTAATTTATCCACAAGCCTTCGATGTGATTGCACTTACAGAGACCTTTCTTACGGAATCGGATTCCTCTGATATAGTAAAATTGCCTGGGTACACTCTATACAGACTTGACCGAGTGGGTAAGGAAGGAGGGGGAGTTGCTGCTTACGTCAGGGATGAGTATAAAGTTAACTTGTTGGCCCAATCTGACAAACTGTTCTCGAACTCTCCTGAGTTCTTTATTCTACATATCATTGGTAAATCGACTTCGCTCATTCTCAGTGTTGTCTACAGACGGCCGACAGCATCTTACCCCATTACTTTCTTTAATTTACTATCTGATTTCCTTCCTTCCCACAATCTTGCTGTTATTACTGGAGACTTCAATATTGATATGAAGTCTTCAAGTGCTGCGGCAGACATGATGAGAGCTAATATAACAGCCCTCAACTTATCGCTCGTTGTCTCTGAACCAACTCACCATGCGATCACATCTTTAGGCTCTTCGCACACTTGGCTTGATCTCTTCCTTGTTAGTGACCCTTCACCTTACTTTAATTACTATAAGTCAACAACTCCTTTGTTGAACTCCCAGTTGTTTATTAACAAAGACCCGCCTAAGCTAAAAAGGTATTGGTCACGTGATTTGGGGGGGATCAACCTCCAAGAACTAGCTAATACGTTTAATACTATTCATAATTCTAATACAACCCTCATACCTCATTTTTCACCAGACCCTCATATTCCAGAGTCGCCTAACCGGAATCTCAGTTCGACTTCGCACTCAAATTCGATTTTGTATTTGAGTCCGAATCTGATTGGGAATTTGTCTTCGCTGCCTTGTTCTCTCACCAATAATTCACCTCTCTCTCATACATCTTATCCACTTACCTCCACTCACCACTCCTCATCTCTTAACATGTCATCATCTAACTTATTATCCATTTCTCACTCGCATTCATCCAGCATGTCTTCACCTAATTTATTACCCACTTCTCATAATTCTCATTCACTCAGCACATTTTCATCTAACTTATTACTCTCATCTCATGATTCCTCTCACGTCGATTCAACCTCCCACCTCCGAGCTTCCGTTTCACATCTTATGGTTTCAGTTCTCTCTACTTTTGACTCCATTGCTCCAGCTAAACTCACAACTGTTAGCAATAAATCTAAGCCCTGGGTGACAGCGGAGGTTAAAAAGCTTATTAAATCTAGGAATTTGGCATTTAAGAATTTCAAACTATCCAACCGTTTTGAATACTACGTGGAATTTAAAACATTAAGAAATAAAGTTTCAAACCTTCTCGATAGTAATAAATATAAATATCTTTCAAACAAATTAAAAAATGCTGCAAACCTGAAAGCCAAATGGAGGGAACTAAAAAATCTTGGTCTGTGTGCCAAAACCAACTTATCCCCATTAGACACATTCTCCACCCAGCAGCTTAATAAACATTTCGTCTCAATCTCCAATCGGATTCCTCCGCTTTCGCCTTCCTTTTTAAACACTCTCTGTTCCTCTGTTTCCGATCCCCTTAGTACGCCATCCTTTGAATTCAATGTAGTCTCTTCCTCGGGAGTTCGGCGTGCTCTTTTTAATGCTAAGTCAAGGGCAGTGGGGACGGACGGGCTATCTGTTGCGATGCTCAAATTACTTGAGCCAAATTGACCCCGCAGCTTACATATTTATTCAACGACATGTTATCTCTCGGGTACTTTCCTGACTGCTGAAAGAAATCTCTACTCTTCCATTGGCGAAGTCGAACAGGATTGAATCTTGCTCAGATACCAGGCCCATCGCGAAGCTCTGTGAGGTCTCTAAATTGCTTGAAAGGTTGGTACACTCGCAGTTATCTCACCATTTGGAATCAAATCTCAAACTGATTGATAGACAGGCAGGGTTTCGCAGAGGCCACAGCACACAGACCGCCCTTTTGGGTGTTCTCGACGACATCGGAAGGGCTATTGACTCACGTATGATCACGATTTTGGTCCTGTTCGATTTCTCCAAAGCGTTTGATTCGGTACCGCACGGCCCTTTGTTGATTAAGCTACGTAATATGGGTTGCTCAAACACGGTCCTTAGATGGTTTTTTCACTACTTGGTCGGTCGCTCGCAAGCAGTGGTAGATGAGTTAGGCGTCTGCTCTGACTGGCTTGGGGTCAATTCAGGCATATCGCAGGGCAGTGTTTTGGGTCCATTACTTTTTTCAGTTTTTATTAATGATCTCCCAGATGTTCTTGAGTATAGTAATCATATGATTTATGCCGATGACGCCCAGGTTTACTACTCCTTTCCTCCGGACGAATTTGAATTGGGTGTCCAGCGAATCACACATAATGCAAATGCGGTTGCGTCCTGGGCTTCCCTCAATGGTTTAGATTTAAACATTAACAAAACTAAAGAAATGATCCTGGGCAGTAAGGCATATGTCTCGCGTATAGATCTAACCACTGCCCCGCGAGTTATGCTTTTGAATAAGTCTCTCCATTACGAAAATCAAGTAAAATCACTTGGCGTCTGGCTACTGCCTACTCTGGACTGGTCCAAACACGTTTTGGCAATTTCTCAGAGGGTGCACGGAATCTTACTTTCGCTACGCTTTCATAAACGTGCTTTCTCCAGAAGCACCCGAAAATCTCTTGTTGAAGCCTTAATATTTCCTCACTTCGATTACGCTTGCGCAGTCTATAACGACTTGGACCAGACCAGAAACATAAAGCTCCAGAGGCTCCTAAATGCTTGCGTCAGATTTGTTTGGGGAAACTTGCGTAGATTCGATCATGTTACGCCCTATAGGTTGAAGTTGGGCTGGCTATCTGTTGAGTCGAGACGATTATTCTTCATTACCTCTTTATCATTTATCATTTTATCACGTAATTCTCCTCACTACCTAGCAGATCACTTCATCAAACTTAGCAGCTCATCTAACCTACGCATCTCATCTCGTCATCCTCCTAAACCGTTGACCTACCTTCCTCCTCGCACCGAATCGCTTCACAAATCATTTGTCATCACGGCCACCAAGCAGTTAAACTCACTCTCTATCACGTCATTCGATCCATCCCACATCAACACATTCAAATCATCTGCCTTTACTCATTTTCTTCGTCTCGACTCCTTAGCTTGGGAGGAAAGAGCGATTTGTGAAAATCTCATCCGTCCCCAATTAAGCGACCTTACTGATTTAGATATAAGTGTTATGCGTGATATTAGCAATGTAAGCGACTTATCGATACAGAATGAGGTGAATGATGATAATTAATGTTATAATTGCGCTGTGATATTTGTATTTATTAATTATTTATTAATTTTTGTGATATTCTATTTATTATCAGTATTATTTTTATCATAATTTATTCTTTTATTTTATATTTTCGTGTGCTCATTTTTATTTTTATTTTTATTCTTTGCGCTCACCTTTCATTGCACATTCCATTATACTGTACTTTGCACTGTATTATTAACTCGCTTGCGTTTTATTTTTGCGTTTTATTTTTATTTTTATTAATTGTTACTTTCCATCGTTATTATTATTATTTTATTCCTGCGTTTTATTTTTATTTGTTAAATTTTATTCTGTTAATTTATTTTTGTACTATTCTACGATGTATTTATTTTTGTGTTTACGGGGTTTCTACCCCTAAAACCCAATAAAGTTTTCTATGTATCTATCTATCTCTCTGTCGCACGCGCGATCGCGTCCGGTTAATAGTCACATAGGCTTAAATAATTTTAAACAAGAAATAATATAATATAAATGAATAAAATATTGTTGTTCGTCGTTATTCATATCTGTCTGTAAATAACATTTGAAAGTTTTGTAAGTGTAATGCGTATAGGTTTTTTGAAATGACAGTTTGACGCTTACATTAACCCATTAACGCAGAAAAAGCCAAAAATCTTAGCTTTACTTTGCGTTTATTTTTGAAGTACTTAAACATCAAGAATATGTCTCAAAATGACGTACTTTATATTTTTGGGGTCGCTCTACAAGATTCTAAAGTCAAAATGATGATTAGATTTCAAGAAAAAAAAAGGCGACTTCTTTCGAAAAAAGCACTGAAAAATTTGTCGAGAAAACAGCATGTTTTTATTCAACAAAAATGAGCACAAGTTTGCAAAAACATTTCAAGCCTTCGAAATATGACCCATAAAAATTAAAAATTCCAAAATGGACGTCTCAAACTGGCAACGAAGTAGAATTTTTTTTTAACTTTAGAAGCGTTGTTCTCGAAAACTAAAGACTTTCGCAAATAATTTCTAGCTACAAAGAAGTCTTATAATTGGCCAAGAAATACTCTCAAATTTTTTCAGATTTTTTTGAGACAATTTTCGACTTTTTGGAAATGCGGAATCGAATTTTTCAAAAATGTCCCTAAAAATTCTGAAAAAATTTCATAGTGTTCCTTGACCGATTTTAAGACTTTTTTGTTGTTAGAAATTTTTCTTCAAAATTTATAGTTCGTCAGAAAAGAAATAAATAGAAAAATCATGGTCTGATAGTCTTTTTTTTTGTATTGTATTTGTTCGTCGTTTATTACCTAATATTTATTAGGAAACCACGTTTTGTATAAATATAAATGACATACTTCGCAAAATTTATACGTTCTTACAGAAGATGATGAACATTCCTTTTGTTTTTGCATATGTTTGGATTGATGCTCAAAATTAGTTTCTTTTACCCATTTCTGTAAATAATGCTCTGCAATAGCTACTGCAAAGTCTTTCGAACTTTTTTTATTCTCGGTACTCACAGTATTTTAAAGAACAACCGAGTAAGTGATAGATGCCTTAATCAAACGTATAAAAATCACCCATGTCTATTTCTTGCTTCTAATACTGGGCAATAAATTACTACAGTGACCATCATAAGTATCGATACCTCTCATAAATTTATTATCAATATGAAAAGCATTCGGAAATGCTATTTCTTTCTTTGCATGCTCATTAGAACTATAGCGTTTTATCGGGTGAGATGGAGTTATACCTGCTGCGCTAGATGCTATAGACACCAGCTTCGAGTCCATTACCGTGATATAATTTATTTTACTATTTCGATCATTTTTTGTTGCATTCCTCTTTTTGCCTTTTTACTAATATCGTTTTTTACTTTGGCTCTATCATTTTTGATGGTACCAGTAGCTTGTAATCCTACTTTCTGCAAGTGTAAAATCAAACCAAAACTTGTAAAATAGTTATCAAAGTAAACATGATACATTTGCATTTTGCGAAGACTTATAACATGGAGGAAATACTTAAGTAAATTCATTACAATTCTGCTACCTAACGCGCATTTCATCAGTACATTCGTTGTAATTTGATTCTTACCACAATATAAATCGCAAGCCAAGAGATAACCACTACTATATAGTGCCCACATTTTCAATCCAAATCTTATTGGTTTTCCTCTAATAAATTGCTTCAACCTTGTTTTAGCATATGCTTTTATCATCATTTCATCTAAGTTTGGATTATTGTCTACCGCTTTTGATTATTTGATGTGTGCTTTTATACTTTCAAATTAATCACGAAACATTACAGATCAAACTACATTAGGTGACAAAAAATGATCCGTTGACCAAAGATCACGTTGTGATTTTCTTTTGTTGAACGATGAGAAAATTACAACCTCTACAAAGATATCTAATTCAGATCGGCAAATATCAAAATTATTTTCTTTTGTAGCTGCAATGATATAACTTTTTATTTCATCTGAAAAAAAGTTCAAACAGTTGAACTGGTGTACTTTGTAAGTTTTTTTTTATCTGATCATCAGACAACAATGTTTCATTTTCAAGTTGATCTTGACAACTTCTTTCTCCATTAACCCAATCATAATCATGATTTGCTTCCAATTTAGTTCGATTCTCAGAATAACTTTTTCAGGTTATCTTTTTCATAAGACATGCGATTTCATCACAGGTTTCACTATCTGAACCAGAATCATTATCGCCAGAATCATCAGGATTAAGGATCATAATCTTGTCATCAGATTCTTCAAGTAAATTATATTTATCAGATTCAACTTGAGATATTTTAACTTGTCGTTTTCGCTTCGGCATTTTTGCATTTACTTCTGTGTAAGTGTGAAGTTTCAGATGAGAAAAAAGTTACAGATAAAAATTTTTGTTGATTTATAAAATATCAAATTTGATGTAAATCGAATAAATGACGAAAATAAATTTAGGATAGAGATGATTTTAGTCTAACTTTAGGAAGAAAATTTTTTCGGATAAAAAACTGAAATAAATGTTTTGCATAACAATAGATATTTTATTGCGAGGCCTGCGATGGCTCGGTCGGTAGGGCGTCGGGCTCGTAATCTGGAGGCTTCAGGTTCGATTCCCGGCCCCGCCCGATTGATACAAGCACCACTGGCGAATGTATTTTCAACAAGTGCTTTCTTCACCAAGACATCGTATGACCTCCGTCGCTGATTAGCATCGGTTTGGGAGCATAAAAAGAGCGACGTTAAAATAATAATAATAAAAAAAAAGATATTTTATTGAAAACATTAGTTTTTAGATTCTTCCAACAAAACTTTGTTTGCCAAAAAGTATTGCGCACTTTGGTAATTATGTACAAAAAAAAATTTTTTCATGTACGTAACGTGCCAACTTAATGTTTATGTCTTCATACTCAAAAACAATAAAATACTTAAATTTTAAGTTGTTACAGGTTTCAATATTTTTTTTCTCAAAAATTTGATCAAAAAGACTTTAGTGAACAATTTCTAAGATCAAAAAAGTTTTAAAATCGGTCAAGGAACACTATTAAATTTTTTCAGAATTTTTAGGGACATTTTTGAAAAATTCGACTTTCCGGATTTTCCAAAAAGTCGAAAATTGTCTCAAAAAAATCTGAAAAAATTTGAGAGTATTTCTTGGCCAATTATAAGACTTCTTTGTTGCTAGAAATTATTTGCGAAAGTCTTTAGTTTTCGAGAACAACGCTTCTAAAGTTAAAAAAAAATTCTACTTCGTTGCCAGTTTGAGACGTCCATTTTGGAATTTTTAATTTTTATGGGTCATATTTCGAAGGCTTGAAATGTTTTTGCAAACTTGTGCTCATTTTTGTTGAATAAAAACATGCTGTTTTCTCGACAAATTTTTCAGTGCTTTTTTCGAAAAAAGTCGCCATATTTTTTTTTTAATCTAATCATCATTTTGATTTTGGAATCTTGTAGAGCGACTCCAAAAACATAAAGTACGTCATTTTTAGACATATTCTTAATGTTTAAGTACTTCAAAAATAAACGCTAAGTAAAGCTAAGATTTTTGGCTTTTTCGGCGTTAATGGGTTAAGTGAATAAATTTTGAATGAAGAAATAATGTTATATAAGTAGTTTATATGTAGTTCTCCATCCTTACAACTATTCGATAGTTATTTACTTTTTATAAAATTAATGTGATCAGTTCCATGGCAAGTGTAACATTCTTTTCTACATAAAACTAATGTGTCAGTTCTTTGACGAATGTGAAATTTATTTATATTAATAGATATGTTATTGTTTCCAATTCTAACAATTATTCAATAAACTTTATAATATTTGTATTAAACTAATGTGTCAGTTTTTTGGTAAGTGTAATATACATTTGAACATTTTATGAACTTCACATGAACAATGATTCTTATGTATGCTGAAGGATATGAATGTTTGATAGTCACCATAAATTAAGTAATTTAAAGAAATATAAAGGTTAATTATAAGTGAATAAGTTATTATTCTCATCCATTCTTAAAGGTTAATATAGTATCATAATAAAATTAGAATAAAAGCCTAACATATTTTACTATAGATCCAAATATGAATCTAAATTAGTATAATATTGTGTTAATATTATAGTTATCAACATTACAATAAAAACAGATGTTAATAATTTATTTATAATATTTCCTAAAATAAATTATTTTAATCTTTATATTAAAAATTATAATTATTTAGTCATTATCATAATTAGTATTTTTGCACTAACTTATTTTAATACATTTGTTAATTAAATAGTAACAAGAAGATTCTGAACTTTCCAAACCCATACTTACCAAAATACTTACATTTTTAAAGATGTTTTATAAAAAAAAAATAATTAATTTTGTTAGTATTTAGAAATAGATTTTTTAAGTTGACAATAACTAGTTGTTAGTTTTCAAAAACTTTTATATAGTAATCTTATCTTATATTATATTAAAGGGCTTATCGTTTCCGGCTCTGGCGTGAAAAGATCAACCTGGGTTTCCTAAATAATTGACGATGTACAATTGGGTGCTATAGTTTGGATCTTAAAAGAGTTTGAGATTAGTTTTGGGACTTAAAATGTTTGGACAAGTATATAAATGTATGTGTGAAAGCTAACTTATATGTAAGCGTTTGTGTGTGAAGATCATGAATTTAAAAAAATCTATTGATATATTACATAGTTTTTATTGTAATGTTATGAAAAAATTAAACTTATATCATCGCGCATTCATTTGTATTTAATACTGAAATATACTTAGGTTTATAAATACTAATTAACTTCATAATTCAAATTTTCTAAAGTAATCTTTAACTGTAAGAAGAATAAAATTTTTTAATATATTAACACACGGAAATGAGTATTTACAAAGTTTACATATCATTATAAAAATACCATTTGTTTGACATGTGACCAATTTGAAAATGAGATTTCA
Source organism: Theocolax elegans (assembly GCA_026168455.1). NCBI lineage: Eukaryota > Metazoa > Arthropoda > Insecta > Hymenoptera > Cerocephalidae > Theocolax > Theocolax elegans. The sequence continues at coordinate 9,168,066 of CM047431.1, forward strand.
TCGTAAAAATAATCCTAGATATCTTTCGTAAAAACAAATTCTAATTAATAAAAGTTCAATATATAACAATATATTAAAAGTAATATATAAAATACCCCTTGTACCTGTATAAATTTTATTTTTTGCATATGTCAAATTATTGTTTCTACAATACTGGACTTAGTCCCACGATATTTATCAATAATAAACTCAATCAACGAACAGTTTGATAAAGATAAGTGTAAGGATTGTTACGAGCACAATTTTAGACTATTTGATAATTAATTACTTGTTGACACATAACTTAAAACATTTGCACTACACATATATAATCATTTTGTATTATTATGAATTTTTTCAACAAATTTAACTATTTAATTTTTAAGATATGAATTATTTTTCGTTAAAACAATAGAAATGAATAGTCGATCACTTTCTGAGAAAAAGTAAGTAATTTTATGCTTATTCAGATGCATAATTGCTGAGTTGTGTTACGTACGTAACATCGACGCGCGGATCGGCGCGTGTGTGAGAACGGTGTAGGATGACCGAAACGCGAAATATCATGACGAATGCAACTACAACAAGAAATCGCGGACGGTGGCCTAGTGGTTAGGTCTCGTGACTGGAAACTCGCGGATCCTCGGTTCGAGTCCCGGCGTCCGAACAATTTTTTATTCGGTCCTCTCCTATCACCTTCTCCATACGCAACATAAATGGCATCCCTAGTGCGGGAGAGTAGAATCCACTAATTCACTGTTGGTATCTCTCTTGAGTGAACGAACCCACGTAAAAATTAATTCCTACATTATCCTCCGTGGTCTAATTAATGAAGAAAAAATAATAATTAAGTATACCGAGCGAACGAGCCTCGAAAATAAATAAATAAAGCGTTTCGTCCCCGTGAAGTCAGAAGTTCCACGCAGCGGATCCGATAGACGCGTCGATAAAGAAGAGTTAATGATGAATAAAAATAATCCGGAGGTATAATGACAATAAACACGACGAGGACGTCGTATTCCCGGCCGTCGGAGGTGTTACGTACGTAACATCGACGCGCAGATCGGCGCGTGTGTGAGAACGGTGTAGGATGACCGAAACGCGAAATATCATGAAGAATGCAACTACGACAAGAAATCGCGGACGGTGGCCTAGTTGTTAGGTCTCGTGACTGGAAGTCGCGGATCCTCGGTTCGAGTCCCGGCGTCCGATCAATTTTTTATTCGGTCCTCTCCTACCACCTTCTCCATACGCAACAGTTGATAGTATTGATAATATAATTTAAAAAACCGCAAAAAAGTGATTTTCAATAACAAAAATTAGGTGTAAAAATCGAGTCGGGCTTAATCTACCTCAATATAATATCGAACTAAAATTATGTGATCTGTAAGATATCTTATATCTTATATTCTTATATTTTTATTATATTAGAGGGCTTATCGTTTCCGGCTCTGCCGTTAAAAGATTAATCTGTGTTTCCTAAAAGATTAACAATATATAATTGCTTTTTATATAGTTTGAGACTTAAAATTTTTGAGCCTTATATTTTTGTTTTATCATTTTTACTTTTGTCCATTTAGATTTCAACCGAGCGATGTTAGGAGAATAAAATGTAAATATTGATAATTATTATTGCTTTTTTATTATTCCCTGCGTTAATATCTAGATTGAAATACATCAACGAATGGTAAAGGTTTAGTAGATTGTATTGTGATGCATAGTGATGACTTTTTAAGCAAATGAGTATGATTGTATGATTGAGTAAATTTATAAGTAACAAATAAACTTTTATAATGTAGAAATCTAACCAAAAGAGTTGAAATTGATTGCTAAGCACTAACAAGGTTGCAGGCTCCGAGTCACGGATTTTGTTGCAACTTTGGAAACTGTTTTTTGGTATACAAATACAAAAAAATTCATGTAAAATTCAATCTCATAGGCTTTCTGACCTTAACTCTAGATATTTAATGAAAAGTTATGAAAAATTTGTGCTTCAGTTTGAATAATAATAACTCAAAAGCATTCAAATGTAGACAATTAAACTTAGATCTCTAAAAAGAAGCTTGAATATTTCAATTTGTTCAAAAGTTATGGGAAAAATAAGAATAAGACGAAGTTTTAACGAAAATGTAGTATTTAAATTTAATGGACTTTTTTGGCCAAAAGTTCATCTTATTCTTATTATTCCATAAATGTTGACAAATTAATATATTTAAGCTTCTCTTTTTTAAATCGTATCTATTTGATCTCAACATAGTGCCAGATCTAAATTTGATTGTCTGTCTTTAAATGCTTATGAGTTATTATTATTCAAAGTAAATCATACATTTTTCATAATTTTTTATTAAATCCGTAGAGTTAACGTAAATCAGCCTATGAGATTGAATTCTACGTGAATTATTTCTTGTATTATATTAAAATTCATCCGTTCTTGGGTGTCCGGTGTCCGGCGTCTGGTGGACGGTGGGCGGTGTCCGGTGTCCGGTACCCCTTAACTTGTAAGAATTAAGAATATGTGGGAGTGGAAGAGTTAAAGCTGATATTTCGGGAATTTCTGAGGTATTCCGGGATAACTATTAATTACGAGATTTCCTGGATATTCGGGAACTGCTGAGGTATTCCGGGATAACTCAACTAATTACGGGATAAAATATTAAAAAAGTGTATAAGCACATTTTTTGCCAGTACTCCATTTTTGTCCATTTTTGTACCAAATTAAATTATATATTAGGAATATATAAGTAATATTATAAGTAAATAATAATAAATAATAGTTACTACATACATAAATAACGTTAAAATAAAGTGGTGACAGTAATACTAACATAGACTAAAACAGTACTGTCAGTCTAATAAATTCAATAACTTAAATAGTATATTTTAATGTAATATATATTTTATTTGATGATACGTTTTATTTTTTTTATCACATTTAAATAGACATTTTTACAAATATTTTTAATCATACCCTATTACAAAGATGTAAAATCTGTGGGGAAGGTGGATAAAAAAATAAAAATATTATTTTTGATTCATTATCTATCTATTTATATATATATTTATATTATAATTCATCCGTTCTTCGGTGTCCGGTGTCCGGTATCCCACAAGTTGCAAAAATTAAACGTATGTGTGGAGTGCAAGGGTTAACGCTGAATACAACCACACTTCACTTATCCCACATGTAATGATTGGTGCGGGAGGGATTAAGAGGGGGGGGGGGTGTAAAATTAGAAAATTTTTTAAAATATTTTATAGGAGTTGTCGGTATAGGTGAATTAGAATATGACAACCATTCCTTTTTATTCTCCATTTGCTAGATGAAAGAAGGAGGGAAAAGGATTAAAAATATAAGAATTGTAAAAAAAAACTCTAATGGGGATTTTAGGTTACGGAGAATAACAATATGACAATCAGTTTCTATTTATCGGTCATTTAATTGTAGATAAGGGAGAGGTTAGGAGAGAGGAGTGTAAAATTAGAAAAATTCCAAAAATATTTCATAGGGGTTTTCGGTACAGGTCAATAACTATATAACCATTCGTTTTTGTCCCCCATTTTAAAGATGAAAGAAGGAGGGAGGAAGGGTTAACATTGAATATGAAAGCCAGTTCTAATTTATCCCCCATGTAATGATTGATGGGGAGGGGCTAGGAGGGGGTTTAGTAGAAAAATTCCAAAAATATTTTATAGGAGTTTTCGGTAAAAAAAGTGATCACAGTAATACTAACATTGACAAAAACAGTACTATTACTTTAATAAATTTTGATAACATATATAATATATATATGGGTGGTACTCTGTGACATCGAAGATGAAAAAAATAAATATTGATATAACTGTGGGAATATGTTTTAGAGGTATCCAGTAGTTCTCCTGAATTTTTTCAGATTTTTTCTGGGCCATTATTTTAAGTTACAGAGAGTCAAAGTTGACATTTTAGCACTTTTTTGCATTATATGCCCATTTTCATGAATTTTTGGCTCCCAGGGGATGCATTTTTCACTAAAAACATAAGTATGACTTTTTTTGTAAAATTTTCCGAACTTTTCATAAAAAATACTTTTAAAGACATAAATGTATGCTGTCACACTCTTGTAAGCCATTTAAGCCTTAAATAGTGAAAATCAGCAATTCTGCTCCGGACTCTGGTAACCTAATACTGTCTAAAAGATGTCTTTTTATAGTCAGAAACTGCCTAAAAATTTCCAGAGTGGGTCTAAATCATTAAGATCACTTATGGTCAAAATATCCGGGAAAAGTGCCCGAAATATTAATAGAAATGTATATTTGTTGCCTTATAACGATGAATCTAGTAGCATGATCATTGCAAAAAAATTTATGCACTTACCTTGGAATGGTAGAAAAGTATCTCCACTTGTTTCAGTATCCATCTAATCCCCTGTAAGCTGCTAAAAATACAAATATTATTATACAAATGTAAAAAATTAATTTTTAAACATTTATAATGCTGAATTTTTAGTTTTACATCCCTTACAAGAATTATAATACTAATCTGAAGGATTACTATGAATATATAAACATCATTATTACAATAACTGAATATACGTATTTAATACAAAAGATATATAAATAAATCGAATATATAATTATAATGAATAATATGATAACGTGACAGTGACAAGTTTGTGAAATCTAAACAATGTATTGCTGAATAATAATAATAATAATGTTGATACTTTTATAGTAATCCTTCAGATTAGTATTATAATTATTGTAAGGGATGTAAAACTAAAAATCCAGCATTATAAATGTTTAAAAAATAATTTTTTTTAATTGTATAATAATATTTGTATTTTTAGCAGCTTCCAGGGGATTAGATGGATACTGAAACAAGTGGAGATACTTTTCTACCATTCCAAGGTAAGTGCATAAATTTTTTTGCAATGACCATGGTAATAGATTCATCGTTATAAGGCAACAAATACACATTTCTATTAATATTTCGGGCACTTTTCCCGTATATTTTGACTATAAGTGATCTTAATGATTTAGACCCACTCTGGAAATTTTTAGGCAGTTTCTGACTATAAAAAGACATCTTTTAGACAGTATTAGGTTACCAGAGGCCGGAGCAGAATTGCTGATTTTCACTATTTAAGGTTTAAATGGCTTACAAGAGTGTGACAGCATACATTTATGCCTTTAAAAGTATTTTTAATGAAAAGTTCGGAAAATTTTACAAAAAAAGTCATACTTATGTTTTTAGTGAAAAATGCATCCCTTGGGAGCTAAAAATTCATGAAAATGGGCATATAATGCAAAAAAGTGCTAAAATGTCAACTTTGACTCTCTGTAACTTAAAATAATGGCCCAGAAAAAATCTGAAAAAATTCAGGAGAACTACTGGATACCTCTAAAACATATTCCCACAGTTATAGCAATATTTATTTTTTTCATCTTCGATGTCACAGAGAACCACCCATATATATATATAATTTAATGTAATATATATTTTATTTGTCGATACATTTAATTTTTTTTAATTACATTTAAATAAATTTTTTTTACAAACATTTTTTATCATCTTCTATTTCAAAGATGTAAAATGTGTGAGGAAGGTGGTTAAAAAAATTAAAATATTATTTTTGTTCATTATTTTTAATGTAATACCAAATGTAATATTAGAATAACTTTTATAATTAATCTTCAATTTTTTATTATTGTAATTGTATACATTTAAATTTTTTGGTTGCAATTAATAGAAATTTTTTTTATAAAAAATTTTTGAAAATAAAACAAAGTTAATAAAATGTGAAAATAGATCTTTTAGCCATAATTTTAAGCTGAAATTTTTTTTTATAAATTCACTTATTATGTACAAATATTTGTTTGAATGAATAATTGAATACATACCATGCATTAGCTAAGTTTGGTAATTTTGCATGTAATTTTAAATCGTTCGTCTCCGTTCCATGAATTATCATGAAAAAACATGAAATATATGTAAAATGGTCAAAGAATAATTTTATATCCTAAGTTTTGTTGTTGAAAATATTATTCTGGTAGAAAAATAACACATTTGTTACTAGATTGATGTAGCTTCTTACAGGAAAAGTGTGGAAATATTGTAAGTAATGATATATGTGTTATTACGTATTAAAAATTAAAATTAAAATTCCTTACTCCAGTGTAAATTTTATCATGTCGATTATTTTTAATTTTTTTTCAATTAATTCAGTTTTATGTAGAAATATATTCAGTATCTTTATACTCTTGAGTAATTGACTAAGATTAAATAAGTGTATACAATGTTGCAAAACACTACACTGTTATTTTTATTTTATTGACAAAAAAAATTATTTACAATTGAATACTAGGTTAATTAATTACATATTATATTATATTTTACATTGTTATTCAATTAAATTTAAAAAATTATAAAGTTAAAAAAAATATAAAAAATAAATATATATTTAGTATAATTTAGACCGAGTTTAGTATAATTTCAACCAATGTCCGACCTCCTCTGCCCAGGTCATCGAAGACCAATGGATCGGCTGGGCCATCCACGGGGCGTTCCCCGATAAGTTGTTTTATATTAACGTGACCCCCCCCCCTCTCAAGTGTATGAGTGTGTGAGTACCCGGGAGTATGTTCGGGTACGCCGGTACCCGGACAGCGGATCACCGGATTCAAGTCTGCCGCAGGCGGGGACGCTAATCCGGCAGACTTCCCGGGACTTCCACCCGTGCGAAAACATTACTGTCGCGGCACGAGGCCAGCATGGCTACTTTGTAATTGATCATTCAAATAAATGATTATTTGTTAATTTTAAATCTCTTACGTCGTCATTGCGTCCTCCCCGCACCCACCGGCATATTAATTATTTAATTTAAATCGCGTCGAGGCAAGGTGGATTACCCGAATCCTCCGCACGGTGCGTCCCAGTGAACTCGTTCTCGGCGACACTTGCCGGCATCTTCGCGTATAATAAATTGATTCTGTACGCGAAATAGAGCAACGAGGCCTAACGATTATAAATATTAAAATTAATTATTATTTTTAAATTAATCCGGGTTTGGGGTTACCACATCACATAATAAATAACACAAAAGATTATTTTAAAGTGATAGTCGTTTTTAGTAAATAAACTAAAAAATAACAGTTTCATTTTTGTGTATTAAGAGTATCGGAGGATTGTTTTTTATTTCATAGTGAAAATTGTTCAATGCCATTGAAAAATATAACATTATATTATTTACTTAATATAGTAACTACTTAACTAAAAAATAGAAGAAATGTGAAAAGTATATTTATAAGTATGAACTAAATTTTTTGCTTACTCGTTTTTCAAGATTTTACTTATGAAAAATTATAACATTAAAATTCTTGCTATTATTATTGTAAAAAACTTTAATTGTAAGGTATATTCATAAATTGGCATAATATATTTTACATTTTATTTAGTACTGCATAAAAAATTGCCTAATAAGATTAAATAACTTATTTTGGATAAGTCACAAGTAAATTATTAATATCTATTTTTACTGTAATTTTAATGACAAATATAACACAATATTACACTAATTTAGTTTCATACTTGGATCTATAGTAAAACATATGTTAGGCTTTTATACCATTTTTATTATGATACTATAATAACCTTTAAGAATGGATGAGAATAATAAATTTAAATTATTTAAATTGTAGTGATTATCCATAATTCATATCATTCAGCGTAAATAAAAATCATTGTATATGTGCAAAAGATACTAAATATCCAAATGTATATTATACTTACCAAAAAACTGATACATTAGTTTAAGAGTGCTCTATACCCCGTCAGCTCCCTCAATTCTAAAAACATTTTCTTTGTAATTTTTACATTATTTAAGATAGCAAAATTAAAGAAAATTAGGTTTTCCCATGTATAAAATGGTATAAAGTTTTATGTAACAATTATTTGTTCAGTTTTTAATATTATTAACATAAGCATATTGAAATAACCCTTTTTATCATTTTATACGCGGGAACACTTGGTTTTCTTGGATCTATTTCTAATAAACTAGCTAAATATTACAAATAAAATTTTTCTCCGACTAGAGGGCGGCACCATTTAACTACCGTGAAAATGCGTTTTATCATACGAAATACCATTTGTTTCATGTTTAAAACATAAATATACGTTGGTATACCAAATTTCAGTTTGAAATACCGAATAAACAATTTTACCTTGAAATCACTATGTCAAGGTCAAATATGCTTCCTAGAATGATGACACTATGTTTTCTGGATTCAGCACATTATTTCTAATGTAAATCGAAAATAATATGATATCAAAGTGGTCGATATATCCAGTCCCGTTCTTAAAACGTCCTTAAACCCTGCCAGTGACGTTTGACTGTGTAGTTTGTTGACCGACTTGTAATTTCGCGCGGAGACCTCGAAAAGAGATATTTTATATATTATTTTACACATTTATTTCAATTAATTCATTTTGAGGATTTAATTCAATTTTGTGCCGATTAAATTGAATTTTTAACCGCTTACGATTCCTTCTATCATAAAAGCCGCTCGTATAAACTTAATCAGTCCCTACGTGGTTTCATTTTATTTCGCGGTCATTTTCAGATTCAGGTTTTATCTGTTTATTATCTGAAACCACATATATTGTTATACCTAATCGTATCCGTTGTTGTATGCAAGCATAATATGAGTCGATATCGATACCTTGCCATTCCTTTTCGGGAGTAATTCACCTTTCGATGAGAGTTCTGTACCCCTTGTCAGAAGAAATTAAGGCTCATTTTGAATAAAGATCTTTTTTGGTCATGATTTATTCCTACCTTAACTCCCTATACCTTATCAGCTTACTGAGGGCAAGTATATCGGGCTCTCTCCCGCTGAGGACTTCGCAGCTCGAAAACGGAACGCCACCACCAAGATACTAGGACCACAACCGAAAAACAGCAGCCAGACCATCCCTTAACACCTTGAGGCTGTACAACGGATACAAAATACTTAATTAAAAAGTCTGATATATATCATTATTAAAACTACATAGACATTTCAAAATAAGCGATCACGCCGTGACCAATTCATCCAATCAAAAGTCTAAAAGAAAGCTTAAGACAATATCTTTCTAATTATTTCAGGCTAAGAACTTTCCTGTACAGTTGAAAAAGTTATACTACTTTAAATAATTAAATATATCTATAGGAAGACTAAGTTAATATTTTCAATATCTTCATACCGTTGCACAACCTAGACATAAAACTTGGTACAGGATCCCTTATTGGGTATTTCAATATACCAGCAGAGTTTGATACAGTTTGGAAAATTAAAAGTTGTATTTTAATATAAACGGGACGCGCCAAAACCGTAATTTGAAGCTAAAATACATGTTTTATTGATGTAAACTTTAATTGATCTAAAAAATTAGATATAATTATATGCAAATGGACCATGAGGATCAAGTTTTTTTAACATAAAATGTCTTTATGGTTAACTTTTATTAAAATTAAAAATAGGTAAAATTTAAATTCTCTATCCATAGACTTGAATTACTTGTTTACATCATGTTTGTATGTCACTCTAACATGGTAAAGGTGTTGTATGACTTAAAGTGAGTAAACAATAAACAAAGCAAACTAAACCATTGCTTAGACTTCAAAACAATTGATTCTGAAAAGGCAATTTCTCTTATTTTAATATTTTGGGAATTATATTTATCTCTTCAAACTGGTATTACTTTTTCCACTTTACAGGCTAGTTTTACACCTGAAATGACTACAAAGATATTATCTTAAGCTTTATTTAGACTTTTGATAGGATAGTTTAGTCATGGTGTGATCGCTTATTCTGAAATGTCAATGTTGTTTTAATAATGATATATACTAGACTTTTTATTTTGACTAGGATGATTAAATTATACACAAAGTGCAAAAAAAGTTAGATTCAATATTTTATAGTAAAAGTTGATAGGTTTTGACATAAATAGCTTTGAAAATAGCTAATTTTGAAAAAAACTAGAGAAATGTCACTTTTTAAAATTAAAATAACTTTGAACACACCTCTTAAAAAATTTCAAAATTTTGGGTTGGGTCCAAAAGACAGCACTCGGATAACTCCAATCCCAGAGAGAAGAAAAAGAGGCTCGTTGGAGACGTTCCGAAAGGTCTAGCAGGGCTCTTGCCACTGATTTACAGGTAGCCATCGTTCCGGTTTTATACCCAGAGGAGCGTCTCGGTGAGGAAGAAAGTAATAAGTATAAGGAAGACAACGCCGAAAACGGAGGCTTTTTTTTCAAATTTTTTGCATAATTGGTTGAGATGGGTAACCTTTAGAAGCTAGTCAGTGCTCTAATCTTCGCTCCAGGGACTGATGCTTCTGAGGTTATAGTGAAGAGGCTCAAGAGGCAGAACCCCACATTGAAGATGGATATATGGACGGTTGTCGACACCAAACCGGTATTGGTAGGCGTCTAGGTAAGAAAAGGAAAGAGACGCCGATCAGGGTACTGTTTAAAAGGCCTGAGGTCGAGACACTAAAGGCTCTGGACTTCAAGACATTTCTGCGGTGCTAGTAGAGCACATGTCATTCTCTTCAAAGAAAAGGCAGAAGAAAATTCAAACAATAAGTTAGCTGAAACCATGAAAGTTGATCCGGGTCTTACCGTAAAGGTAAAAAGTGAGGTGTCTGAAGATGGAGAGACCACACGTGATGCCCAATCAGCAAACACGTGAAGTGAAGTTCAACAACGAGTCCAGTCTTATACTGAAAACGACAATTGAGTTTACACAAATGAATCTGCACCACAGCAAAAGCGCCTAACCGGTTTTAACCAGATGCATGGCTGGGTTGCGTACAGGCATATGCCTAATTCATGAACCTTGGCTATATAAAGGACAAATTACTGGTTTGAATAATGTAGGTACCCTGATAAGTAGAAGTACCGACTCTGCAAGTACATGCATTATCGTTAAAGATTTGCAAGCAGAGTCGGTGCCAAAACACTGTTCAAGGGACTTGTGTCCAGTGCGTCTCACCTACAAATCGGTGGTAGGTACAGAGATGACAATCATGACAATTGACTCTACACTCAACGGGGGGAAACTTAAAGGCAAAATGTGACTCGTCAATAAACATCTTTGGCGTCTGCAGAAGAGCTTTCGGCAGACCTTGGGGACTAAAACCAGATAAAGTAAGATGGTTGTGCCAAGCCATCATTAAACTGAGGCTCACTTATGGAGCTCTGGTGTGGCGGAGTAAATGTGAAATAAAGGTGCATATCAAAACTCTATTTATTTATATTTCAGGGTCAATACGTACAACATAAACAGTCGCATTAGAGATATTGTTAGATTTCCTCCATTAATGGTAGAAGTTAGGACTCGCGCTTACAAAAGTTTCTGCAGGCTACTAGGAATGGCAAATTATGAACTTTTCAAGGATAAAGAGTTGATAAGTCAGACTTATCCACTTATCGAAGAAAGAGAATGTGACAAAATGTCGGGGAGGATTTTCTTCTCTAAACCGTACAAGGTCACCTATCCGGATAGGAAGGAATGAGAGGAAGAATCCCACGATCTGATAAAAGGCAGCATGGTGTGGTTTACTAATGATTTTAAAAATGAAGAAGGAATTGTTGCGTGGGAGGGGGGGGGGGTATGCTAGAAATAGTATGCTCACTTGACGCACACGCCAAAGTATTCCAAGCAGAAGTAAGGGCTATTACGGAGGCAGCTGATAGTATATTGGACAGGGGCTTAAAACGCAGAACTGTTACCTGCTATTCAGACAGCAAACCATCCTTAACCCTTAAAGGGCCGGCATTTGAGATTTTTTAAAAGCTTGATTTCTCCATAGAAAAGGGGGGTTTTGGTTCCCAAGTTATGACCAAACTAAGATCAAACTTCTTTTGTTTCAAACCATATCGACTTGAACTCAACTTTTTACTGGTTATTAGTTTGAGTGCTTATCTTTATTTGTTTCCGAGTTATAAGCGATTAAATTTGAAGTAATTTTTACTCCTATTATTATTAAATGTCGAATAACTTTCGTAAAAGTGGCCATTGGCAAGGAATAACTTGGCTTTCTTCATATTTTTATATTACAAAAGACATACCAAAGTTATGATAAGATCCGTTTCCCGGAGGTCAAGTACTCCCCTTGTAAGTCTACAACTACTAGTGTGTGACTAAATTTTGGGCGATTTTAAAATTTTCACTAAACCAGTTGATAGGAAATCATCCATATGTTTTGTCGCGAGGAGAAATACAAGCTTTGATACGTGCAAATTTTTATGAAGGGATAAGTCTTATGTCACAATCAAAGTTTATCAAAGTTTATGATTATCAAACATAAATTATGGTTTTTTTAAATTGCGAATAATCGAATAAATATCAAAATTTTCAAAAGTTTTGTTTAGTTTAAGCAGAATAAAAAATATTAAAATTAATTTAAATATTATTAAAATTCATAAGATGTTAGTATTTTTCTTCCACATTAATTTGTTTTTTTTATCCTACGATCAGTAGAATTATAGTTATTAGTTTATTCTAGAGTAAAGCATTTAGTTCGGAGAGGCCGATATTATTATATACATATAGTTATTATTGTTAAATAAGTTACCTGTTTATCAGCATAAAATAGATATTTGGCTAAATGTTATTTTATTCTAAAGTAAAGCATTTAGTTCGGAGAGGCCGATATTATTATATACATATAGTTATTACTGTTAAATAAGTTACCTGTTTATCAGCATGAAATAGATATTTAGCTAAATGTTACTGAAATGTTACCGATTAGCACCGAGTTGGGAGCATAAAAAGAGCAACGTTAAAATAATAATAAAATAAAAAATTGGGGTTGAAATCAATTCTACATGTGTCGACGATGAAAAAATTAAAAACTCAAATAATACTGGAACATATTTGAAGCGGTTACAATTTTTTAGTGATCCTATTAAAAATTTCTAATATTTGCGAATATAAAAAAGCGCGGTGTTGGTACAATCTTATAACATCACAGAATATTTTTTAAACAAAAAGTAACTCAAAAATGCATTAGACAAAAAATATTTGCAAAATAGTAAAATTATTGATACAGTCTAAATAGTTAGCCATATGACAGACGAAACAAAAGAAAAAAATAGGGTACGTAATTACAAAGTTTGACAATATATGATAGAAAAATTATTTTCTCATTAAAAATAACTTTGTGAAATATGTTTACTTTAAATTATTTCAATAATTATTACTTATGCGCATAAATTTGTATCATTAAAGATGCTATTGAATTAAATTGTATTTGTAATTATGAGTCTGGAAGCCTGTAGGAACACAGTAATTCCTTGCGCACATGTGCTCAAGACTAACGAGGCGAGATACACCGAGCGCAGCGTTGAAACTTTCTTGCCATGCGCGCCGACCTATCGCTGATATAACTAATATACTACGATTGTACACTGACTTACGGTTTCGCATATGACTATCTAGTTTTTATGAAATTCGGGGAAATTATAGTTGGTTTTTAACCAAATTTATATATATGGGTATTTTAAGCCGTTATTTTAAGTTACAGAGAGTTAACGTTGTCATTTTAGCGCTTTTATACATTATATGCCCATTTTCATCAATTTGTAGCTCCTAGAGAATACATTTTTTACTATAAACATGAATATGATTTTTTTTGTAAACTTTCTGAATTTTTCATTAAAAATATTTTTATAGTTAGATATATATATATATATATATATATATATACATATATAACATTGTTATAAGGTAACAAATATGCATTTCTATTAATGATTCGAGAATTTTTTCCAGATATTTCGATCAAAAGTGGTCTTAATGATTTAGACTCACTCTCAAAATTTATAGGCAGTTTCTGACTATAAAAAGACATGTTTAAGATAGTATTTGGGTTTCAGAGTCTGGAGCAGAATTGCTGATTCTCACTATGTAAGGCTTAAATGGACTACAAGAGTATGAGAGCATATATATATATATATATATATATATATATATATATGACTAAAAGAATTTTTAATGAAAAATTTAGAAAATTTTACAAAAACAGTTATATTTATGTTTTTAGTGAAAAATGCATCCCCTGCGAGCTACAAATTCATGATAATGGGCATATAATGCTAAAACGTCAACTTCGATTCTCTGTAATTTAAAATAATGGCCCCAAAAAAATCGGAAAAAATTCAGGAGAATTACTTGAGACCTCCAAAACATATTCCCACAGTTAAAGCAATATTCATTTTTTTCATCTTCGATTTCACAGAGTACCACCCATATATATATTAGATTAGAGTGATTTAGAGTCAATATTTAAATAAAATTTTTATTATTTAATAGTTTGACATGCTATCCAAGTTTTTTACAAATAAGCTATATGTTATGTTTCTCATTAAAATGAAAAACTTAAAGCGTTTAAGATAATCAAATAAAATGTAGATAACAAAAAATAAAATCCATCCATTTCGTCTTACACAAACTTAATAAAAAATGGAAAAAAGTATCAGATACAATTATTATATAACATCCGTACATGAATATTGAAAACGTATGTTTTATTATAGTTTTATAACGGTCGATATTTATTTATTACAGAATCGCATAGAATAAGCACAAGATTTCATAAGCAATTATGAATATACTGTAAAAACTAAAAAGTGTTTAAATTACCTGCTGTTGATGGGCTAATGTTTGTTTCATCAGAACCATTTTTATACTTTGCTCCATGGCATATTTTTTAGCTCTATTAACAGTATCTTGCTGGTCAGATGAGATTTTTGGTAAGCCAGCTCCTAATATCCCAGGTAGTGACAAAAATTTAGCACCTGGACCTAATAACAATTATACAATTACAAAACATGTGCATCTAAAATAGAATTGGATACAAATGAAACCAATTTAATATCAGATCTTATTAGCTATATTGCTCATATTAACAGGAAATACTTTCATCAAAACTTCACTGAAAGATTTCCATCATTTACTGTCACAATAAATATTTGCATCATTTAAAATAATAGGTAAACACAAACAAATCGCATACGTCACTAAGAAAATATAGGCTACTAAACAAAATTAAGTTGAGAATAAACTTTTTAATTATTTACATGAATTCTTCCTGGCAACAATTGTCAATACATCAGTAAATTTTCACTGCCAAATCAGAGATCAGCTAATAATCAACTTTCAAATAGTCGTAAAGAAAGTTTTCTGTTAGCGGATAATACCTTTTCGCGGCGCGCTTGAATTGACTGTATTTCCCCTATGTCGCTCTCTCACATGCGGCACCTTCGCCGTCCACGCAGTGTTCCTGGGGAGTCGCTAGAGCTGTACACTAAACACTAGCACGCTCACTTTAACGGGATCGTATGATACTCGTCGCAGCGCGAACTCCAGTACCCGTGCGTTATTCCTCACCGAGGATTTACTATCTCGTCACGTAGTAACAAGGAAAGCAGTATCAAGTGGCGGTGTTTACAATGACTCGCGGAATTTTTCTTGTCTCTCCTGAGCAAGATTGCAAATTGGACTATTATTAGTCCTTACGTGACTTGCTCGCGGGCTTTCCCGATCGTATACGAGCTTTCCCAATCGGAACTCGCACTGTTATAAGGTATAGCTTTATGCGCTTAAGAGTATGTAAGTTTAGTAAGGAAGCATTTAAAGAGGCATAAGTGAAAGTTGTGGACAATATTTAATTTGCTGATTATTAAACGAGAGCTACAATTTTTAAGAATATTTGTCAATTAAAATAAAAACATCGAATCGCAATATTAATTATAAAAAATTTTTTTTCTTAAGCAACGACACTTTTAGATCCTTGTGCATGAACTTTATTTTCAAAAATAATATTACTGTCAAGAATAGTGAATATGTATTTTGTGGAACGGTAAAATAAATGGTTAACAAATCTTTTGCAATGACTAAAGTTTCATATAAATTTTACATCGATCATAGCTTACATCTTATAAAGTTAGGGAGATACAGAGAAATATATTTTATATAAATAAGCAAGAAAATTTTGATAAATAAAATAGAAATAGTAAGTAATAATTCAAAACTCAGATATCGTTTCAGTTTTATTGAAAAACTTAACTATTTTACTTTATTTAACTAATATCGATTATGTTAATGGATAATTAAATCTTTTTTCATCCCTAATTGATACCATAATTAGTTTTACTATGTGTGAAAATATAAGAGTGTAATAATATATATCACGCATAGTATTATTAATTATTTAAATGTAAGCTGATGGTAAGACTGAACTAAAATATCAACTACAGATAAGACAATGACCGATAATATACACTACCGGTCAATTGCTTTTGCCCACTTCGACTCAATTTTACCCGTTACAAAAAGTATCATAACTTGGGTAAAAATTGAGATAAATAATCGTTCAACAGCTCATTTAAAAGCTTGAAGCAAGGGCTTTTTAATGGTTTACCGTGCCTATTTAAATTTTTTGTTTTTTAATGTTTTTAACATAAAAATCAAAATGTATAAAATTCGGATTTTCTTGTTCGTCTTCATTTTAAAACTGCACTTCAACCAAACATCGGAAAATAATTTTATAAAAAGAATTGAAAAGCTTGAATCAAGAGCTTCCGAACGCACTATATTAACATTGTTTTAAAGTCCTTTTTACGTTTTGACTGGTGGTTTTCTTTTTAAACACGTCTTTTCTTCAACTTTATGTATTTCGGAAGGATTAAATTTAAAATAAAAATGTCTAGGAGAAAAAATGTTTGATTTTATCTTAAGATTATGTACAAATTTTTTCAGATTGTTTAGAATTCTTTTTTTTAATTTATATAGTTATATATAGTTTAGAAAAGTCTTTATAATCAATTCATTTATCAAATTAAAAAAAAAAAAATTCTAAACAATCTGAAAAAATTTGTACATAATCTTAAGATAAAATCAAACATTTTTTCTCCTAGACATTTTTTTTTTAAATTTAATCCTTCCGAGATACATAAAGTTGAAGAAAAGACGTGTTTAAAAAGAAAACCACCAGTCAAAACGTAAAAAGGACTTTAAAACAATGTTAATATAGTGCGTTCGAAAGCTCTTGATTCAAGCTTTTCAATTTTTTTTATAAAATTATTTTCCGATGTTTGGTTGAAGTGCAGTTTTAAAATGAAGACGAACAAGAAAATCCGAATTTTATACATTTTGATTTTTATGTTAAAAACATTAAAAAACAAAAAATTTAAATAAGCACGGTAAACCATTAAAAAGCCCTTGCTTCAAGCTTTTAAATGAGCTGTCGAACGATTATTTATCTCAATTTTTACTCAAGTTATGATACTTTTTGTAACGGGTAAAATTGAGTCGAAGTGGGCAAAAGCAATTGACCGGTAGTGTAGTTTCCATTGATCAATGAAGAAACACGTATTTATGAGCTAAACATTATAAATATGTATTTATAAGCATACCGTCAACTGAAATCAACAAAGTAATCTGTTTATCAAATTAACACATATGTTCATTGCTTATCGAACCATCGTAGTTCGGACTTTGAAGATTTAAATAATGGCCTTCATAGCCTATTTTGTGCAAGCTCTTTTTATTATAATTTATCAGAAAAAAAGGATACTCGAGTGCTAAAACTGTCTATTTCCAATTTTTTATTTTTACAATATATTTAATTTATTATATATGTGCTTTAAATCAAGATCCCATATCAAATCAAATTTTGTTGAAAAGCTATTGTTTCAAACAATAACTTGTTTCAGTCAGAGGCATATTGATACCGTCGTACAGACCAATATAAAAACTAACAACATGAGCCTCGATAGCCAATCTTATTACTGTAAACTAGGTATTTGTAAAAATGGTAAACAATTATATTGAGCATTTGAAAATTTTTTTCTATTTAATGTGTAATACAAAAAGTTGACCTATTTTGAGGTATTTTAAGAAATTTAATTTCCAAAATGGTTAAAAATGGAAAAAGGAAAAATCAGTTGTTACACTTGCATAACTCCGTTGCAATTTAATATTTTTAATTAAAACTTTCTTGCAGATTATATTTTTAGTTTATCTAAAAAACACGAGCCATTTTAAAGTTTATGTAAACTTGTCATGAAGTTACCTACATCTATTTTTTTAAGTGGACAAGCCTGGGTTAAAATTAAAAAACAATTCAATATTATTAAGTAATAATTTTTTTCATAACAATTGAAAATATTTCTTAATTTTTTAAACAAATTAAATTATTATTAACTTATTATTAGTATTAGTATTAGTATTTATTTATTTGCCATATATAGAAAATTTACATCTTCTTTTTACATGTTTTCCCGACATTATCCGCTCTTAATTATTAAAGTTACAAACATACATAATATATCATATCCTAATTTACCTTTATATATCTGAAATTTTTACTTAATCTATCGCACTGTCTTTTTACATTATTTTACAAAAATTTTTACAATATTTTACCCTTGTTTTCTTTATTTTTCCTTGTTACTAACCTCTCTTGCTATTTTTTCGAATTCCCTACAGTAGTTGCATATTTCTACAATTGGTTCTCCTTTTAGTAAGTCTCTTAGTGCTTGTCTTTTTTTTCCATTCCTCTCCTAATAGGCCTTTTTTGCTTAACATCGCTTCCCAATTTTTATTGATTTTTTCCCTTGCCACTGAACATTCCCACATATGTTCCATGTTTTCCTCTCCTTTTTTACATAGCCTACATATGTTATTTTCGTAACCTTTATTCCCTGACCTATCTACATTTCCGCATCTAATCGTAGCACATTGTTCTTTCATTTTCCTGTCAGTTTTCCAGTCATCCCAATATTTTTCTCTATCTAATTTGGTTTTCCACTCTCCGTATCTGTCCCAATATTTTGACATATCCATTTTATTCCAATCTAGTTGAATTTCCTGTTCTATCTTTATCTTCACTGCCCATTCTATTTCTTTTTTCATTTCCTTTTCCTCTTTGTCTCCTAACCACCCTGTTAATCCTATTCCATTACCTGTTCTAGTCAAGGCCTTTTCTACTTTTTTTCCCCACTCTGTTGGGTAGCCATTTGTTAATCCCCTTAATTCTTCTTTCAAACATATTTTCGGTAGTCTGTCTTTCTCCATCTTTCTTATTTAGATAAGATATTCGTATGCCCTTTTAAAAGTTCCTATCTCTAAACTATTTCTTCCTGCTTCCATTTTCCAAATGTATGCCAGTGTATTTGTATTTAATCCCATTGCCATCTTTATATATTTATTTTGTACTCTTTCTAATTCCTCCCATCTTTCCCATCCCCATATTTCTACTCCAAAAAGACAGCCTGCTTTAACTATGGTTTCTAGTAGATATAACCTATCTTTTAACCTATTCATTTTTGCCCTTCTCCATAGCCCCCAGACTACGTTTATTGCTTTTTTCACTTTGTTTGTCATTCTCGTTATATGTATTGAGTATTTGTTTTTTGTTGTGAACCAATATCCTAAATATTTGTATTCTTTCACTATTTCTATTTGTTCTCCCTTATATTTAATTATTTCCTCCTTTTTTCCCTTCCCTCCCTTTTTAAATATCATTACTTTCGTCTTTTTTGTGTTTACTTCCATTCCGTTTTTCCTGCTAAACTTTTCTAGATCTTTCAACATGCTATTTAGACCTTCCTTGCTATCGACTATTGCCGCTATGTCGTCCGCGAATTTTAAACAAAATACCTTTTCCTTGCCTATTACTGTGCCTCCTTCTTTTTTCCTTTCCCATTCCTCATCTAGATCTTCTATATAAACATTGAATAGAGAAGGACTTAGCGGGCAGCCCTGTTTGACTCCTTTTATTGATTCAAATTTTTCCGATATCCCTTCTCCCGTAATTATGTCGTTTTCCGTTTTATTGTATATTTTTTTGATTATTCCTAGAAATTTTCCTTCTATTCCTATTTTAATTAGTTTCTTAATTAATATTTTTCTATCTATCGAGTCAAATGCCGTTTTAAAGTCTATGAAGCAGACATAATTTTCCTCCCTTTTCCTTCAATTTGTTATTTATAAGACTATTTAAAGTAAAAATTTGATCCCTTGTACTTCTTCCCTCCCTAAATCCTGCTTGATTTTCCCTTAACTTTTTATTTGCTTCTAATCATTTTCTTAATCTGTTTGCTAATATGTTACTAAATAGTTTATATCCTACATCTAACAATGAGACTCCCCTATAATTAGCTACTATTTCCTCGTCCCCTGCTTTATATATCGAATATATTCTTGCCGTTTCCCATCCTTTCACTAATTCTCCTTTTTCTAGCATTAGGTTAAAAATTTCCCTTAACTCCCCTATCCATCGACTTGGTAACCCTTTTAGAAACTCTATTTTCAACCCATCCTCTCCTGCTGCTTTATTATTTTTCATTTTTATCATTGCTTTCCTCATTTCTATGTATGTTATTTCCTTGTCTAATTCTTCCATTCCTTCTACTTCATTGTTTTCTAAAGTTCCTAATCTTTCCTCTTTCAACTCTATCTTTCTCCTCTTATCCCTATCTTCTTTCCTTTCTCCTAATAATCCTATAAAATGATTTATCCATACCTGTTTTTTTATGTTTATCCCTTTTCTAGTATTTTTATTTTGCCTAAATTCATTTACCGCTTTCCAGAACTCTTCCATTGTTTTACTGTTTTTTATTTTATTGCACTTTACGTTCCTTTTTTCATTCATTACCATTTTATTAATTTCTTTTAAAGTTTTTCTTTCTTTTTTTAATTCTTTTTTTAGTATTTCTTTCCCATTTTCTATTCTGTTTTTTAACCAATTTTTCAAAGCTTTGAAAGTTTTCTTTTTTTGTTCCCTTATCCTTTTGTCCTCTTTAAACCTGTATTTTTTTTCTTTTTTGATCATGCCTATCTCTTTTCCTGTTTCCCATATTGTTTTTTAAAGTTTTTCCCATCTTTCTTGTATGCTTTTCCCCTCTGTTTTTAGGTGATTCCCTTTCTCTTCCATAATATTTTTAAACTCATTCGCTAAGTTTTTATCCCATAGTAATTTCAAGTTTTCTTTTTTATTTTCTTTTATTTTATTTGTCCCTTTCTCTTTTTCTTTATCCTTCTTTTTATTAATTAATGTTTCTATTCCCTGTTCTACCTTTATTATTATTGGGAGATGGTCCGATTCAATTCTTGTTTCTATCTTTAATTTTTTAATTAAACTACCTTGATCGTTTTCTAATTTCATTACTAAATCAATTACCGAATTTCCCCCATCTCCTGTAAAAGTCTATTGTCCTTCCCAATCACCTTTTGTTGCTCCATTTTTTATTTTTAGTCCTAATTCTTCGCAGAGATTTATTAACTTAATTCCTTCCCTATTTACTACTGTATCAATTGAGTTCCTACTTTCTTCCCTGTCTCCCTCTTCATTAATTTGCCATTTACCTATTCTTGCATTCCAATCTCCTATTATAATTACTTTCTCTCCTTTGTCATAGTATTTTTCTATTATTTTTTTTAGTTCTTTTATTGTTTTATCTATCTTTTCATTATTATATATTATACTTAAGTTAAATCTTATTTTTTTGTATTTTTCCTTTATTATTTTTATTTTTTCAATACTTAAACCTAATTTCCATTCTATTATTTGTGATGTAGCAACATCACTGGGCGTCGGCTGGAGAGTCGTTGCTGGTGTATACGCGCACCTCCGGACGCGCATCGCTCCGCGGTAGTACCCGGGTACTACTCCCGCCGGTGGGGATCGCGTACACCCGGGGAAACGGTCGCGAGGCACGTTGTTTACGTGCCGGCCCGCGCTCAGTTGTCGCCATCTTGAATCGATCTAGATTCAAGCGCGCGCACACTGAACACGCGGTCCGCGCTCGTATCGATACGGGGATCGCGCGCATATAGTATAGGGAATTTGGAACGCGGATAGTGGGGGAACATGTGTATAAGAGTACGGAGATAAATGTATATTTGAATTTAGCGCTATTAACTAGAGAATAATTTAGTGATCTATTGAACCAATCAATAGATGACTTTATTAGAGAATAAGACTTCCGTATGGGTAAATATAACAGCATATTACGTTATATGACTGTAATTACCTTAAATACGGAAAGTCGTAATACTAGTTGGGACAATGATAACTTATGCAAATTAGTTGTCATTTTTATTTATAGTGGGGTAAATACGGGTAGCTTTATTACACCTGTGACGGATACGGAAGGGTTGGAGAAATATAATATTGCCGTATCCCTCGCAGGTAACGAGAGAGAGAACAGATAGGGATATTAGGAGATTGAGGGAGATGGAAAATCGGGGAAGAAGTTTGGCGTGACTCGGAAAAACGGATCATCGCCATTCTGATTCTACCCACCGAAAAGTACAGTGTTTTCCTATATTTTGATTCTATCGATCGCAGAATATTATAAGGGAGGATTTATTTTTGTATAAGAAGGATTAAGGAGTATCCGTAGATTTAATCACTTTCATAAGGAGGAATAATTAATTCACAATTTATACAGATATAGATATATATATAAATTTCCAAACGGAATAGTATCCAAGGAATATATTTAGATATTATTTATATTATATTAATTATCTTATTGATTTCGTTTCATCGACTTGGTGAGTTATTTTAATTATTAAAATAATAATTGATTTATTTAGTGGGGACAAAATAAGGATAAATTCAGTGCGCGTTTTTTTCTCTTATTAAATTAAATTATTTATTTTACTTATTTAAAAATTAACGTTCTCTCTCTCGTGGTTAGTGGTGCCACGGGATCTATTATTAGATCCCGTAATATAATTAGTTATATCTAAATTTTGTTAAGGGTGTTAATATTCGTTACGCGGTTTAATAGTTATCCGGAACTATTATTTTATTCAACGGAACTTCCTCTGGGTGAGTACACCGGGTAATCAGGACTAATAAACTAATAATTGTTTTTCTTTTCGATGATGTTGGGAATCCGGATATAATTTTATTTACAGAATATTTTTTTTGTTATGTAAATTAAAACCAGCATCACATATTCTTTTATATTTTATTTCTTTCCTTATTCCTAATAGTATGCCACCTTTTGCCCTTTCTTTTTTATTTACCCTTTCTGCTGGCTTCGTTACCCATTTATAATTTTTATCTAATTTTTCCTTCCATCTTTCTTCTCTATTCGTCTCTAACCAAGTTTCCTGCGACGCTATTATTTCATGTTTATATAAATATTCTTCTATTCCTATTATGTTCTTTAATCCCGCTATGTTCCACGATATTATGTTTAGATCCGAATTTAAGTTAAAATTTTCCTCCTTAATATGTTTGTTTCCGAAATAAATCCGTCTCTCTTTGCCTCATTTCTTCTTGTATAAGTCTACCCTTTTTTTCCTTCCATTTATACCATTTTCCCTCTACTCTGATTTTGTTATATCCTACTTTTACGTTTAATCCCTTCTCCCTCTCTTCCCTTTCTATCTTATATACCCATTCCTGAATTTCTTTTTCCCTTTCTGTGTAATCATCCTCAATCCAAATTTTTATTCCCCTTAAAATTCCCTTTTTTTTCATTATTTCAATTTTATTCTCAAATGATTCTAACTCTACTACTAGTCCTCCTCCTATCGCCCTTATTTTCTTAATATATGTATCTATTTCTAATCTGTCTTTTATTATTTTTTTAATTTCCTCTTTTATTCCTTTTCCTACTGTACGCACGCCTAAAATAAATAGGTTCTTTTTCCTATCTTTCCTTTCTTTTTTTTCCCATTCATATTCTTGTTCAGTTATCTGTACCGGCAGTAGTCATAATACCTATATGGAGAGACCCAAACAAACCCCCTCCCCCACTTCCGGTACACGTGGATGTCTGGGACCCCCCTGGGATTATCTCCCCTCCAATCTTTACGCATCAGTGACCATAGACGTCTGGTCTAGGACCCATTTTTAGAAGGGTCTTATCTCCCCCTCAGATCTTTACGCGTCAGTGACCATAGACGACTCGTCTAGGACCCATTTTTATTATATTTTGCAGTGATTTAAAATCACTACGTGATTAAATATTATTATAATGTATATATATATTGCAGTGATTTAAAATCACTACAAGGTTGAGTATATTTATAATATATGTGTGTGTGTGTGAGCGAGCACGTGCTTTTCACCTGAAATTTTTAAAACGACATATTTTGGTTATAGGGTATTCACGTGGCTCTTGGATATATATATATATATTGCTCGTTACTACGGGAGAGTCTGACACACGATCGATATTTCGGAGATAGTGCGACCAAGTGTTTCTTACCTGGAATTTTTATTATTTGAAAAGTTTTTTAATAGTTTGCATACGTATGTAAATTATTGTGGCCCTGAAAAGGGCCATTTGTAAAATAATTAAATATTAAAATCTCTTGTACTCGTATTGTTTGGGTGTAGAGTAAGATTTGATGGAAATTTTTTCAGTGCATTTTTTCCAAAACGACTTCGATTTTTCCCCTTCTTCTTTTTTATCGTTTTTGTCAATCAATGGTTTTCTGTCCTCGCTGCGAAGATCTCTAAGTGTTCGTTCCATCTTGGACGAATACAAAAAGTCGAATGATTTAAAATTGGGAATCGTCTAATATTTATAGAGGAAGAGTGATAAGTAAAATTATTAAGCAGATAGTTTGTTTTATAAATATTTATTGAATCTTTTGTATAAAATGTGTTTAATTAGTAAGCATAATTTCTTGTAAATATTTAGCGATAATAGGTAAGTAAAATGTAAACATTTCGATTAATACAATTTTTAAACTGTGTTTGTTATAAACATCGTCGTCGATATATTTTTCATTGATGATCCCTTCCATATCGGCATTGTATACTGAACAATACTGCTTAAATGCGTTGACATCTTTTAATATATTTTTAATTTCTTCTATGTCTTCCTTCTGTAGTTTCTCTTTTAAATATTCCGTCACGTAGTGTACAGTTTGATTGACATTATCCACTTGATTTTCGAGAATGTCTAGATGTAGATCTATTAGAGTGCTTTGATTGTAAAGGCCCGTGAACGTTGATTCTTGCATGGCTATGCCAGGTATCGCCATTTTTCTTTTTCTGCACGTTTGATCATTTGTTTCGGTATCCTCTCCTTGGTTAACGTTGTGACACATACCTGACCGGTCGTCGATCATAATAGATTTACATCCGTACGTTGACGTGAAGCTTATTTCGTGGTTTTCGAGAAAGATTTTAGTCGGACGTCCAAAATCCTGATAAAAAGAGTAGCTATTTTTGAAATAAGCTGAAATGACTTCGAATTGGCTCTTGAAATCGTTCCATTCAGCTTTATTCAGTGTAACGCTTTTGTGCGAAGGTCCACTGCTTATGAGTTTTACGACGTGCCGATAATTTCCATCAACGTAGTCAAGGCCGATACAAACCCTCTTGGTATTGGATTTGTTGAGAGCGTACGTCGTTGACAACAGTATGTTTGGCAACTGAGCGTGCGAATCAAACTTTCCGCGCGACACGGAATAATTAGCCATTTTTCACTTTTGAAACAACTATGCTAACTTACTGCGATAGGTTGATACGTTCTCTTCAGATTTTCTACTGTTAATGGTACGTCGTTGAGCACTGTCCTTTTATATATACATGGAATCATAAATACGTTATACGTGATATACCAGGTGAAAATATTCGAAGGAAAGAAATGCACCTGGTGTTACTTGCTCTTAATGAGCACCTTTATTAAGGAAAAATATGAAAAGGGGAAACCGTTAGTTCAAGGAAAACGACGTCTAATTTGATACATTAAATTTTATTTGGTGCAAATTACAAATACAATTTTTTAAAAGTACAACATTGATTATTGATGCCTAATCCTAGAGAGCGCTCGCTGGCAAATGTTTTTGCCTTGTTACATTTTTTATTCTTTATTTTATTGTAAATACTTTTATAAAATTTCACAACTGCCAAGTCGTTTTTTTTGGTATCGTGCGAAAAAAAATTACAAAAAGAATCGAGATCAAGACCGTTACACATGTGATAAAGAAACGTTATAGTGTACTGTCCGCAACACGTAGAATCATCACTTTGCAGTTTTTTTGTGTTCCATTGAATATTTTTACAATTTCCTTGCAGGCGTTCAATATGATGCTTTGATATCGGTGGAAATCCATAACTGTCAAAATACGTTCCAAATCTATCTTTGTCTATGTAAATAGCTATCCAATGCGAACCAGGCTTTGTGTGATCGTCGATGTTGCATACGATAGCGATCGGCGTCGTCATAGCGCGTGGAATTCTGTCCGCAGCGTATACGCCTACCGTACTTGCGTCTAGACCTTCTAAAACTCTCATTATTTGCCTAGTATTCATAACAATTTATTTGCTGCTCTCCTCTTCTTCGTCCGTTACGTAGTCCAAGTCGTCTGTTTCGTCCGTTCCTTCAAATTCCGTTTTGAAATTTATGAGATTGTTTTCCTTCCTTCTCTTCCACAAAATATTTTGTAAAGCGTTGTCGAATATTTCAGTGCTGTTCTTTGGTAATTCCAGACGTATCTTTTCAGGTAGTAGTGAGTGAAGCCATGCCTTCACCATGTATGATCTCTGTAGAGCGCAAAATGTACTTTTATATCGATTTTCCATAAATTTGTGCGTAGTGCACAATTGTTGGCAATCGAATCGTTTCTGCAATTCCGTAAAGCTTTCGCAGCTGTAGTCCTCTATGTTAACGACGACCCGAGTCATTATGGATTGAACGAATCGAACTTTTTCGAGACCTTTGACGTATACTTTAGAAGCGCTTCTCGCGATATTGTACAAATGTCGACGTAATTTGCGCAATGAAATGTCGCCGTCAAACCAGTGTATACCTGTAAGCTGGGATGATACGTAATCGTTGGACGCCTTGATTTCATTTGGTAATTTATCAAACTCGTGGGGTGATGAAATCAACCAATGACCGACAATGTCACCCTGTAGTGAAATTATCGCAACTTCTTTGGGAACGAATTCGCGATTTTTGTCTCTGAGACCTTGAATATCTATAACGTAATCCATTGTACAGTGTTGAACGTTTAATTCGACTAACTTGTTTGGAACCCGTCGGTAGCTTATATTCTCTCGTGCCCCACCATCGGCAAAAGATGACGCGGTAACCAAAGAAGCCAGGTGTATTTCTTTAGGCACTGTAGTCCGTTATAATTTGACGGTTGGAATCTATTTCTAGAATGTTGTCGAATTCAGCGTAAACGATGCAATTGATGGTTTCCGAAAGTGCCTCCTCGAAACGAACCTCGATACGCAGAGCACCCGAGCGTACGAGACTCCAATGAGACGAAAAGTGCGCCGACATGTCGGGTGTCAAGTCAAAGGCAAACAGGCAGAATCCCAACGGATAAGTAACGCGTGATACGTCGATACCTTCGTTTAGATAATGTATACCTGTACCGGAAAAGAGTGTATGAAAGGCCTCGACAAAGAGTCTGTTGTTTCCGGTGAAACGCGGCTGTAGCGGTTTACTCGGAATTTGCACTCCGTCCACGTAAAGAGACAGAAAATTTATGGAAAAATGATGAAAGTTGAAAGGGTTCATACGTCGATTACCGTTAAACGCACGGTTTCGTACGAAGCCCAAAATAATTCTTTTAGGTAATTGTCCCAATATCACGTTATCGAGAGTATCACCCAAAATACCACTGTGCATGGTAAACGACTTAACTTCCACCCTTGTAATTGGGTACTTTGCTGTGGTTTTAGCCAAAGCATTAGCGTGAGCGAGCAAAATGCCAGGGCTTATCTTTGCTCGACGCACAATCAACGTTGCCTCTTTTATGTGAACGGAAAATTTACCGTCGTCAGACCAATCCATGAGACAAAAAGCGTCTTTACTGCGCACCAATCTCACTCTCATTTCTACCCCGTTGAGCAAAAATTTTGACTGATTAAAGACGTCGCAATGTAAATGTCCAATCATGTCGACCGGTTTGCCACCGAGAGTAAAATGCTGTCGATTTAAGAGTCCAGCATTGGTTCCTGGCGTATTGGCAGGTGCGTTGGGTGGTGCATCCATGCAACCGGCAGTATCAGGATAGCAGAGACCGGCAGTTAGATGAGAAGTCAATGAAGGGGTTGAGTAATTCAACAGCGTTTCTATGTAGGCTCGATAAGGATAAGCATTGTTTGGTGGTGACACCAGTTTCTGATTAAAAAATATATCCACTTGATCAAACATCGAGTGAATAAAATTGTTTATCGGCGCAACTTTCGCATTTTCAACGTCGACCTTCACGGGTAGTATTTGAACCGTAACGTGCAACATTGTGTGCGCGAGATCCAAGTAGTGTTCCGTAGAACTTGGTACCAAAAATTCCAGAGGCGAATCGCTTTCATTGCTGAGAGACGACACGGGCTTGTAGTAGAGATAAGAGCTGCTCTCTATCGACGTCTGCGTGAGAGGAACGGTGAATAGGTCCAGTTCACTCTTCATACCCTCACCGCTACAGGCGTGTAAGTACGCCATTTTTCTACGATTATTTTGGTCCAAAAATGTCGGTTATACTTCTGACTGGTTTTCTTTTTCGATATCTGCGTTTTCGAGCAACGGATTTATGTTTTTTTCCTATACGTTTTCTAATGCGTACAGTGCCGCGCCTACGTTTCAACTGTCGTTTACGTTTGGCAACCCCCGTTTTATATCCGCTTCCTCGCATCATTTCGGAAATTTTATTTGCGGCTTTTCTTTTCAAATTTTTTCCAGATTCACGAACACGAATGTTTACAGATTCTTTTAAATTGGCACCGTTGTTGGCAACGTCGTCCAGTACATTCAAACCGGTACGTACAGCTTCTTTACCTACCGCTTTAGCCCCGCTAGCGAGATAAGGCACAATCTTTCTGAATATTGATCCTATGAAACTACCGATTCCGCAACCGCGTTGATAATTAGATCCCTCGAAAACGCTTCTAACACCTCTTCCACCGCCAACTTGATTTTCGTAATAATTAATATAATAACTCATACCTCAACGGATACGCTTAAAGTGAAGCGTAACCGTCAACGTACCATACTCAAATGGTATGCTTTTACCATGTTGATCTCTTATATCTACGACGACGTTTCTAAAAGTATGGTGCAAAAGAGGTATGTAATGTATAGGTGCAAAATGCTTCACGGTATTTGTACCAAATCTATATTTAGCTGTTTCTAAAGAGACTATCCGCAAAAGAGCGGCCTGCGTGTCACCGACGGTGTATGGTTCGCAAATGTCCGTGTACACGTACAATTGATCCGGTATAGCTCGCGCGAGACATGCCGGTCGAGTAGCGACGTTGTTGGTTGTTCCAGTTTTGGAGGTTACAAAAGTACCGGTTCTTCTGTGTACAACGTCCTCAAAACCGAAAATGCGACAAATTTTTTCGTTAAAATTTGTATAATGAGGTTGATCGCACGCGCAAGTACGGCGCAATACGTAAAACCCTTTCTGAAATTCCGTTGGTACTAGAGACTGATGATCGCGCGCGAGATGCGCTTTATTTATCTCATTGGCCAGTTGCTCGATGCTATCGTAAACACCGTACGGAAAATTGCAAACGGTTTCGCTACTTTCAGCTTTAGGTTTCTTCTCTAAGCCTTGTCTGAAAGTGTATGAGCTATCTTTTCTTTGCACGTGCATTATCGTACAAGGTACGTGAATTTCGGCTAGCCCCACTTGCCAATCACCAGTCAGACGCATTTCTCTGTATAGATGTGTGGTGAAACAGGTGGTGGTATTGTCGGGAAAGAAGTTCATACTACTGTTACTCGGCAAAACCAAATAAAAATCGTCCGTGTTATCCATGTTTCAATGGTCCAATGTCGGAGGCTTTAACCCACGAATTAAATTTGTCAGGATATCCCAGCCACTTAATTAGCAACTGCTTTTTAGTCCCGCGACCTCTGCTTCGTAGAACGCGTTCCACTCTAAACCGTTGGGCGGTTTCCAAACGTTTCGATCCTACAGAAACCAATTCCTCGTTGTAGAAAAATCCGTCGATAGTTTCACCATTCAGATCTCGCAGTTCGTACGTATATATATTTTGACGTTTCGAAACGCGATTCACCACAAATATTTCTTCGCTGTAATTCTTTTCGAATCCTTTCGCGAACGTACCCTTAGACCGACTGATGCGTACGTAATCATCGACCTTGTATTTAGACTCTTTGGCTGATTTCCCCTTTTGACGAAGTGCACGCCTCTGTAATTGGGCGCGTGCCTCAGCGGCATTGTACAAATTTACGTCTGCGGGTCGTAATTTAATCGCGGTATGCATGGTGTTGTTGTAGGCGTACACAATTTTTTGTATAACGTCTATGTAACGATGCGTATTTCGATACGTAAAGTACCTCCACAAACGCTCTTTAAGAGTGCGATTGAGACGTTCGACGATTGCAGCCTTTACGTCAGGATTTCGAGCGACCCTAAATCGTATGTCGTGTTTCTCGAGAACGCTCTGCATACTGGCGCCAACAAATTCTTTCCCTCTGTCGGTTTGTAGGTAAACCGGTGATCTACCGTTGGCTTTTTTGAGAATTTGTTCAAACGCCGTGGCTACGGTGCGGGTTGATTTGTCGCGCAATGGCTCCACCCACGCGAATTTACTGAGTACATCCACGACAACGAGTAAATAGCAAAACCCATCGTTTTCCTTTTTTAAAGACGTTAATTGACACAAATCTGCTTCCCAGACATCGTCAATGTTGGAAACATCGTAGTGCAATCTTGGAAATTTTCTTCGTATCGGTCGATGTAGTGTGTACGCGTCCTGATTGCTCAACCATTCGTACAACCGTTTCTTTTCGGTCTCACTCATCGATCTACCCTTTGCGTTGACTCGAAGCAAATTGCGAGCGCCGGCGAAGCCAGCCTCGTGAGCAGGATCGTAGTACTGCTTATCGTACATGTTTCTTTAAATATCCAATTTCAACCACTTCTTTCTAGCAGCGTTTCTCGTCAAAGGTGGTGTGTGTACTGCGCAAGCTATTCTCCGATCAACCGTATTTGAAGATGTTGTATCCTGTAAAACTGGCGCTGATCTTCGTCTGGCTGTTTTTGCCGGTTTAGTTAGTCGCTTGACAATTTTTGCCAGTTCCGGATTTCCAATAAGTTTCGCAGGTGTTTCGGAATCGTCGATAAATTTTACAAATTCCAATTTTCCGACCGGTTCGTTGTTGTGGGCTGTATTATTGCTCAACGCGTAATTTAACAGTTCGACGATGTTCGACTGCGGGATAACCTTATCGTCGATAACCACGTTACCCAAATTATTCCACTTTAATCTCTTTCCCCAGTATTTTAACAGTAGTCGTGCTTTTTTAGCGTGAATGATCGGAATGTCTTCCAAAATTGACTCTTCCGTAAGCTGTGTCAAAGCTGTTTCTATTTCGTTAATTGTCCGCGCTGCGTCCTTGTCCTCGTAACGTTCGCTGTCTTTGAAAAACAAGTATCTCCTCAACGTTTGTAAGTAGTGTTTGCATTTTTCGCGTTCGTCTATAAATTTTTTGGAGTTAATTATGTCAAACATTTCTGCGTCGAGACGCGACAACTGATCACCAAAAGTTTGCACGGTATGTTCACTTTCTTTGCCCTCACCAGTTTGAGAATCGTCTGGGTTACCGAGATGTTGATTTGGCAACATTTCAGCCGGTACCAAAACCATCTTGCGACCTCTTTCCATATCAGTTTCCCAAAATCTTTGAAAATACCGTGGTTATCAGAGGCGCCAGTAACAGAGGTAGAAACGAGCCACCGCTCTGGATTATTGTGCGTTTCTTTCTTTGCCAACCAACGCCCGCAGATGAATTACATATTAGTTTACGCAACAAAGCTCTGTGTCTCTTTAAACGGTTTTTTTCGGAATGATTGAGTCGAACGGTACCGTGTAACACGTTAAGAGCGCACTCACAAATACACTTTACAAGATTCTTATCAGCTGTACGCAGCAAAGCGTTGCGCTGGCGAGCGTCAACGTGGCAAAGAGCGTTCAAAAGTGCAACTTGCTTTTTCGAAAAGTGTTTACCCGAAATACAACCATCAAAAGACGATGTTGTCTCGTCCATCGTTACCGACACACTGTTTATCGCGAAATGGATGAAATCTATTTATTCTGTTCAAACGATCGTATACTTTGGAACGTATGCATATTGAGTTTTATCATCCGGGAATATACACGTCCGGAATCGAAACTCATCCGGTGTATCCTGCTTCATGTCCAACAGCAAGTAACTGTACGGCGGTGTGCACGCATCCGAGTATGCCTCTTGTAAAAATTTTGCATCTTCGGGATAAACCTGACGCGCTAGGTGCAAAATTTGCGCCCGATCTCTCGGATTTTTAAACAAAACTATATAATTTGAATTTAACGATAAATCGCGTTGATTTCGGCCTTTGTGAAAAATATTTTGCGTAATAAAAATAACACTTATATTTTTGTGGTGACTGCCTTTTGTAAAAAGATCGAGTACGACGTTATTGGACGATTCACGCATAAGATCGTCAAGTATCAACAACTTCTTTCTATCGTTGTCACGCGTGAAATCCGCGGATTGCGGTAGCCCTTCTTTAAACTCAATTTTTTGGTTACCGTCCGATTTGAAATCGGTGCGGTACGAGTCTTGCCACTCACCGTAGTAAAATAATATTCTATCGAAACGTACATCGCACATCTTCGACAGATGTGCCAAAAATCGTTTGACGAAAATCGATTTGCCCGACATTGTAGGACCTGCGCATATGCAGGTAAACGGATGTTTCCATCGTGTATCCATAACGAGTACTGATTGAAAAAAGCTATAAATACGGTAATTTATTACGAAAACTATTCCGAAAAAGTAGGAAACTATCTACTCTATCGCACTCATCCCCCCTCCCCCCCGGCGGCGGCGGCGGCGGCGGGGACTAGCGGAACCCCCGCGGGAATTTATTAAAATCCCGCGAGGGTTGTAGGTATACTCCCCTAGCGGGGGGAACTAATTCCTCGCGGGGGACTAGCAAATTCTCGCGGTAAACTAGCTAAATCCGCGCGAGGATCTAGCAAACCCTCGCGAGGATCCAGCAAACCCTCGCGAGGATCTGATCGACGTGCTTCGAGGGTGTCACCAATAATCGCATGTTTGTAAGAGAATAATTTGGGTAAGGAATTATAAGTGAAAAAATACGATAAAATAATGCAATATTATTGTAAACGTTTGCGAACATAGTTTATTAAAAAATTATATATTAATACATTTATTCTTTATAACCAAACGGTAAGGACAAACTTTTCGAAATATATCGTCTTTTCTTTAAAACTACGCTACAAGTTTTAAATTCGTTACAGGTTACGATCTCGTGGTGTAACGTGCGTTTGATAGCTGGAAAGTTAAGTTTAATTTCAAAAGGATTACCCGTTGTAGAATTATCTCTGTTTTCTTCGTCAAAAGTACATTCGAGCATGTTTTTAATACTGTCAAAATTTATTTTTAAAGAATTTTTGAAATTTAAGCTTACACCCTTGACTTTACAACATTCAACGATCTCACCCGATTCTGCTATGGCTCTGTAGGCATAAAATTTTGGGGCTACCGCAACCATAGTATTTATGTAGGTACCTTTACCATGAGCTGCCAGTTCGTCCGTCATTGAACCCAAGAGACTACCCAAAGGTGGTTCGTACTGTTCGGGGTCATTGTCATTTTTCACAAAAATACAAGAGTCCGTGTCGCAATACAACAAACGTCTACCTAGGCGCTGCACATGCTCGTAAAGTACGAGTCTCGCTTGAGCTGTGGTGTATGCCGCGATAACGACATTTGTAAGCGGAACTTGTGGTACGCTATCTTCCTTAAATCGCCAAGTAACATATAAAATTTCATCGTTGATTGGTAGAACATTTAAAACTTCCTTGTCGCAGCTAGTCAAGAGGGTTAAAAAGTTTTCGCGAGTCTTAACGATCGTTGTTTGCTGTAAATTTGTTCGCTGTCCAAATTTACCCCACAACGAGTTTAAACACAGTTTAGCAACGGTCCGCAAACCGTTATTCTTTTTAACCCTTTCGTAGTCCAATGCGATTCCCTCGTCTCGTTTGTAGTCTTGCAAATATTGAAGTTTACAAGCGTTATCCGTACACCATTCGGGCCAACCGCTTGCCTCCTGCTTAATTTTTAAAAACGTGTCGACGTAGCCGGCGAAAAGACCACCTTGATTACCATCGAAACGTGTCGTTTCGTATTGCCAAATAATGTAAATGTTCGATACACGATAGCCAACCTCGATGGCTTTGCGGATTTCGTCGACCACCCACGTACCCATAAATTCGCGTTCAATTGGATCCTCGTGGTTGCAATCGTCTTGACGCGTTTGTTCGCAGCAAGAACGACACAGTGCAAATAGCAAACGACCGTGCATTTTGATTGGTAACACCGGTAAATACAAGTTACGAGGCGGTAATATTTTACACTTGATCAAACCTTCCACGCGAGAGAGATCGTTATTGTTACCACGCGTCAGTTCGTGACACTCGTCACCTACCAAGATGCGCGGATGGCCCAATGGATATTTACCTCTTTTACACACGTACGGATACAACGAGCATATATCCGTATATTTTATTTTTTCACCTTCGTTTTCCACAGCGTAATACGGTATAATGTTCTCCGTACGTCCTCCGAAAAACGCGTCGCGAGGGTTTAACGTGATCTGACTCATCAACGGGTGGTTGGATACATAATTTGCAATCTCCGGATTATCGCGTTTCACTTTATCAAATTCACACTCCCACATACATCGCACATCGTAGCCGCATTCGCGCATTTTTCTTAATTTCACAACTGTATTTTCGTACGCTTCGTCAAACGTTCTTCCAAAAGCGAATCGCTTTTTACGATCTTTAGGGAAACATGTTAAACACCCGTGAGTGAAACAACCCTCGTACTCAAACACGATACTTTTTTCACCAATTCTCGACGATGCTAAGAATCCATCTACTAAAAAACCCTCGGGTAAACGAAATTCTCGCGCCCCTTCCCGCGTGTACGATTTCTCGTCCGAGCTCACGCTCGCACTGAAGCAACCATTCTATTGATTTTTGAGAATGTTTGTCGCAACGCCGATAACCGTTAGTTGGTATTATACCTATAGTTTTTGACTTCAAAAAGTTCTTTCTGTAAATTAACGAGCACGCACTTGCTATAGTCGTAGCATCAGCAAAAGGACATATATTTCCAACATTTAAAAAAATTTTCCTGAAAGCTACACAGGAACGTCTTAAAATCTCCACGTCCATACGACAATATTCTACAATTTCTTTTTGAAAATCAAACACACTATCGCGGTCGACTTCGGTGTTGTACCATTCGAAAAATAATGCTCGATCTTTGCTCGACATGGAATCGGGGCAGTAGAAATGCGATTCTGGTAAGGGACCAACGTAATTTTCGTTTTCAACGGAATTAAAGAGATGAGGGAAATAGCCTTTCTTCGACGAATCGGGTAAATCAAACGTTTTCGGTAATAAACTTAATTTCATGTGAAAATAATTTAAGCTGTCGATAAATCGTGTTTTTCCGCAATCGAGTAATACGATATTTCTACCGTTTAAAATAACAAAAGGTAATAAGTTTTTACTTTCTGCAAGTTCTCGCAATATAAATTGAGCGTCGAATCCACCTGCATTATGAGCGATGCAAATAATTTTTTTAAAAATGGTTTTTTCTCGAATGTACAGATCTAAAAATTCTTTTACGGGTTCTCGCATAAATATATGCTCGCGGGTTCCGCAAGTAGAACACAATTCGGTCACGTCGTCGACATCGATGCAATCCGTACAAACTTGATGAGCTATACACAGATTCGGTACGTGTAATCGCATGGTTACATGGTTCATATACGATGCGTCTTGACGAGTCTCAAAATCATAGAATACGTACAAGTATTTATCATTTTCCTTTCGCGACACGTTTGTCGGCTGCATAAAACACATATCATTGAACGAGTGATTCGATTGACAATTTTTACAATAATATACGTCGCATTCGTGATTACCGCGATGTTTGTGTACGACTTTGTGACAGTCGCGACAAATCTTTACCACAGCGCACACCTCCATTCGTTTTCTTTTGTAACCACCGATTGTTTTATGGTTACGGAAACAATTTTCTCCGAAAAAATCTCTTAAGCAATCCTTACACGTTATTTTACTATTGTTTTGATCGCACGCTGGCGATGCGAAACAGCTCGCGCATGTCTTCGAACATACGTGTTCGTTTACAAACGCGTACCTTTTATTACAAAACGTACAAAAAAATTTACTTTTCGCTGCACCGGTCACATTTAATATTGTATCGAAATGTTTTGCGCGATTATCGTAAATAAGATTTATCACCGAAGGTGTAGCGATTCCAAAACGCTCTCGCAATAGCGGTCGGCCGTCGAAAAATGGCAGTTCTCCAGAACCGAAACTCTCTTTGTCAAAGACTACAATAGCTATATCGAGAGAAGCATAATAATTTTGAAATAATTGAATTTCCTTAAACCCGCAACCGGATTCGGGGATATCAACACGAGCGGATTCCACTAACTGCATAGCCCGCTGCTTTTGCAGTGTTCTCCGACTATCCCGTATCATCAACCAAATAACTTTAGCTTCATGGTTGCGATTCAGATCGTGATGCGCTTCTCCAACTACCAAAGCGCGAGGTAAACAAAGATTGTCTGAATTATTTATACAGACAATCGATCTTTGACCTATGGTATCTATAGTTACGGTTTTTCGCGGACGACCCGTACCAACAGGCATATCTACGATCGTTACCTCTACCGCGAAACTATCATCTACGTAAAAATCTTCATTGCTTTGCGTGACGCGACTGACAATATTCCATAAATCGTCGTACTTAAAATTGTTAATAGGTCTAAAAGACATACCCGCTGCACCGTGTATGAAGTGATCGCAGTTTACGCTAACACCAATAAGATCATTTTCATTCCCTAACGCTATTAAATGTGCGTGAATATCACGCATTGCTAATTCTAAGTATAATATAACATTGAAATTATTTGTGTCCGGTAACAGTACGCGTAATACCATTCGTCGCGCGCTCAACCTAAACTTACGTACAAAATGCTCTTGTTCGCTTTCAAGAGCAAATCGTACACCGGCTTTATGAATATTATTGTCGAAAAGTCCACCTCCACCTCCTACCTGGATCGATTCGGTGTTTAAATTCTCGTTGCTGTTGTTGGATGCTGAAAAAATTAAAGGTTGCAAAAAAAGAGAGAATTAAAAACTTTGTTTTATAAAAATTATATTTTCTAGTGCAAATTTTATACAGTGATATTGTTTTGTTTTAATTTAAAAATTATATTTTATTGTTCCGCCGGACCATTAAAACTATCGTGTACGCGATTTAATAGATCTAGTACGTCAGGCTCCGAGTATATAGGAGAATTAAAATCCTCCAACATTGTATGAAACCACCTGAGCTCTTGAGCTCGACGTACGTTTCTAATGCGGTCGGCATAAACGGTCAGCGTCGCCGAGTTCCACCGTTCAATGGAATCGTGACCGTTCTCTTCCCGTCGTAATACTTTGTAAAAAAAATGATAGGAATGATAATTATATCAAATTATTTGCATAGATAGTAAAAAATATTAAACTTACATTCATTTATATGTCGATCTATAACGTGGTTTTCGTCAAATCTGTGGAATGTCAACCGGTTTCCTTGGACCTGGTGAAAAGATCGCTCGCGCTCCGAGATTTGCCTATGGTAAAATTGTCGGAACGCTTGGATTCTGCCAAATGCAGCCTCGGGATCAGACGGTCCTGCCTCGTCCTGCATTGCATCCGCCAATGAAGAAGGCGACGGAGAACGCGAGGATGCGTTCGCACGACCTCCCAAAGCTCTCTCAATAGCGTACAGAGGCTCGGTGTAACTGGACCTTATAATGTCAGCTAGAGGTCCAGTTGCCCTGGCAGCGGCGATTCCAGCGTCCTCGTTCTCGATGTCTTCCAGGTCCAAGTACGTGGAGGATTCATCCGAATCGCTTAACTCTTCTTCTTCATCGGTCTGTACATGGCTCTCCGAGTTTATTTGGTTAATCTCCACATCGGCACGTCTGTCAACACGTAGATCCAACGGTTGTTCAGAGTTGTTGTCATTGGGTTGAACATCCTCAACAGATCGCTCGGTGCAGTTTAAACAGACGCACGAACTGCTCGTACAATCGTTCGAATCACCTTCACCTATGCTCTCTTCTTGTTCCTCAAAGACGGTCGCGTCGCTGTCGATCTCTTGTAGTAAATTATCCCGCGCTGTAAATATAAAACCAATTTAATAAAAATTTTCATTAACGTGAAAATCGCTTTATACACATCTTTATACCGTACAATATTTTAAAAAAAAGACATAATTTTGAGGTTTATTTATAGTAATTTTAAAAAATAAATCAGTATTTTTTAAAAAATGTGTATTGAAAATTTAAACGGATAGAAATATTTTTAAAATAAATTAAAAAATGTAGTTAAGATTTACTTTTTTAAAATTTAAATTTACTATTGTGCTTTATTAACAAAAAAAAATGTATTAAACTTATATTTAAAAAAATGTATTTGTCAAAAACTTTTTTGTGATAGATTACAAAATTTTAAATTTTAATTTAAAGAAAAAATGTAATAAAAATTTAAAAACAAACAAATACACATTTTAAATTCTAAAATGAAAAAATCGACGTCAGGATGTGTAAATCGAAAACATTAAAAACTTACAATTACATAATTTTGTAAAAAGTTGCAATATTTATAATTATACACTTTAAAATTGTAAAATTTGACAATAACACATTTTCCAAAAATGAATGAAAACATCTAAGTTTTTGAAGTGAAAAAATAAAATTTGAATGTTTTAAAACATGATATTTTTGTAGAATATTAGAAAATAAATTTAAAAACGTTAATATTCAATTTTATACTTTAGCATCGGCCAAAAAAGTATATTTTACACTTTTGTAAAGTATAAACTTGTAAATAACGATCAAAAAAGACTATAATTGCATATTATAAGAAATTTAATATTTTAAAGTCTGTCAAAAATCGTTATTTAAGGATTTACTCATAAATTAATTCAAATCCATAGTTTTTAAACCAAAAAAAAAAAAAAAAATGTATTTTAAAAACTAATAACAAGGTAAGTATTTAAAATTGAAAATTTACATGCAACAGTATAAAAACTTGTATATATGTGTATATTTTCAATAAATTTTAAAAATATAAGTGTTTGATAGAATTGTATAATGTACAAATTTAGTACTTTATTATAGTATAAAATACTTTATAATTTTTGTAATTAACGACCGTTGTTTTGTACTTTTAAAAGTGTAAATTAAAAATTATACTTCTAAAAAACCGTATCGAGATATTTATATTGCTAAATGTAAAATATATGAATATCAATTTAAAATATTTAGATATTCGACTTGTATTTAAAGAAATAAAATTAAACTAAAACCATTATTGTACATTGGAAAAATTGATTTTTCTATAACGCTTTTATGGATATTTTCTATAATGCTTTGATGAATGATTGAAGAATGATTTTCAATTGTGTACAAAACAGTCAATTTTACTAATATACAATAAGAGTTTTATTTTAACAATTAACTAAAATCTATAATTTACAATTTTTAGATTAACATCCGATGTTTTATTCTTTATAAAAAGTGCGATATTTTATAACTACAAAATCGAATTTCTAAATTTGCATTTATTGCACATTACTTTTATGCACGGTGCAACGATATATTTTACAAAGTAATTTAAATTAATAAAAATAATCGTTTAATTTACGCCCATAAAAATTGAGCACATAAAAAAATGTACACGTAAATATTGCGCACATCAAAATAAGTAAAAATTGACAAGGGTACATTTGTACATTCAAGAATTAAACACATAATGTTTGTGCACGAAAATAGTGCATATTATTTTTATTCACGGTGCACAAATATTTTTAGAAAGTTATTTAAATTAATAAAAATAATCGTTTATTTTGTGCACATAAATATTGTACACAT
The DNA here is from genome assembly GCA_026168455.1 of Theocolax elegans. Lineage (NCBI taxonomy): Eukaryota > Metazoa > Arthropoda > Insecta > Hymenoptera > Cerocephalidae > Theocolax > Theocolax elegans. The sequence continues at coordinate 9,208,079 of CM047431.1, forward strand.
ATATATTTTTTACTTATTTTGATGTGCACAATATTTACGTGTACATTTTTTGTGCGCAATTTTTATGTGCGCAAATTAAACAATTATTTTTATTAATTTGAATTACTTTGTAAAAAATATCGTTGCACCGTGAATAAAAGTAATGAGCACTATTTTTGTGCACAAACATTACGTGTTTAATTCTCGGGTGTACAAATCTACTCTTGTCTAAAAAATATATATGTGTACAATTTTTATGTGTACAATATTTGTGTGTACAAAATAAGCGATTATTTTTAATAATTTAAATTACTTTCTAAAAATATTTGTGCACCGTGAATAAAAATAATGTGCACTATTTTCCTGCACAAACGTTATGTGTTTAATTCTTGGGTGTACAAATTTACCTTTGTCTATTATATTCAGATATGTCACATTTTTATAACATACATATGATATTAGTCTGTTTAAAAGTATATCAAAATAAGCAGACATAATATAATTATATAAAAATATTCATGTGTACAATATTTTTGTGCACAAAATAAGCATTATTCTTGTCATTTTAATTATAATAATATGTATATAATATAATTATAATAATATGAACTATTATAGTGTACAAAAATTATGTGTTTGTTACCTGGATATAATCTATTCAAATATATATATATATATGTGTATATATATGTATTTAAGTAGAAAAATTTAAATATATTATTATTTTTCTGCGAGTTTTCTTTATACTGTACAATTATAGCTTTTTATTACGTGTACAATCTATTATGTATAATTTTTACATGAACACCAAATGTTTTATACCTCTCAGAGTATAATATATAAAATATATAAAAATAGTTGTTCGTTTTTAGTCTTTACATGAATATAGCAATTTTGAAAAGTATAAAAAATTATGTTGATTTCAAAAACTGTAAAAAGAGACTTTGGTAAAAATTAAATCCATATTGTAAATTATTATTTGTTGGAAGAAGATAAAGTAAAAATAATGATGTAATTAAGAGAAAAGTAATAAAAATTACTGTATTTTATAGTAAAATTTACTTCATTTTTTTTTTAAAAACTTGACATATATAGCACATTTACTATGCAACATAGTAATTTTCAATACTCAACTCTGTCCCTCGATTACTCAATAATGTAGTATTTTTTTACTACAACACTTTTCATAGTGTAGAAAATAAGTATTTTAAAGTTAGTCGGAAACCATTATTTAACCAGTAGTTATAGATTTATTTGTAATTTTAGTCAAATGGTCAGATTTTACTGAAAAAAGGTATCTATAATAATTTGACCAGAGCATTTCAGAAAAGTAATAATAAGATGTATTTGTGTTCAAAATAAAAAACACATAATATATATATATATATATATATATATATATATATATATACAATAATGGTTTCTGATTAACTTTAAAATAGTGATTTTCTACACGATGAAAAACGTTGTAGTAAAAAATACTATATTATTTATATAAAATACATAGTAAATTTTACTATAAAATACATTAATTTTTACCAAAGTCTATTTTTCTTTATATTTATAAATAATATTGTTTATATATATATATATATTTAAAGAAAAATTGCATCTGCGCGACTACGCAATCCAAATATAAATGGATTGTATCAAATAACAATAGGGAAAAAATATAACATAGAAAATCTAGATTAATTGAAAAAATAATGATTCATTATATTAAACTATATAAAAATTTAGTACAAATTTGTAGTACATTACCTTGATATTCTGCATACTCTTCAATTATATGTCGAATGGAATGCAAGTCCTGCATTTGCCGTCGCATTATAAAATTTGCAACTATCCTCACAGCCACTTCATTTCCACGGAAAAATCGCCAATACAAGCGTCCGATTTGTCGAAATGAACAAACACTTAATATAAAATTAAATTCTCTATCGAGTTGCACAAAAACCATTCGTTGCACTCTTCGACGCCACTCAAAGTCGCACCGCCGCCAAAGAGTAGGTTGTTGCAATGCAACCCTTAAGTACATTGCGATTCTAATAATTAATACTCTTAGAATTACTTCTTGTGCAGATTGCATTTTTCTCGTTTTTTAATTCAATGTCACAAGTTACAAGAATGAACTAAACCGAACTTTAGATTTATATATGTATATATATAACCACGACAGTATGTTGTTGCCTCGCAACGTTTTAGTCGGTACTGGCAGATGACAATTTTTCGTTAAAATAGAGAAGAAAAAAGTAAAGGACATGTGTAGTCTAAGGATCGTTTGAGCATAACGATAAGATGCACCCCAGCATATTATCTTCAAAACGTCTTATTTCCATCTGTATATTCTTATGCTTTACAAGATATTACACACTTACCTACAAGGTGTCGATATCTACAAAAATAGTCGGAAGGACCAGCTGCATCTAATTTCCGATAGTAAGCGGTCTCTCACCTAATATATTGTTGAAATAGGTGCAAAGTATCCTAGTATAAGAGATATATTTTTAAATCGTTTATCATAGCCTCTTCAGTTGTGCTTCATCTTTTCAGACATTCATTTCGATACTTACTCTACAATTACCTTTTAAAAAAAATTTCAGTCATACGCTTTTTCTCGTTTGTGTGTGAAATATTTGATTACTTTTATTGCTAAAAGTAAAGTTCTAAACAAATATTTAAGTGATACTACAAGTGTGTGTTTTGTGTGCAGTGCAAAAAAAAGTTTTGCTTTTATCACTAAAAATTTAAAAATTATAGCTAAAAGTTAAATAATAGTTTGCAAGTTTTTGGATATATTAATCAGTAACATCAGTTATTTGTACACAACATTTTTTTATTAGAAAATGAATACATTCGGTGAAATAGATTTTAATTTGTTAGATTCTTTTGAATCTTGTGCAAATTTACCAATAACAGAAATCAGTGAAGTAGAAAAGAATGCTGCTATTGACGATATTTTATTGTCACTGCTTGATGTTACATCGACCCCACAAGACATAAGCAACATAGCTTCAACATCCTCTTCGACGTACACGTTCTCACCAACGTTATCGTCTAATGATGTCATTTTAATGGATAAAGTTGATAATCCAGTACGAAGCATAAAAAGGAAAAATACAATTAAAAATGACGAGGTACCGAATAAAGTGTACAAACCGAACACCTTCGAAGATCCTATGACTGAAGCATGTGAAAAAATTACACTGTTAGCCACTGTTAATGAGAATTTAAACGCATGTATTAAACGTTTACACGTAGGAATCGAAAATAGAAATGGCCCAGTATTTCAAGACTACATATATTATTATTGGGTAGAGAAAATGTGTAGTGTATATGAGTGTATCATTAATACACCTAATTTTAAATTGGACGCTAAAACATTTTTTAAATCAATTGTCCGTGTTGAAATTATACACAAAAGTGATATTGATTTTAAAATAAAATTGACACGGAACGATGCAATTAAACAAGTTTGGAAAGCAACCCAATTACAAGGAATTTTAGTCGCATAGTAAGTAATTTATTATTATTTTTTATTACGTATTTACTATTGTTCAATTTTTGTTTGATTTTTGTTATAGTATGAGTATACACTCGAAAGAATTATTTCAAACTGTGTTAAAGAAGAACCTATTAAAGGCTGCGTGGCGTTTAAAAGCGGCGCAATTTGCCAATAAAGAAACAGATTTTTCAGACGATCTAAAAATTATGTATATGCCCTACGGCAATTCAAGTTTTTTAAAAGTAATTAACATCGACGAATTCAATGAAGTTATTACGGACAAGGATAAGAAGATGTTAGGATCAAGAAAGCATATTTTAATTCCACCAGATAAATAATAGTTATATAATAATTTAAAATAATAAAATCGTGTTTATATAGCTACTGGCGAAAGGTTCACGCAAAAAACCTTAATGCGCTATCGGTAGTACCTCAAAGGTGGTGTGGAAATCTACCATATAATGTTTGTTTGCAGAGGATACCTTACTGTCGAAGCAGGTCTTCAAAAAAAAACGAATAAGAATTCCAGGTAAGAAACACTTGGTCGCACTATCTCCGAAATATCGATCGTGCGTTAGACTATCCCGTAGTATATATATATATATATATATATATATCCCGTAGTATATATATATATATATATATATATATATATAGCACGTTACTACGGGAGAGTCTAACGAACGATCGATATTTCGGAGATAGTGCGACCAAGTGTTGGATATATATATATATATATATATATATATATCCAAGAACCACGTGAATACCCTATAACCAAAATATCGGTCGTTTTAAAAATTTCAGGTGAGAAGCACGTGCTCGCTCACACACACACACATATATATTATACATATACTCAAACATGTAGTGATTTTAAATCACTGCAATACATATATACATTATAATTATATTCAATCATGTAGTGATTTTAAATCACTGCAAAATATAATAAAAATGGGTCCTAGACGAAATGTCTATGGTCACCGACGCGTAAAGATCTGAGGGGAGATAAGACACCCCTTCTAAAAATTTCTAAAAATGGGTCCTAGACCAGTCGTCTATGGTCACTGATGCGTAAAGATTGGAGGGGGAGATAATCCCAGGGGGGTCCCAGACATCCACGTGTACCGGAAGTGGGGGAGGGGGTTTGTTTGGGTCTCTCCATATAGGTATTATGACTACTACCGGCATATATTTCAGATATTCTCTATCCTTATCTATATCTATATCCTTATCTATTTGTGTTTGTGTTTGATGTGTACTTATTCCCCCTAATTCTCTTTGTAAAATATTTTCTTCCGCTGTCTCTGTTGGTTTAATGTATGTTCATCTCCATTAATTTGTTCCCTACTACTTCTATATTCTATTTCCTTCTCACTTTCCTCTATTCTTTCTCCTCCTCTTTCGTTTCTTAATAAATTTTCTTTTATGTTATTTATTAATTTTTTCATTTTACTATCTATTTCGATTCTAATCTTTCTTAATTCATTTCCTTTTGTTATCTCGTTTATTTCATTTAGTTCTATTATTTTATTTAAATTTAATTTTAATTCCTTTAATTCCCAACCTAACCTATTTTTTCTTCTATTTCTGTTTTTCTATCTATTTCTAATTGAATTATTTTTTCCCTTAACCTTAAATTTTCATTTTTATTTACATTACATTTCTGCCTTAACCTATCTATCTGACATTTTATAGATTCTATTTCGCTCGCATTAACCCTATCTTCCCTATCCACTATACTACACTTACAAACTAACGCTTGTTCTTCTTTTGACCTCGCTGTTGCCTCGTCCGTTGTCTCCCGTCTGCTGCCCTCTCTCTCTCTCTGTCTCGTCCGTTGACTCCCGTCTGCTGCCCTCTTTCTCTCTGTCTCGTCCGTTGACTCCCGTCTGCTGCCCTCTCTCTCTGCCTCGTTGCTCGTCGCTCCGCCTGTCTCCTTGTTGTGGTCGATCGCGTCCGATTCGTCCTCCCCTCTTCCTTCCTCCTCTGCTAACGTATTCTTTCTCGTTCTTTCTTCTTCTTCGTCGCTTATCTCCTTGTCTCTTGCTCTCTCTTTCTTTGTTGTGTCTCCTTTCTTTCTTTCGTCCTCCTTTCTATTTGTTTCACCTTCCTTTATTACCATCTCCTTTCCTTTTATTATTTTGCCGCTCTCGTCTTTTGATTTAACTTTCGTTATTCTTTCTATATTTTCTTTCTCTGTCTCTCTCATGTTCGCGGTCATACTCTGCTCTCTGATTTTATCCTTTCTTCTTTCTCTCTGTCGATAACCTTCTTTTCCTTTTTATCTTCCGTCTCCTTCTCTCTTGTGCAGATAATTTCCATTCCTTCCTTTACCGACTGGTCCTTTCCTTCTTTTTCCGGTGAATAAATCGTTTTTTTACTTTTTTAAAGACTTCTTCACCACTCGCGTTTGATTTTCCTAAATATTCCCTCATCTTCCTTGCTTCTTCACTTTCCTCGTTATTTAACTTATTTTCTTTGGTCTGCCTGCATTCCTCTTTCCTGTTTCAGCCTTTGTTTGGTCCTTTTCGCCATGCTTTTCTCCCTCGCTTTCATTCTCCGCCATTTTAGTTTAACCTCTTAACGGTCAACTTTTTTCTTTTTGTTCTATCTCCTTTTTATCCTTTTCTTTCTTCTAGATAACACTCACTGTGCTTCTTCTCCTCAATCTTAACACTTTCTTCAACTTTTTATAATTTTTCTTTCCTTTTTTCTCCTTTATCACGATTTTCTTCTCGCTCCTTTACCTTCTCTTATCTATCTTTCGCTACTTTTAATCAGCTTATCCGATGAGTCCTATTGGATTATATTTATTTTAATTGTTACAATAACATCTTAAGCTCTTATCGATTTTTCACTTCCGTCTAATCACTTTTCTCTAGACTATCCTTGTACTTTCGAAGTCTTATGCCGGCGCTCCCTCCAGCTCCTATCTGGCCTCCTCAAATACTGTTGCCCTTATTAATAATTAATGTTTAACTTACTAGAAATAGAAATGGCCCAGTATTCAAGACTACATATATTATTATTGGGTAGAGAAAATGTGTAGTGTATATGAGTGCTATCATTAATACACCTAATTTTAAATTGGACGCTAAAACATTTTTTAAATCAATTGTCCGTGTTGAAATTATACACAAAAGTGATATTGATTTTAAAATAAAATTGACACGGAACGATGCAATTAAACAAGTTTGGAAAGCAACCCAATTACAAGGAATTTTAGTCGCATAGTAAGTAATTTATTATTATTTTTTATTACGTATTTACTATTGTTCAATTTTTGTTTGATTTTGTTATAGTATGAGTATACACTCGAAAGAATTATTTCAACTGTGTTAAAGAAGAACCTATTAAAGGCTGCGTGGCGTTTAAAAGCGGCGCAATTTGCCAATAAAGAAACAGATTTTTTCAGACGATCTAAAATTATGTATATGCCCTACGGCAATTCAAGTTTTTTAAAAGTAATTAACATCGACGAATTCAATGAAGTTATTACGGACAAGGATAAGAAGATGTTAGGATCAAGAAAGCATATTTTAATTCCACCAGATAAATAATAGTTATATAATAATTTAAAATAATAAAATCGTGTTTATATAGCTACTGGCGAAAGGTTCACGCAAAAAACCTTAATGTGCTATCGGTAGTACCTCAAAGGTGGTGTGGAAATCTACCATATAATGTTTGTTTGCAGAGGATACCTTACTGTCGAAGCAGGTCTTCAAAAAAAACGAATAAGAATTCCAGGTAAGAAACACTGGTCGCACTATCTCCGAAATATCGATCGTGCGTTAGACTATCCCGTAGTATATATATATATATATATATATCCCGTAGTATATATATATATCCCGTAGTATATATATATATAGCACGTTACTACGGGAGAGTCTAACGAACGATCGATATTTCGGAGATAGTGCGACAAAGTGTTGGATCTATATATATATATATATATATATATCCAAGAACCACGTGACTACCCTATAACCAAAATATCGGTCGTTTTAAAATTTCAGGTGAGAAGCACGTGCTCGCTCACACACACACACATATATATTATACATATACTCAAACATGTAGTGATTTTAAATCACTGCAATACATATATACATTATAATTATATTCAATCATGTAGTGATTTTAAATCACTGCAAAATATAATAAAAATGGGTCCTAGACGAAATGTCTATGGTCACCGACGCGTAAAGATCTGAGGGGAGATAAGACACCCCTTCTAAAAATTTCTAAAAATGGGTCCTAGACCAGTCGTCTATGGTCACTGATGCGTAAAGATTGGAGGGGGAGATAATCCCAGGGGGGTCCCAGACATCCACGTGTACCGGAAGTGGGGGAGGGGGTTTGTTTGGGTCTCTCCATATAGGTATTATGACTACTACCGGCATATATTTCAGATATTCTCTATCCTTATCTATATCTATATCCTTATCTATTTGTGTTTGTGTTTGATGTGTACTTATTCCCCCTAATTCTCTTTGTAAAATATTTTCTTCCGCTGTCTCTGTTGGTTTAATGTATGTTCATCTCCATTAATTTGTTCCCTACTACTTCTATATTCTATTTCCTTCTCACTTTCCTCTATTCTTTCTCCTCCTCTTTCGTTTCTTAATAAATTTTCTTTTATGTTATTTATTAATTTTTTTCATTTTACTATCTATTTCGATTCTAATCTTTCTTAATTCATTTCCTTTTGTTATCTCGTTTATTTCATTTAGTTCTATTATTTTATTTAAATTTAATTTTAATTCCTTTAATTCCCAACCTAACCTATTTTTTTCTTCTATTTCTGTTTTTCTATCTATTTCTAATTGAATTATTTTTTCCCTTAACCTTAAATTTTCATTTTTATTTACATTACATTTCTGCCTTAACCTATCTATCTGACATTTTATAGATTCTATTTCGCTCGCATTAACCCTATCTTCCCTATCCACTATACTACACTTACAAACTAACGCTTGTTCTTCTTTTGACCTCGCTGTTGCCTCGTCCGTTGTCTCCCGTCTGCTGCCCTCTCTCTCTCTCTGTCTCGTCCGTTGACTCCCGTCTGCTGCCCTCTTTCTCTCTGTCTCGTCCGTTGACTCCCGTCTGCTGCCCTCTCTCTCTGCCTCGTTGCTCGTCGCTCCGCCTGTCTCCTTGTTGTGGTCGATCGCGTCCGATTCGTCCTCCCCTCTTCCTTCCTCCTCTGCTAACGTATTCTTTCTCGTTCTTTCTTCTTCGTCGCTTATCTCCTTGTCTCTTGCTCTCTCTTTCTTTGTTGTGTCTCCTTTCTTTCTTTCGTCCTCCTTTCTATTTGTTTCACCTTCCTTTATTACCATCTCCTTTCCTTTTATTATTTTGCCGCTCTCGTCTTTTGATTTAACTTTCGTTATTCTTTCTATATTTTCTTTCTCTGTCTCTCTCATGTTCGCGTTCATACTCTGCTCTCTGATTTTATCCTTTCTTCTTTCTCTCTGTCGATAACCTTCTTTTCCTTTTTATCTTCCGTCTCCTTCTCTCTTGTGCAGATAATTTCCATTCCTTCCTTTACCGACTGGTCCTTTCCTTCTTTTTCCGGTGAATAAATCGTTTTTTTACTTTTTTTAAAGACTTCTTCACCACTCGCGTTTGATTTTCCTAAATATTCCCTCATCTTCCTTGCTTCTTCACTTTCCTCGTTATTTAACTTATTTTTCTTTGGTCTGCCTGCATTCCTCTTTCCTGTTTCAGCCTTTGTTTGGTCCTTTTCGCCATGCTTTTCTCCCTCGCTTTCATTCTCCGCCATTTTAGTTTAACCTCTTAACGGTCAACTTTTTTCTTTTTGTTCTATCTCCTTTTTATCCTTTTCTTTCTTCTAGATAACACTCACTGTGCTTCTTCTCCTCAATCTTAACACTTTCTTCAACTTTTTATAATTTTTCTTTCCTTTTTTCTCCTTATATCACGATTTTCTTTCTCCGCACTTTAACTGCGTGTTATCCCTTACCGGTCTCAACCGGAAGTCCTATTAACTTATTATTATATTATTACTGTTAAAATTACAGCTTATTCGATGAAATGGTTCCTAAGATATCCTTGGTATTAATTTAGTAAATAATAAATTATTTAAAATATGTATAGCAATTAAATAATTAAATAATTAAATAATTTAAGGCTTGACATTTTCTTATCGGCCATTTTTCAATCTTCCGATTGTCTTACATTTGTCACATATTAACGTGTTCAATAACAAATGAATCGACCACTATGCGAGTTTGTTTACGTTTTCGAGCTCGTATTCCCATCTCCGGGCGCTCCCTCCACGCATCGCTTTCGGTCTCACTGCACCGCCCATCGTCGGCTAACGCACACTGATTCACTCGAAATAATAATGTTTAACTAACAAGAACTTAATAAATAAGCTCCAAATCAAAATTTGTCTAATAGAAAAGTTGTTTAGGATTTTGAGTTTTATATGTGTGCGAAATTAAAGAAATAAATTTCAGAACACTCTGTATATACCAAATAACGCTAAATAATAAGTATTCGAAAAAATATTCAATCGTATAGTTTTTTCAAATACCGAGTTTCGATGAAACTTGTGATGCTAGTTTATAATTTTATAAAAAAAATGATTTAAATAAAATTATTTCCGGATCCAGACATCATCGAAAAAATAATAATAATTTATTCGTCCTTATAACCCGGTGAACTCACCCAGAGGAAGTCCCGTTGAATAAAAATAAAATAGATCCGGATATCTATTAAACCGCGATAACGAATATTAACACTCCTAAAGAAAATGTCGATTTATAATATTTTATTACGGGATTTAAGAACGTGATTTTAAATTAATTAAATAAATAATTTAATTTATTAATAAAACGCGCACTGAATTACTCTCGATCGTTCCCACTAATAATATCATTTATCATATTGCGACGTTACCTCTACAATGGTGAAAGGACCTTCAAATTTGGGAGCCAGCTTTGCTGAGAACCTATTTCCTCCATGTGATTAGAAATGCGTCCTAACTAAAACTTTATCCCCCACTAAAAATCTGGTATCCTTCCGACCCTGGTTATTTACCCTAGCTTGTTTCTCTCTCGATTTCTCTAAATTCTTAGCTACTATATCCCTCACTATATCTAACCTACGAACCCTATCAGCCCACACAGAATCATCAACCCTACTAATTGGTTGAGGTTTCTCAACCTCCCTACGTAAACTCTTTACTGGTTTTGGGTGTCTCCCGTAATTTAAAAACGCTGGTGACACACGGGTCGACGATTGAATAGCCGTATTTAAAGCGTGTCGGAATTCATGAAGATGTTCTTCCCAAGTCCGATGATCCGCTTCAACAAACGTTGCAATAATCGTTTTAAGCGTGCGATTGTTATGTTTGACAGGATTCGCTTGAGGATGGTAAGGAGGTGTAGTGATATGCTTCACCCCATATCCTACTAAAATATCGTTCAGATATTTGTTCTCGAACTCCTTACCATTATCCGAAAGCAAATATTCTGGAGTTTCCCAACGAAACAAAACTAACTGCTCGAACGCCCTCGCTACCGCTTTACCATCAGCAGATCTCAATGGTTTCAACTCTATCCAGCGAGTAAATAAATCTTGAAATACCAGCAGATATTTGCATTGATTTTTACTGGCCGGAAACTCCATCATATCCGCCGCAACGACAACCCAAGGTTTCTCTATTACCCTACTACTCATCAGTCCTTGAGACCCTGATTGAGAAACTTTGTACTTTTGACAATTTTTACACCCCACTACAAATTTATGAATGTCTTACCACACTTCTCTCCAGAAATACTCCCTAGCGACCTTATCATATGTCTTTTCAACCCCTAAATGACCTGCGGAGGTAACGCAATGGGCATCACTCAAGACCCGATCACGTTGCTCTTCCGGAACCACCAATTTCCAGGACTCTTCTCTATTGGCCACTGGGTCTAACAATGGTTCGTTTCGGAATCTATACAGCATTCCATCTTCTACTTTCCACTGCTGATATCTATCAGGGAACTGCTAAGCATTGCTCAGCATGTTGAGGTACCACGGATCTCCAATCTCTTTGAAGGCAGCTACCACATTTTCTTCAGACTCGTACATCCTGGAGACAGCATCTGGGACTTGATTCAAGGCTTCTTTCCTATGAATTATCTCAAAATCCCATTGCTGCATCTCAGGGCCCAACGAGCAAGTCTACCCGTCGGCTCTATCAAATTTCTCAGCCACCTAAGAGCACTGTGATCCGTAATCGCCGTAAACTTGTAACCCTCAAGATACGGCCTCAACTTCTTGATTGCCCAGAGCAATGCCAAACATTCCTTTTCAGTGGTTGTATAATTTCGCTCCGCAGAAGTCAGGACCCTACTAATATAGACGATGGGATGTTCTCCGTCCTCCTGATCCTGTGTCAGCACAGCCCCCAAGGCAAAGTTGCTAGCGTCGCACTGAACCTTGAAAGGCCAGCCGAAATCAGGTCTAACAAGAACAGTAGCAGCAGCCAAGGCTTGTTTCAATTCATTGAAAGCAGCTTGCTGCTCCTCTCCCCATGTCCATTCCTGTCCCATACGCAATAGCCTTACTAACGGTATCTTTATTCTAGCCTCGTCCTCAATGAACCTCGAGTACCACGCTAACATACCCAAGAATCTTCACAATTCCTTAATGTTGTAGGTACTGGATAGTTAACCACCGGAGCTACCTTATCTGGATCTGTCCTAAGTCCACCCTTATCTAAGATAAACCCTAAATACGTGACCCTACTACAACAAAATTCGCATTTGTCCCTATTCATTGTCAGTCCAGCATCTAACAACTTTTTAAGTACTAGTTCTAGGTATTTCAAATGATCCTCGAACAATTCAGTCACTACGATAATATCATCAACATACCCAAACACGAATTGTTCAAACTCAGGCCCAAATATTGCATCAATTAACCGTTGGAAGGTCATTGGAGCATTGGTGAGACCAAACGGCATCCTTCTAAATTGCCACAGACCCGATCCCGATACGGAAACCGCAGTATACCTCCAACTAGCTGACGCTATCTTAATTTGGAAGTAAGCCTGCTTCAAGTCGATCTTACTTATGAATCATTTCCTATCCGGGCATTCCGCACTCCGATGTCCAACCCTCTGACAATTAAAACATGGACCGTAGAATTCCCTCCTACTATAGCCTACCGGCTTCGTATAGTCCATATGATAACTTTTCTTTACGTTGCTATATTTCTTCTGAGACGGAGGAGAAGCCGCTACAGTGGCATAAGTTACGTGTCTATCAGCTAACTTTTCCGCCTTCCTCTCCTGCGTAGCTGTTACCCCTGATGACGGTTTTACCTCCGATCCACCCTTCTTGGGAGACGACTCCCGATCCCTGTCGGATCCTAGAGTCGCATGTTTCGCTTTCCGGTTGGATTTAATATTTCCAGACTCCGGACTCTTCACCTCCGCCGTTGCCACTTTACCCTTCGTAGTGGCTCTCTTAAATGCAGCTTCTGGTATCCACATTTTCTCTTTCGGCGGTGGTGGAACATAGCGACTATCCAACTCCTTCCGTCTCTCGAATTTACGTCCCCACTTCTCAATATCATCTAATGTGTCTAGGTACTCGTTTCCCATTGCTCTCCGATAATCAGGTAATAGATTCCGAAAGATCATCGGAACCAATTGACTATCGGAAAGCGGTTTCCTCAAGTGCCCTACTACTAATCGTATACACGATAAATATTCCGCAATCCCTTCGCCTTTCGCTTGAGTACGCCGTCTTAATTCCATTAAAATGTCCTCCCGGTCCAGAATTCCCAGGTAACGATGTCTAAACGCCTTTTTAAACTCTTTCCAGGAATTAATCTGGTCCTTTACTGACCGGTACCACCGCACAGCCATCTTAGACAAAGTACAAGGAATCGCACTTAAAAACTCGCGATCCGAGTAAGCCGTACTCTCAAAGCAATCCTCCAGTTGCGCGAGATATTCTTCAGGTCCCTTCTGCCCCTCACCAGAAAACTGAATGCGCCAGCCTTGAAGCAATTTTACACATTCTATACTCCTTGTGTTAACTAACTCTTTCCGGCCCGTTCGGTTCTTGGTTATCCTACGACTGGGGGAACCATTCGATTCTCGCGCACCGGAATCGGAATCTTCGTCCCTTCTCCCTACTCGCCCTACTGCAGCCTTTCTAGTCTTTTGTCGGTATTTCCTCCTGGATTTACACAACTCTTCCTCCGAACTGGAATCGGTATCTGAAACTCCATTCTTCTTCACTCCGTTCTTCTTTGGCCGATTTCCTTTGCTAAACCCTAATTGAACGGGTTATATCAATGTTTGGTTCTGAGGAGTCTCGTTTTGTGAACCAGGAGTAATTTCTGTCCACAACTTACCCTGATCTCCCAATTTCCGAATTGTGATCATTGATTCTCTTCGCTTACGTGACTGTTCTAACAACGAGTCGCGCATTTCATGATAATTACGAACTTCTTGTTCGTTCTCATCACTTTCTACTCTACGCTCCCTATTCTCTCTAAAATCTCTACTCATTTCTTCGCCCGACGGTCCCGACTTTTGCGTTACATTTAAATTAGCTAATTTTTTATCTATGATAGCCGATAATGAGATCTTTAGCTGTTCCCCAAGGATCTCTAGAACAACATCCGTAATCAAATGCTTCATCCTAGTCAAGTCGTCATCTTCACTCTGCACTGGAGTCGGATCTCTTGGCCGAACAAATTCACCCGACCCAGGTGTGATCAGCTGACTCGACGGATTGGATGATTCCCCGACCACGGGCATCGTCGCTCGAGAATCCTTTGGTGAAGTAGCACTGGTCTTCGTTGACTTACTGTCTCTGACAGATTTTTCGGTCAACTTCGACTTGTTCGTTACTCTCTTGGCTCTACCTACTCTCCTGCTAGTATCTGTCGCCAAACCTTCGTCAGAAGCCTCCGTGATGGACTGGATTGCACTCGGCCCGGGATTATTATTTTCTGACTCACGAGAACTCTCCTCGTCTTCCGCAAACCAAGGAATTCTTGCTTCTGGTGCTAATTTCCTCATATCAGCTCTCAATAATCGCTCTTTTAAAATCCCTAAAGTCCCAACTACGCTAAGTCCCCTCGATTTTAATTCATCTGTTACCGCTTTTTGAGACATCGCATTGATCGTTATGTTTATTTTCTGCATTTTCCGATTTTCCGCTAACAACCTCTTCATTGCTTCCTTGTACGAGTTCAGCGCGAATACTTATTAAAACAAACAAAAATAATAATAAACCCTACTAAAGAAAAAAAAAACACTCAGCAAAGCTAGTTTGGGGAAATATATAAAAAAAATGCAAAAACTGTAACGCGAACCGTGTACCCGTGTCGGACGTAAAGGGACCCGTAAAATATTTAGTAATATCACCAAAATCTCATTAGCGCGAGATTTAAATCTCTTATTTAGTTCTATATATCATACACGTATAATATATATACCCGATCGATCCCCACTACACGTGTTCCGAAATTCCCTACGTATCGATACATAAATCCCTACGTCGATAAAAGCGCGGACCTTTTAGTTACTATGCGCGCGCTTGAATCTCGATCAATTCAAGATGGACGCAACTGAATTCAGACCAGCACGTAAACAACGTGCTTCACGATCGGTTCACCGCGTGCGCGCGATCCACACCGGCGGGGATGCCGATAAACGTTCCGCGGATTTTGTGCGCGTGTAAAATGTGTGTGCGCGTACGTATACTCGCGTGTATACGCCGTGCGCGAAGACGAACGACAGTTCCCCCCACCAACGCTCCACGAGGTACTACGCACAACAAGGATGGTCATGTTTACATCATTGATCATTGCATATTTGCAATAAACAATGATGCAAAACTCACAGAATAGGTAAGTATTGGTATAACCTTTCACCAAATCCCTCCGTTAACTTGTTTTAATTCTCATCTCCCTTGAAATTAATTGCTGATTTTCCTCATCCTTTTTCCCCACTCACATCCAATATTTATATATTTTTTCTATTACAGATGCTGGTGTCTTGGAGTAGCTGACCACCGCGGGAACCCCGCCACCTCAGCAGAGAACCCCGGAGCAGCCGACCAACAACTCCTCGACGGCATCCCCACTACTGTTCCTGGATAACCTCCGAACCAGGTAAGTTTATTTCTGATTATAATATACTTATTAATATACATATTAATATTTATTATTCCTCTTTAGGTGTCCCTTAATGATGACACCATAACAATATTAATAATTGAAAATGACTCATCAAATTATAACGTAATTAATTACAAAAATAAAACTCTGTCGAATATATTATGAATAGTGTGACGGAAATCGTCACACAATCTATTCACGACGAATAGAGTACTTAAATTCGCTTGTAAGTCGTCGGAGCCTTTCGTATGTCAAGGTCAACCGACGACACTTGTTTACTTTTCTACGAGTGTACAATTACGCGCGCGATTATACGTAGGGATGGGAGCGCGAAAGAGTGTGTGAGTTTCCCCACTCCCATCCCTTTTTCGGGAAATTAGGCGATCGCCTAAGCAGTGTGTAATGATCCGTCGACCAAGACGCATTATTGTTTTGACGTGATCGCGTACTACTCGTGAGAGCCGAGAGTGCGCCCCACCCCCCTCCTGCATCGAGCTCTGTGAACGGTTGTTCCGGAGCAGAGCTAAGTGCGGAGACCCGGGTGGACACACGCGTGTCCCGTACAGTTTGGTGTGTGTTTGTGTGAGTGTGTGAATCAAGGACGGGGTCGTGCGCGAGTGATACCGCGGATCGCGACTCGCTCGCCGCGGCAAGGGCCGCCTTCACCACCTCAACCACCGGTCGTCCCCTTGTCAAGGAGGTCGACCAGTCGCCGAGGATCGGCTGGGCCATCCCCGAGGAGCGTCACCGGTAAGTGACATTTATTATCGTGACCCTCCCCCTCCCTTGTGTGTGTGTACCACGGGAGTGTGTTCGAGTACAACGGTACTCGAACAGCGGTTCCTGGGAGCGAAACCTGTCGCAGGCGAGGATCTCGATCCGACAGGTTTCCCGGGACTTCCGCCCGCGCGAAATAACTTTGTCGCGGCATACGGCCTGAGTGGCCATTTGTTAATTAAATCAATTTAATAAATGTTTTATTAATTTTTTATTATAATTAATTGTATTTATATTTATTGTTCTCCCCGCTCCCGCCGACATCCTTTAATTTTATATCGTGTCGAGGCAAGGTGGATTGCCCGAATCCTCTATACCGATCGTCCCAGCGTACTCGTGTTCCTGACGACAGCCCGCAGTTCGCGATAAAATAATTAATTGTGTGCGCGGTATTGGGCAACGCGGCCCAACGGTTTTTATTAATTACTAGTGGATTTGGGCGCGCTACGCGCGCCGATGTTTTGTTTTTAATTTGATTTTCGAGTTTTTTAATGTTCGAGATCGAGATTCGAGATCTTCGATTCGAGCGCTTACTCAATTTTATAATAGGATATAAATTAATTAATTTTACCCGGGCACGCGAATACTACGTCACAAATGGCGACCGTGACAGGACGTTCGGTTTCGTCCTCAACGATTTTAAATTAAAGTAAAATTTGTCGGCCATCTTTTCGCCGCGAGAAGTGTCACGGCGAAACGTGAGCGGGTCGAGTTAGAGAGAGAGAGAGAGAGAGAGAGAGTGAGTTGTACGAGTTAAAGTGAGAGAGAGAGAGAGCGCGAAAGACGACGTGTGAGACGCGTATCTATACCGGAGTATTCCCCCTCTTGCTCGGGTATCCGAGGAGAGGTATACACCGGTATATCGGGAGAGAGTTCACGCGCGACCGTGTTTAGCCGGAAGCGCCCGATCTCACCGAGATCGGTCTCTTTCGATCGCAAGCTTGACGGGAGAACTTTGCTTAGCTTGTATGGGAGCTGCAAAGTAGGGAGAGAGTAGCTTGCGCCGCGGATCGCGGGCAGCGAGAATCCCCCCCGAACAGCGCGCAGGGAAGACTTCGCGAGAGCCGATCATCATCGGCTCTCTCCGATTGCGCCCGCGAGTGGGAGTGAGAGAGAGAATCCCTAGTCGCGGGGAATCGGAGTAAGGTGCTAGGCGGGCTATAGGTGTGTGAGTGAGAGAGATAGTGCGATCGCCTAGCCCCTTCGCGTGTTTAAAGTCTTCGCAGCTGGTTTCGTCGAGAGAAACCACTGCGTCGAATTATTTTTATTTTTTCAATAATAAAATAAATTCGTTCCCGCGCGGGATCTAATCTATATTAGTAGTGTGAGAGTGTTTTATAATTAGATCCTTTCGGGAGAGGTAGCTGCCCCACCCCTCCTCCCTTTTAAAGAAAATTTTAAAATTATAATATTTGTTTTCTTTTTATACGGGACGCGGCGAAATTTTAATTGGTTTTATTTTTGAGTTCGAGAGCGAAAATTTTGCTGCTTTCTCCCCTCCCTGACATATATTATGTAGTAATTATAATTTAATAATTGTGTTTATTATTTATTATTATTTATTTATATAATATATGTATAAATTTTTGTGTATATTAAATATATTTTACAACTATTGTTAATTATTTAGACTTGTTTGCAAGTTAAATAATTAACATTAAGTAACTTTGTGTGAATCAGCCGCAAAGTTACAATAGCTGGAATATTAATTATTTAAACTCGTGTGTGAGTAAAATAATTAAAATTATCTTTATTACAATTATCTGACAGTGATTGCTTAATTTAATATTTTGTATTTATTGAGTATTACTGTTCACGACACTTGTAATATATTTTTGTAAATTTTTGAGTGTGAGAAAAATTTTTTTTTGTAACTCGTGTTGATTATTAGACTTTTTGCAAGTTAAACAATTAATGTTAAGTATCTTTGTGTGATTGTTCCGCAGAGATACGAGAGTTATAAAATATAATTATTTAGACTCGAGAGTAAGTTAAATAATTGAATTTTTTTTCATGTATTTTAATGATCGGCATTTAACCTAATATTTTGTATTCGTTATTTGCCGTGAAATTTTAATATATGTAAAAAAACTTCTTTTTCTTTTTCTTGTGTGTTTAAATTATATTTCCACACATTTTTGCCAATTATTTAGACTTGTTTATTAGTTAAATAATTGGTTATAATTTTTTTTGGTGTGTTTGAGTAAAATAATTCGGTGTACAAATTTAATTGTTTAGACTTGTTAGTAAGTTAAATAATTAAATTTTCATTTCCTTTCCGTTCAATTTATTTAAAAAAAAAAGGAAATATAAATTATTTCAACTTGGTAGCAACATAAATTATTTATTTAGTCCTTTTTAGGATAAAATAAATATATTTCGCTGAAAAATTGTTGTTTGGGACGACAATTAGTGAAATAATTATTTTTGTTGCAAACCATACGGGATTTACAACATTTCGTAAATACCCCTATTGTTGAAATAATTTAATTAAATTTGTGTTTGTTGTGTAGTGTAAATTATAAAGGAAAATTTTTTTTTGTTTTGGACTTGGAAAAGCAAAATAATAAATAGTGTCTTGGTGTGTGTGAATCACAAGACACTGTATTTATTTTTATATTTATTTTAAAATGAATTATTTAGGCTCGTTAGTGAGATAAATAATTTAATTTTTTCTTTGTCTTTTCTTCATTTATAATTTGTTGTTCTGTATTTATTAATAGATTGAAACTTTAATTATTTCATTTTCCATAACAAAATAAATTCTTTTCGCCAGTGAGGAATCTTTTGGATTATAACTGGTGAGAGAGATATTTTGGGAAATCGTTAAATTTACCATTACTGGTAAATTACCGACGATATTGAAATAATTTAAAGATTTCTTTTTGTTAATAATTAATTATTTTTGCTTACAGAAGCAACTGTATAGAGTCTTGGTGCGTGTGAGTCACAAGACGCTATTATTAACATTAATTATTTAGACTTGTGAGCAAGTTAAATAATTAATTTTAATTTGGTGCAAGTGTTAAGTGTGTGATTTGCCACAACTTTAACCAACAAAATTTAATTATTTTGTCCTTTTAAGGACGAAATAAATTCCTTTTAAAGAAAATCTTTTGGATTTTAATTAAGTGAATTAATTTTGTTGGTACTCTAGTCGGTGCATTTTTACAATTTAATGTAATTAAGCCGACACCAAATTTTTTTTTACTCGTTGGGAGTAATAATTATTTTATTGTGGTGAGTCCAATAAAATAATTTCCAATTGAAAATTGGATACTTCCGAAGTATTTGAAACACTAGGGATTTCATCTGAAATCCCGGTTGAGAGTACTTCTCCCGACGTAACACGTCGGCTGCTGCTGCTCAAAAAAATAATGACCAGCAGCTATGAAGCCCGAATGGCCCAGCTTATGCGTGAATCACGCATAGCTAGGGATATTCGTCGGGAAACGAAGAAGCTTACGATTGAGGCAGTGTATGCCCAATTGGAGCATCTGAGTTTAAACGCAAATGGCGAAGAGGCGGAGTGCCGCGAACGCATTTTGCGTCACCGGATAAGATGTGTAGACATTAATCTGGAAATACCATGGTTCCCTGAATACGATGAGAATGTAAGGGCAGAGCCTGCACATAAACCTCTAGTATGTCAGGAACTATGGGAAATTAGGAAACCCCGTTCCAGGAAGGGGAGTGTGGTCCCATCAGGAACGGAAGTTTCCTGCGAGTCCGAAATGTCGGATCGCGAAAGGGTTACTAGTGACAGAGCACCTGTTCCTGAAGAAGATGGAGTTCTGTCACCAAGTAGTCAGTCTAGAAACTCGCCAATGAGTACTGCACAAAGCCCGAGGTTGGCATCAACAGGTGCTATACCTAAACGGTTTGGTGAGGTACTGGGAGCAAACATGACCACGACTGCAATCCCTTATGTTCCTGTTTCGGTGGCTGCAACTTCGTGCACAACCACTACGTCGACGGTTACGACCGTGACGACTGCTCAACTCGGAGTTTTTGATGCACCCGCACATTACCTCCCAATTGAAGAGCAGAGAAACAGCGGACATCTTGGCACTAGAGAGAGTGAAGTGCCAACACAACATTTTGGCTTGGGTTCGCAGACGGAAGCCGACCGTCGTACGTCACGAGGATACACCTCTAGACAATACGACATCAGGCAACCCGAGGCTAATACAACCGAACGCCAATTTGTTGATGATAGGAATGGATATGACCTTCCTAATGACGTCAGTGTTCAATCTTACGAAAAACCGAGGTTTGAACAGAGACGTCGTGAGACCTCTTCTAAGACTTGTGAAGGACAAGATAGAAGAGAGAGGCGTGAGTACACGACTCCAAACAGAAAGTCACGATACCATCGTTCTGTGAGTAGAGCCTCAAGCGACGATGAACGTCGTGACAGCTGTACGGAGAGACGTACTCATAAACGTCAGTCCAGTCGTCTGATCGCGAACCTGCTCGTAGGAGATCCGATTCTCGTAGGGCGGCTGAAGGCCGACAAGAGAATAGGAATCCTTCTACCAGTAGGCGCAGGAGTTCCCGGACGGATAATAGAGATGACCGTCGGGAAAGAGAGTCCTACGAAGCCAGGCCAAGGTATCGTGAAGACGATAACCGAACGCACGATCGGACAGGGTGCGCATGAGAGCTGCGTATCTGGAACATGTCCTTTGATGGTGAGACCAAAAAGGACGCGGAAGAGTTTCTGAACCGTTTGCACGACTTCAGAAATGACAACGAGTTCTCAAATCGCAGGATGTTCAGTGCCCTGCCCAATGTGTTCTCAAAATCAGCACTGTTCTGGTATAGAACAGTTCAGCCATCTCTTCGAGATTGGCGTGATTTTGAGATCGAGTTCCTAAATGAGTATGGCCGTATAATAAATGACGAAGATTTACTCATGGAACTTCGATCAAGAACACAAAATGAGGGAGAAAAGGCTACGACGTTCCTGAATTGTTTCAGAGCGATCGTAAATAAGTTTAAATGCCCTTCCTCAGTAGAACAACAGGTGAAGATGGCCTACTCGTAGATAAGGCCAGATTACCGTAGGTACATACCAGTACGACAAATCAGGAATTTCTCTGATTTGACAAGCTACGGTAAAGAGTACGAGCAGCATTTAACATGGGACACGAAATTTTCCAGTTCCAACGTTAAGCGCGAGAAGCTCGTACCAGAAGCTTTCCCGAAACAGAGTTGTGGAGCACGAGTTGCGGGCAAATTGGCGACTGTTACCGAAAAGAGTAAGGATGAGTCTTCTCATGCGGATAAACAGTCGTCTAAGAAAACTATTAAGAAGAAGAGCAAGAAAAGTGCGAAAAACTCGTCAAACTCTTCTTCAAGCGAATACGAAGCAGCCGCTGTGTACGGTACTTCCAACGTCGCTAATAGTTTTCAGAAACGATGCGGCAAATCGAATAATGGAGTGAGTGCCCCCAATTCGAAATCCGTATCGTACGTGCCTGTTTCTCAACAGTCACCTGGGCAACAAAAACAGAGCTCTGGCAAAAGAGAAAGACGCGTTTTGACGAATTCTCAACTGCCCCAGCAAAATGTTTTTGTCCCACAAATGGCACAAAACCTGGTGAGGTATGTGCAACCACAGGCGACGGCAGTAAACCCAACGAACCTGAGCACCAACTTTGTCGGCGTGTGTTTCACATGCCAAAAAGTCGGTCATAGGTCGTCGGATTGCCCGAGCCGAACATGCTACCGATGCAGAAACATTGGGCACTCCGCTGAGCAGTGCTCTACCGAATTGGTAGCAAAGGAGTGCCAGCTGTGTGGAACTAGTGACGTTACACTCCAAACATGTCCTAACTGCGTCAGATTCCTCCAAAACGTGGGAAACCTGAACGAGCTGCCCCGGGCGCCCTGCACTGCAGTAAGTAAACCGCATAGTTTACAAGGGCAAGAGTTTAAGGTTGGAGAACCCTCTAAACTCTTTAAGAAGTCTAGCAAATCATTTGCTGACTTCTCTAAAGTCCTTAACGGAGATCAAATTCCCTCTCAGACCGAAGTTGGTGTTGAAAGTAAGTCTGAGTGTAAGGATCCTAAACGTTCTGGGGATTCGACAGATGGAAAAGTTCTTAGAACACAACCTATCAATCCCACCCGAGCTTTGCAAGGTCAAACAGAACAAGGAACCTTATTAGACCAACAAAAGCGTGAGGCTAAAGATTGGTCTAAGGAACTCCAAAGGCAAATATACTCTGATAGCAGAGATATTATTGGTGAAGAAAGCGTAAAGAGATCGTTATCTCAGCCGCTTAGCACCATCGGAGTGAACGACCTTGGTTGTTGCTCATCGTCACCCCGTTATGACACACCTAGTAAAGAGGACAAGAAGCCCTTGGTGGAGAAGGTAGTTGTCAATGGTGTGCATAACATGAACCGTACAAACTCGTTGCCGAGAAGTACAGTTCAGGGGGGGGGGCAGATGCCGTACCAAGTACGTCTAAAGTGACGCACACGGCATCGACTCTTAACGACAATAGTCAAACCGATCAGATAATTGCTGGAATCCAATCGGATAACCGGCTATTCTTTTTGGTACGACTCGGTGGAAAGGACTTTAAAGCACTTTTCGATCCTGGCGCCATGGTCTCTCTTGTACGATCAGATGTTGTCGAACAGTACAAGTTTAAATGGAGACCTGTCAAGGTTATCGTGAAAGGTGTGGCTGGACCAGCACTTAAAGTCCTTGGCCTAATTGACATCCTATTCTGTGTAGAAGGCCTTGATGGCAATATCCAACTGAGAATTGTAGAGAATATTGAGCATTCCATCATTCTCGGTAAGGATTTTCTACAACATTGAAATATGGAAGTCAAATTAGGCGAAGCTATTTGGCGTAGTGGCGAGAGTGATTGGAGACACTTCGTCACAGATACAGCTCATGACATCGATTCGAGGATTTCCGCTGAATGTGCTCGTATAATTGAGATACAGGACGACCAGCGGAAACAAGTCAAAGAGTTAGTTGAAAGCCTACTCTTGCCCTCGGGAGACGTCCACGGCTTTACGACGTTAACGGAGCACCACATAGAGGTTGAACCTGGTGCAAGACCGGTTCGTCATAGGCCAAGACGTATGACTCCCAAGGTCCTCGAATTTGCCCAGAGTGAGGTCAAAAAGATGTTTGACAAGGGCATTATTGAACCGAGTGCGAGTGATTGGTCAGCTGCTCCGGTCATCGTCCGCAAGGACGAAGGAAGTTATCGCTTCTGTATCGATTTTCGAGACCTTAATGCAGTCACAAAACGTGATTCTTATCCAATTCCTAATATGGATACCATATTGGATAAGCTGCATAATGCAAGGTACATATCGAAAATTGATCTTAAGAAAGCGTACTTCCAAATATTAATGGTCGAGGCGAGCCGGCATTATACTGCATTTGCTGCACCAGGGTCGGGGCTGTGGCAGTTCACGAGAATGCCTTTTGGCCTCATGAATGCTCCTATGACATTTGCAAGGCTTATAGATGCAATCTTCGGGCCTAAGGTGGAACCTCATGTGTTTGGTTATTTAGACGACTTGATCGTCATTACCGAAACTTTTGAGGACCATCTAAAATGGCTCGAATACGTACTAAGAACGTTGAATGACGCTGGACTCGAAGTGAATCGAGAGAAGTGTGAGTTCTGTTGTTCCAGCGTAACGTTCCTTGGGTACAAATTGGACGTGGACGGCTTGAGGCCTGACGAGGAACGAGTCGCTCCAGTCCTTAATTACCCTACTCCTCGTAATGTTAAACAGCTGAGATCCTTCCTCGGGATGGTAGGCTGGTACTCTCGATTCATTAATCGAGAAGCTGACATTAAAGCTCCCCTTACCAAGTTGCTGCGTAAAGACCAGGCTTGGGATTGGGGCGAGAAGCAGGAGGAGGCGTTCTGTCAGCTTAGAGTTGCGTTAGCTGAAGCGCCTGTACTAGCCCGTCCAGACTTTTCTAAGCCATTTACCGTCCAAAGTGACGCTAGTGACTTAGCAATAGGTGCGGTGTTGATGCAACTGGACGACGAGGGTTTCGAGCATCCGATTGTCTACGTCAGTCGATTATTAAATCGCGCTGAACGTAATTACATGACAACGGAAAAAGAATCGTTGGCTCTCATATGGGCTATTAAGAGATTGAGACCATATATTGAGGCCCATCGATTCACGGCTGTGACCGACCATAGTGCTCTCAAATGGCTCAAAAATCTCAGAGAGCCGTCGGGTAGGTTGGCACGATGGATACTTGAAATGCAGCAATGGGACTTTGAAATAGTGCATAAGAAAGGAGCCTTGCACTATGTCCCGGACGCGCTTTCTCGTGCCGTCAACCCAGACCCCGACGAAGAAGAGATTGCCTCGTTCGAAGTAATTACAGACCCATGGTATATTGCTAGATTGAACGATGTACGCTCATGCCCTCAGAAATTTCCGGAGTGGAAAATTGAGGATGATATGCTATATCGTTTTACAAGTGATAAACTCTTGGACTCTGTAACAGAACGAGAAGAAGGCTGGCGCCTTGTTCTACCCTTAGAGCAGAGGAACCGAGTCTTAGTAGATTCTCATTTCCACCCATCCATGGGTCATATGGGAGTCGAAAAGACTTACGAACGTGTTGCGAGAGACTATTATTGGCCAGGTATCTACCACGATACCCGCCAATTTGTTTTACAGTGTCTGATCTGTCAGAGCTATAAGACGTCTCAAGCAGGTCCTCAAGGCTTGATGGGTAAACGTAACATTGAGAGACCCTGGGCTGTTGTGGCAGCAGACGTAATGGAGCTTCCACGTAGTAAAAGTCAATACAAATACATCATAGTATTTCAAGACTTGTTTACAAGGTGGATAGAGCTCAAACCATTACGTACGGCGACCGGTAAGTCGGTGTCGAAAGCATTCGAGGAACTCGTAGTCTTCCGTTGGGAAACGCCAGATTTCCTAATAACGGATAATGGGACTGAGTTCATCAACGGCATCATGTCGCGAATGCTGTAGGAGTATGGCATAAAACATGTCAGAACCCCTCCTTACCGACCACAAGCTAACCCGGTGGAGAGAACAAATAGAACGTTAAAAACGATGATTGCGACGTTTGTGGATTCGGATCATCGTGGGTGGGACACACACTTGCACGAATTTCGCCATGCAATAAACACGGCAATGCAGTCAAGCACCAAAGTCTCACCCGCGTTCTTAAACTTCGGGCGTCATCCACAACCTGTGAAGAGTCTCCGCAGGGAAGTGGAAAAACAGGAATTTAAGATCCTGGACAATCCCGAAGTATGGCTAGATCGTCTTAAAAGACTTGATGCTCTACGCGACTTGGTCAAGAAATACATTGACGAGGAGCAAAGACGTCAAGAAAAGACCTACAACAGAAACAGACGTATTGCCTCGTTTCAGGTAGGAAATCTAGTCATGAGGAAGTGCCGAACGCTTTCCCAAGGTGCGAAGGGCATATCTGCTAAACTGGCACCAAAGTATGATGGACCCTTCGAAGTTAAAGAAGTACTATCTCCAGTAATTCTGAGACTAGAAGAGTCCGGTCGGAAACGGACCGAGGTACACATATCTGATGTAAAAAGATATGTACCACCTCGGGTTGTCAAGTAAAGCAGTAAGGGTTGCGTATCGGTTCGCATGAGAATAGTTATCGAAGGTTGGGCCTGGTAACTGTATGCCATGCATTGAGAGAGTGATATTTGAGAATGCTTGTGTGTGAGTGAATGGGCAATCCTCCCTCATTCGTAATTTACCTTTAATTATGACTAATTAACCTTTTGTTTTCTTTCAGCTCCCCGATGGACCAGAACCGAGACCTGGAGGCAGGAGACGGTGTTGATCCATCGTCGCCTCCGATCAATCTGCTGGGGAAAGACACTCCGACGTCGGGTGTTGCCGAAGAGGTCGTCGGAGTGGCCTCCGACTGTCTCGAGGTGCCCGTTGATGACTCACTCGCTGGATGTGACCAGTCCGTGCGGGAAATCGACGAAGTACTCATCGAGATGGAAGGACCACCCCGAACCTCGACGATTGATATCCCGTCATCGGGTGATACGACCCAGGTGGAGCAGATGGAGATGGACGTACCTGCGGTGTTAGCACTGGGGTCGTCCACCAATATCTACCCCGCCGACTACGTAGAAGATCTACGCGAGGCAGAACGGGAGCGGCAAAAGGCCGCCGCCGATAATCGCCCACGCCGCAAGAAGAAGGAGAGCAGCGGCAGACGGCAGTTGACGATGGATGACTATGAGTCAGGAGTCCCAGCCAACCCCCAAGTGACGGAGAGTCCGTGCTTGAGGGCGGGAGCTGTGTCCGTCATAGTCCCATCAACCGCAGGGGAACTCGATGTTGGGGTCGAGACCCTGACGGAACAAGCCAAGGCTGGGCCATCGTCATCCGGCCCAGTCATTACTAGGGGGATCGTCCTCCGTCGATTGGTTCCTCTATCTTTCGATAGGTCGGTAGATCCGCCTAAAATGGCTTGTTTTAACTGCTGGGCGATGGACCACAGCCACCGGGAGTGCGCGGCACCGCAATCGATACACTGCTTCAATTGCGGCCGCCAAGGGGTGGCAGTGAGTGAGTGTCCAAGATGCTCTCGATCCTATGCCATCTGGATCCAAGAGCGGGGATACTCGCCGTTCTCGACGGTTGCTTCCCAGGTTTCGGTTGTCAAGGTCCCTGCACCTCAGCAGAGACCGAAGCGGTCGAAGCAACGGGACAGCCAGAACGAGTCCAAGAAGCGGCGGAGGGAGACGCCCACCCGCAGGGAGGGACCCAAGAAGGGCTCGTTTGTGAAGCCTTCTGGGCCCAAGCCCTCCTATGCGGAAGCGGTGGTGGGTCGCCGAGTAGAAGAGGCGACTCGCCGCGAGGCTGCTACCTTCGGCTTAGACAGCACGGGGCCCTTCGAACAGGTGAAGGTTGCCCTCAGTGCTGTCGTCCAAGCTAAGGCAGACCAGAAGTAGAGGGAGTACCAAGAGAATCAAACTACTCCCTCAGCCAACCAGTCAGCAGTCGAATCATCACGGCAGGGACGAGAAGAAAGCAGCGCTCAGCCAGTCCCTGCCCAACCACCAGCCGGGGAGGAAGGTATAGACACCCCGTCCCCAAAACCTCGTAAGAAGCAGTCACCGAAGGCTGGGCCTAGTGGCTTGCGACGACCCAACCCGATGGACGTGGACGCCTCTACGAGCGTGGTTAAACCACCTCGCAAGCCGACACAGAAACGGGGGGTTGGGTCCGAACACCGTACTGTCCAAGAAGTACGGGCTTCATCGGCTGAGTCACCGGCGACGGCCGACCAATCCAGAAACGAGACGGACATTCTCAGGGAATGTCGTCTGTTGCTGGAGGCCGCCGCCAACCTCCCTTCCGACATTGCACGAGAGATAGGGCAGGAGGTGGTCCGGATCCTTAGGGATCGTATTCCTTCCCGACATTAAGAAGAGAAACGTACAGCGTGCAGTCGTGGATAGATTGTGCCTTTCTTTCGACTCGGTCTTCCCGAGGGAAGTGGAGTCTAGAGGGGGGGGGGGGGGGCTTTGTGACGGAAATCGTCACACAATCTATTCACGACGAATAGAGTACTTAAATTCGCGAATTGTAAGTCGTCGGAGCCTTTCGTATGTCAAGGCCAACCGACGACACTTGTTTACTTTTCTACGAGTGTACAATTACGCGCGCGATTATACGTAGGGATGGGAGCGCGAAAGAGTGTGTGAGTTTCCCCACTCCCATCCCTTTTTCGGGAAATTAGGCGATCGCCTAAGCAGTGTGTAATGATCCGTCGACCAAGACGGATTATTGTTTTGACGTGATCGCGTACTACTCGTGAGAGCCGAGAGTGCGCCCCACCCCCCTCCTGCATCGAGCTCTGTGAACGGTTGTTCCGGAGCAGAGCTAAGTGCGGAGACCCGGGTGGACACACGCGTGTCCCGTACAGTTTGGTGTGTGTTTGTGTGAGTGTGTGAATCAAGGACGGGGTCGTGCGCGAGTGATACCGCGGATCGCGACTCGCTCGCCGCGGCAAGGGCCGCCTTCACCACCTCAACCACCGGTCGTCCCCTTGTCAAGGAGGTCGACCAGTCGCCGAGGATCGGCTGGGCCATCCCCGAGGAGCGTCACCGGTAAGTGACATTTATTATCGTGACCCTCCCCCTCCCTTGTGTGTGTGTGTACCACGGGAGTGTGTTCGAGTACAACGGTACTCGAACAGCGGTTCCTGGGAGCGAAACCTGTCGCAGGCGAGGATCTCGATCCGACAGGTTTCCCGGGACTTCCGCCCGCGCGAAATAACTTTGTCGCGGCATACGGCCTGAGTGGCCATTTGTTAATTAAATCAATTTAATAAATGTTTTATTAATTTTTTATTTTAATTAATTGTATTTATATTTATTGTTCTCCCCGCTCCCGCCGACATCCTTTAATTTTATATCGTGTCGAGGCAAGGAGGATTGCCCGAATCCTCCATACCGATCGTCCCAGCGAACTCGTGTTCCTGGCGACAGCCCGACGTTCGCGATAAAATAATTAATTGTGTGCGCGGTATTGGGCAACGCGACCAAACGGTTTTTATTAATTATATATTATATAAATTAATTAATTTTACCCGGGCACGCGAATACCACGTCACAATAGACATATATATTCCACCCACTGGTTGGGGGTGGGCGGGTTATGGAGCCCTGGCGTCATAACCCGAAGGTCTCTCTTCCTCGTACTAAAGTACGTATCTTCCCTCTCTGTCATGGGCGCCATAAACCCCGAAATTTAAAATTATAATTATCTGATTTATGCGGTGGTTTGTTTCCTCCTGATTTTATTATACACTAAATTAGATAATTTTCCTCAATTCCTCCTTATATATATATATATATATATATATATATATTGTGACAATGTGCTTGGCACATGTCAAGAGCGAGCGACAGAAACCCTGGCGAACACCTGCCTACCCGTATAAGCTAGACGAGTCCCTAGCTACACTACCTACCCATATACTATTCCCTAGCTACCTACCCGTACATCAACTACATCCTGCCTACCCTCACAGTCTAATAACCCCATCCCAAGCAGAGCACACATCGAACACTTAGTCTTGACGTTGAAGACCAGGGCGAGCTCAGAATCTCAGGTGGGCTCCTCCGAGTCTAATACAGCAAGCAGGATAAAAAGGGAGGCGATCACCAGGAAGCCTCCAGGACCCTCCGAAGCCTCACAGCATAGCAGTCAAGGCGATGAGGTGGCACCCAGGCAGGAAACCGAAGAACCTCCAACGCCATCAAAATCGATCGTGGCGTGGTCGCCTTTTTTTGATATTCAATATTTACGGTCGTTCGATCTCTTCGAGATTTTAAAATTAAGAATTGTAACCCAGGTAGATAAGTTCTAAAAATTATTTCAAACAAAAGTTGTTTGTAATGTTTTTTCAAAAAAATTAATAGATTTTGAGATAAATGGCCTTTAAAATAGAAAATTTTCTAAAAAATTGAAATATTTCCATTTTTCATGGTGGAATAAGTCTTAGGCAAATTATTTTTAACACCTAAAATTTTTTTTCTATCTTCTTGAAGGTATTTCCAGCCTGTTCTCAAATTTTGGAGCGATTTAAAATTTTCATCGTACCACTTGACGTGAAATAGCCCATATATATATATATATATATATATGATTATTTTCCTCAAAATCTGCTGAATATTCCTGATAATCACCCTGGAAAAATCTTCTTATTTGGTAGAATGCCGGAAAAATAATATTATCTATGCGATCGATAGAATCAGAATACAATACTGTGTACGTGATTGATAAAATCAGAATGGCGAAGATCCGTTTTTCGAACCACGCCAGACTTCTTCACCGGCTTTCTATCTCCTTCAATCTCCTAATATCCCTATCTGTTCTCTCTCTCGTTACCTGCGAGGGATCCGGCAATATTATTTTCTCCAACCCTTCCGTATCCGTCACAGGTGTAATAAAGCTACCCATATTTACCCCACTATAGATAAAAATGACAACTTATTTGCATAAGTTATCATTGTCTCAACCGGTATTTCGACTTTCCGTATTTAAGGTAAATACACTCATATAGCGTAATATGCTGGTATATTTACCCATACGGAAGTCTTATCTCTAATAAAGTCATCCATTGACTGGTTCAATAGATCACTAAATTATTCTCTAGTTAACAGCGCGAAATTCAAATATAAATTTATCTCTTTACTATTATATACGTGTTCCCCCACTATCCGCGTTCCGAATTCCCTAGACTATATGCGCGCGATCTCAACAACTGAGCGCGGGCCGGCACGTAAACAACGTGCCTCGCGACCGTTTCCCCGGGTGTGCGCGATCCCCACTGTCGGGAATAGTACTCAGGTACTACCGCGGAGTGGTGCGCGAACCTGCACGCACCAGTAACGACTCTCCAGGCGACGCCCAGTGATGTTACTACTTGTAATGCAAGTTATGTTGGGGAAACTAAAAGGCAATTGCAATGCCGAATTAAAGAACATAAATTCAATACCATAAAAGAGATTCTCAATTTGTTATTAATGACCTGGTACATATTAATGAAATGGTACATATTAAGTTGGAAAAAAGGCGATAAATGTAAAAGATGATACAAAAAAACTTAGTCAACATCACAATGGTATTGTCAGTAGGCTGAAAAAACAATTTTAATTGTGATGATTATTTTTTCTTTATTTTTTCTTTGTTTACAGTATTAATTCTAGTCAAATATTGTCACATAGTTTTGGTTAATTGAATTTTTTTTGTAATAAGTACATTTTGTAAATAAAAAATTTTTTATTATATTTAACATAATTGATAATATAATTTTTTTTTTAAATTGTTGACGTAATATAAAAAAATCTTTAATTTAATTATTTACATGCACAATACATATAAAAATTTAATTTAGTGAAATTGACATATAATTTGAATTAAAAATCGCGCCTTTTTATACAGGTATAGTTAGTGTTATAACACATGAATATAGTTGTATATATATATATATATAAATCGGTTGTGACTGAATTTAGTCTACCGTCTGTCATATTTTCTTCGTGACTGCTTTTGCTCTTTTTTTGTGTTATTAATTTTTGTATGGTATTTCAATCTATTTAAGTATATATTTTATTAATAATGTTGATTTATGGAGCTTTTGAGGAGATAAAGGTAATCATTGCAACTATTCAGTTTCTGTGCATATAACAAAATAAAGTTCATTGGTTTTCATTAACCTTGTTTTCATTGTTAGTGCGACGACTCAGTGATACTACGATTTAAAATAATAGTAATAGTAAATTAATAGTAAGTAAAATGTTATAAATCTAGAGGCTAAAAAACTAAATTAAGAATTATTGTTAATTAATCAAATGTATTCGTTTTTGTAAATAAAGGTATAGCCATTATAAACACGCGTATCGTCGGTACCGCCTTCCTCGTTAATACATGGAAAGATAGGAAATCCTCGGTAAGGATTAACGCCCGGGTTCTAGAGCTAGCCCTGATCGGCATCAGATCGGCACCTGATCTCGCGGTTTTAACGGGCATCACAACAGGAGGTCGTGCGTGGGATCGGCGAATTTGAATCTGCCGCGCACATTCTGGGCATAGTCTAGGGAGTACAACTAAGCAGTGCCGTAGTAACTACTCTCTTTACCTTTACCTACGTGATTAAGTGTACCTCGTTATATAACTTTGAAGCAGCCAATCGTCTATTTCAAGATATATCGTTGTTCCCCGACAAGAAGGTGCTCCCTTGGAATCCGGATATAAAAGGTGCTACCTCGGAGTCCGGTTATAAAAGGTGCTATCTCGGAGTCCGGTTATAAAAAGTGTTAATTCAGGAGCGAAAATTTAATCTTTGGTTTTAAGGTAGTACAACTGCCGGTATTCACTAAGCAATCAGATTGACAAATGGTTTTTTGTTTGTTTATAAAAGATTATATTTATTTATCTACTATTTGATGTTCTTCTATTGTTTTGATGCGGGATTTAAGAATATATCGTGTAACTTAATGTTGATTAGGATAATATACGTAATAATTTTAATTTAAACAATATAGATGAAATATATAGTAAACAAATTTGTCTAGCAATAATCTTGCAAAAGTCTATCCAGGCAAAGTCTATCTGAAGTCTGGCAACGAACACTGCTAAACTGTAAATTTTATTATCAATATAAGATTTGGAAAACCCTAGACTTTTTCCAAGACTTCATAAATTTCTTTACCAATTATGAGACAAATTCAAGGTTTTTCATAAATCGGTTTGTAGACTTCTTTAAAAATTTAGACTTATTCAAAGCCTTAAACAATATTTTTATAAAGATTTAGGTCCATTTGACAAACATGATGCATAAACCTATTTTAATATTGTTAAATAATAAACACATAAAAAATAATAAGTTTTACAATCTGTTACATTTATTGAAATTAATAGGTACTACAATCGCAAGAAACTTATTCAATAAACTCAATAAAGCCATTTTTATTGAAATATACAGGGTGATCCAGAAACATAGGTAACATATATATCTCTCTATAATATATAAATATTTCGCCGCCGCCGCCGCCGCCGCCGTGTCTAAGAATTCAGAATTCAACATATATATATATATGTTTTATATATATATATGTCATATATATGTTATATATATATGTTATATATATATATGTTATATATATATGTCATATATATATGTTATATATATATATGTCATATATATATGTTTTATATATATGTCATATATATGTAATATATATATAAAAGTGTGTGTGTGTGTGTCTGTGTCTGTGTGCGTGCGTGTGTGTGTGTGCGCGAGTGTATGTGTGTGTGTATTCAATATTTCTAGGCGTTCTATCTCTTCGAGATTTTAAAATTAACAATTGTAACCCAGGTCGATAAGTTCTAAAGATTATTTTGAACAAAAGTTGTTTATTATGTTAGTAGATATGGGGTGGTATAGCGAGACTGTCAATTCCCCCTCTCCCCTCCCCCTACCCTACCCCCACTCTTCCCCCAGCTACTCGCGACGTTGGGGTAGTATAGCGAGACTGATCTATTTTTAGATCTCTCTCTCTCTCTCTCTCCTTCGCTCCCCCCCCCCGCAACTCTGAACATTGGGTCTGCTCTCTGGGGCGGTATAGCGTGTTCTCGGACCTCTCTCTCGCACTAGTGGGGTATACGTCATCTCTCGGATCTCTCTCTCGCACGCACACGCTCTACGTAACCGCTCGGACCTCTCTCTCGCACTCACACAGTTTACACTACCTCTCGGAGCATTAGGCCCGCTCATTGGGCTGGTATAGCGTGATTCTCGGACCTCTCTCTCGCACTTACGAGTCACGCGTCTACCACTCTGACCTCTCTCTCGCACTCGTGCAGTATACGTCACCGCTCGGACCTCTCTCTCGCACTTACACAGTATACGTAACCGCTCGGACCTCTCTCTCGCACCCGTGTAGTATACGTCACCGCTCGGACCTCTCTCTCGCACCCGTGCAGTATACGTCACCGCTCGGCCCTCTCTCTCGCACCCTTGCAGTATACGTCACCGCTCGGACCTCTCTCTCTCTCTCTTGCACTGACAACGTCTTTACTTTCTTATTATATATTATGTTGTATAAAGGAAGAGGTATAAAGGTTAGGTATTGTGACGTTGTAAAATGTACAACGCACAAGTACATGCACATGGCTTGTATTTACAAGTCATGTGCATGCATTATATTCACGTTACGTTAGATCGCGATCGCGTCGCGGGTAGCGAATCCCTCGCAGGCGGACCGAAGTGCACCGATGCACTTTTAATATAAACACTGATACCCACGGTACGGGTATGTTTTAGAGTCGATCGGTATCCGACGGTAGTACGCGGACTACGACCCAGACCACGGCCGAGAGGTATCGTGAGCCAAGGACCGAGCCCAGGTCGTCTCACGATACCTGGCGAATCCGATGCTGATGTCAACAAGACGGGAGGTTAGGCGGCGTCCTAACCTCAACCGTCACACGTGCTCAGCAGACGACGACGGCTGAGATGGCGCATGGGTGCGCGCACGCCCGAACTGCGTGCTAGTAGTCGGGAGAGCCAGGGTGCTCCCCCACCTTACACCCGTATACCGGGGAACGCGGCACCAACGGCGACGCTCGTGCGGCACTAGGCGTGGTGCGCGGGAAGGGGGGATCACTCGAGCAGCGAGAGTGTTGCGCGCGCGAAGATGCTCGAGTGAGCAACCGTAGTGGGATAATGGGTGGGAGCGCGCGGAGCGAGGGGAGCGCGAGTAGAGTAGGAGTCGCGGTATACCTAATCTATACGGTATACCGCGGCATATTAAATTCATATATATAGATATATACGGTGCGCGCACACCTATGTAGTGGTGTATACTATTGTATATAGCGAGCGCACGTATATGATATTATTAGATTAATTAATTTAGTTAGATAGCGTAGTTAATTAATGGAAGAAAAATACGTAGATCCGTCGGTAGAGTTTGGGGCGATTTTTAGTAGTTTTTAAATGTATATAGTTGTAAATAGTTGCTGATATGAATTAAATTTTAATTGTTGTGTGAGTGTGTCGGGATAGTTGTTAGTAATTACATAGTCGGTAGGCACGGGGCGGCAGCACCGACTGGATTACCGATATGGTAATTCAGTATTTGTAATGCGCGCCTTCCGAGTGTCGGGGATGATTGGTTACGTGGTCGACCCAATAATGAACAGGTTGGTGGTGACGTAAACCACTATTATTGGGTAATCGGCCTTGACGGAAATAAGATCAAGGCTGACTACGCGTATCGATCACGCAATCAACCACCCTAATCAACGCCGGTAGATAAGAAATAGGATAAGTTAGAGAAGGATAGCGATAGGGTGGGGAGGAAAATCCTTAATTTTGGGGATCAAGCCACGCCGCGAGCCTACGTTGGATGAATTTAATGTTAAAATACATTGTTTTGATTACGGTCTGTAAAATAGCGTTAATAAACCAATGTAGATTTTAGAATCTCATTTAAAAAATAAGTATATAATATTATATCATCATTTGAAATGCATTGCGTTCTGAATAATTTGAGCTTAATAATTAGACATAAAATATCTGAAAATGATCAAATTTGGAGTTTGTATCTAACTTTAAAAAACATAGTCAGCATTATGGTACTTTTGGTAAAATAAACTGGATGTAATAAAATATAATTTAGGTAAATTATTTAGCTTCGTTTATAAAATCTTCTCATGAATAAAAACAATGTCAAAGCAATAACAATTTAATTATTTCCACTACTCTATTTCATGATTTATCGTATTAACGACAGATGTCACATAGAAATAAGGCTAATCTGCAAACGGTGAGATTATGGTTACTATATATTAATAGCCCGTTTAACCGCTTTACACCTCATCTATAATTGCGAGCGTATACTGCAAAATTAAGCGTTTAAAATGTAAGAAATGTAAGAAATGTAAATTATAAATTAATTTGATATTCAAAAATCGAATCAGGTGACTATATGTAACTGTATGTAATGATCAACTGTATAACGGAAGACTAC